>OV702295.1:78082380-78537380 GCA_916181665.1 Avena sativa | reverse complement strand
GCGTGAAAAAAGCCAAGAGACTTGAATTTTTTACTTCAATAATCAGAATTATATGAATTGTAGATACAAATTCGAATTAGCCAATAAATTGGCTATCGTCTTTTCAATATAAATTATTGCAATATTAAAATTGCAATATCAATGAATTACAAAAATTCATTTAAGTGAAAAGGAATACTATGCAATAACCTATTAAAAATGTATATTCTCAAATAATACTAAGAAAATAGTATTGATTTCCATTCATCTTAATATTCAATATTATTATATATGCGCCTTTGTTTATAGGATTGTATGTCTAATTATTCAATAAATTAGATTGATTGACACGAGTTGATTTCCTATTACAATGGATGGAAGAAAGAATGGATAGTCCAATAGTGGCCTCAGTAGCCGCAAGGACTATCACAAAAATTGCAAAAATGTCTCCTTTTAATTGGCGCCTATCAAATAGATCAGAAAATGTTATGAGATTTAGATTAATTGAATTCAGTATAAGTTCAAGACATATTAGAGCTCTAACCATGTTTCGGCTTGTGATCAATCCATAGATACCAATCGAAAATAAATAGACACTCAAAAAAGTACATGCTCAAACATCATTAATTAACTCCTTATAAATCTCGATTCATGTCAATATGAGGACAAGAATTGAACCGATTCAATTAATTACAATAGAACAATTACACAACAAAAGAGAAAAGAAAGAAGGTATTTGTTGGCAGTAGATCGGTTTTACTAAATCAAAATTTTGATTCTTTAGTTATTTATTTTAGATTTGCAATTCTTAGAATTTTTACTATTTAAAAATTTTCTTATTGTCGAGCCATAGTAATTGCACCTATTAAAGAAACTACAAGAATTATGGAAATGAGTTCAAACGGAAGATAAAAATCGGTTTCTAAATGAATCCCAATTTGTTGAACATTATTTATGAGACCCTGTTCTACTATTTAGTTTGATCTTGTAGTCCAAAGAATTCCATACCATGACATATATGGGATAGTAGTCATTAGTGGAAAAACAATAGCTATACAAACTAGTGAAGTGAACCCATCTCCAATAGTCCAATAATTATTATCTTTAGACCATTCTGAGCCATTTACGAACATTACAGCGAATATGATCAAGACATTTATGGCTCTCACATAAATAAGAAGTTGTGCCACAACTACAAAGTAGGAATTTAATAAAAAATAGAATAAGGATATACAAACAAGAACTAATCAAAGCGAAAAGGCAAAATAAATGGGGTTGTTAAGTAATACTACTCCTAGACCCCTAGTAGAAGAACAAATCCCCCAAATAGCATAAGAATCTCATCTATTGGTCCAAGTAAATACATTATGGATAAAAAGAAATTAATAGTATAAAAAATTCATGAACTGACTAAAACTAAAGGATTCAAGGAAGTCAAAAGGGATTAGGATATTTTTTGGGGGTATAAGCTGTATAGTTAGAAATTATATCACGAAAATCTAGTCTGATTTAAAATAATCAAAAATTCCGGATAAGCATGTAGTTATTCGTTTTTATTTATAGTTAGTAAAGGATTATTCTTTTTTTATAGCAAAAATAAAAAAATATGAATTTAGTAATCAGTAATCGTTCTTGAATTCGAAGATTTATCTTCCTCTATTTTACTTTTAGTAGAATTTATAATTGTTTGAATTGTGTAATCTTCCATTATGGAGATCGATAACCGAATTAAAGCAATTTGATTGTAATTCAATTCATGACGATCATAAGTAGAAAGTTCATACTCTTCAGTCATTGATAAATAGCTTGTCGGACAGTACTCAACACAATTGCCACAAAATATACAAACTCCAAAATCAATACTATAATTAAGCAATTGCTTATTTTTAATATCCTTTTCAAATCTCCAATCCACAAGGGGTAGATCTATCGGACATACATGAACACATACTTCACAAGCAATACATTTATCAAATTCAAAGTGGATTTGGCCCCGAAAACGCTCCGGTGTAATTGATTTTTCATAAGGGTAGTGAATCGTTATAGGTAAATGATTTGTGTGGGATAAGGTAGTTATGAAACTTTGACCAATGTACCATGTAGCACGTATTGTTTGTTGACCATAACTCATGAACCCAGTTACCATAGGGAACATATTCATTCTAAATATCTATGAAAAAGATATGTTTCTTTCTCTTGTTTGAGAGAGCCTTTGTGCTGAAAATATTCTTACTATTATTGTATTATCTTATTTATAGTGAAACAAGTTGGGAAGAGATTGTTAATAAGAGATTGCCCAGAGAAATAGGTAAAAGAAATTTCCATCCAAGATTTAATAACTGATCCATTCTCATCCTCGGTAAAGTCCATCTTATTGTGATAGAAATGAAGAGAAATAAATAAGCTTTAGTTAATGTAATAAATATACCTATTTTTATTTCCAAAATTGCAATTGGGTTATTCATTTGGAAAAAAATAAAAAAAAGGATATATAGGGAATAGATAAATTCCACCCACCTAAGTAGAGAACTATTACAAATAAAGAGGAAACTAATAAATTTTCTTAAATTTTCGACCAACATTAACATGTATAAAACGGGATTTAAGTATAACCGAGTTATGCAACACATAGTAACAATAAATTCTACCTTTTGAAAACTACACCAAGATAACTCTAATAGAAAATCATGCAAATAATAAAATATGCCAATGTAACATGAATGCATCAAGACTCAAGACACAAAACTAAGAAATACACCTAATGACTTCCGGGTTGCCTTTCGGTAAGCGCTTTCTTATAACCAAGTAGCCAGGATTTTCTCCATTATTATTTCAATAGATAGGAGCCAGAGAATGTTGGAGATATGCCCTAGAGGCAATAATAAATGTAGTGGTTATTATTATATCTTTGTGTTTATGATAAATGTTTACATTCATGCTATAACAGTATTAACAAGGAAACATTAATACTTGTGTGATTTGTAAACTAAATTAGAGTCCCTAGTAAGGCCTCTTCATAATACTATCTTGTTGGTTAATAGATGATTGTGGTTTCCCTATCATGAACATTGAGATGTTATTAACAACAAGATCATATCATTAGGAGAATGGTATGATGGACATACTCCTATAGATAAGCGTAGCATAAAGATCAAGTCATTTTAATAGTTAAATTGCTATAAGCTTTCTGATACATAGTAACCTAATTCCTTCGACCATGAGATCATGCTTATCACCATCACCGGAAGGATGCTTTGATGACATCAAACACCACACCGTAACTGGGTGGCTATAAAGGTGGCATTGAGTGTTCGGAAAGTATGGGTTGAGACACATGGATCAAGAGTGGGATTTGTCCATCCATATGACGGATAGATATACTCTGGGCCCTCTCAGTGGAATGTCATCCAATTAGCTTGCAAGCATGTGACTGGATCACAAGGGATCACATACCATGGGAACGAGAAAAGAGTACTTATCGGTAACGAGGTTGAACTAGGTATGCAGAGATACCGACGATCAAAACCTCGGATAAGTAAACTATTGTGAGACAAAGGGAAATTGGGATCGTATGTAAGTGGTTCATTCGATCGCAAAGTAATCATAGAAATATGTGGGAGCCATATGAATTTCCAGATTCCTCTATTGGTTATTGTTCGGAGAAGTGTCTCGATCATGTCCGCATAATTCACGAACCGTAGGGAGACACACTTAAGGATTCGATGTTGTTGAGTAGTTATGGAATGATGAGTAAGAGACTGAATGTTATTCGGAGTCTCGGATGGGATATGGGATATCATGAGGAGATCCGGAATGGTCCGGAGAATAAGATTCATATAAGGAAAGTCCTATTTCAGAGTTGGGGAATGATTCCGGTGTTTTCATCGGGAATGTTCTAGAAGGTTCCGGAAGGTCCGGCACTCCGGAGGGGAAGGGTACATGAATGTGTCATGACAATGTGGAATGGTTACATCATTTTCTAGGTATCATGGCTGGGCAAAATAAAGGGAGAAATCAAATCCTAGTTTGAAAAGTTAAACGCCAATTTGAAAAAGTCAAACGACAGTTTTGCTTGGTGGAGGGAGAGTAGGAAACCTACTTGGGGAGGAGTTCCTCTCCCTCCACCCGCCGTCCAAGGAGGCCGACTTGGGGGAGGACTCCCTCCGCTTGGCCGGCGCCCTCCCACCTATAAAAGGAGGGGCAGGGGTGCCCCTCTTCCCTACACCTCTCTCCACCAAAACCCTAGCCCTAGCCGTCGGCCACCACAAGTCGCCGCCGCCCTAGGGTTTGACCTAGCCACCAAGTTGGGGCTCTCCCCAAGCCCTAGCCTCCGGCCTACCGTCCTCGCTTGGTGCCTCTAAACCCTAGATCACGAAGGCCTCTCTCATAGTCCACCATACTTGCTCCGGCTTAAGGCGAAGCCCTGCGAGATCTCCCCTCTACTTCCGGTACCACGCCGTCGTGCTGCCGGAATCGCGAGGAGAGTGCTACAACCTCCGCTACTTGCTGGAACAAGGGAGAGGAAGGTCTTCATCGAGTACCTAATGTGTGACCGACTGCGGAAGCGCTGCCGGAACGCAGCGTCGGAAGGATCGTCTACGCGATCTTGAGATCGGCAAGAGTACGACTACATCACCCACGAGAATATGCTCTCGTTAAACACTTTGGAATCTTCGAGGGTGAGTTCCTCTATCGACTCGTTGCTACAATCTAGTAGATAGATCTTGGCTTGTTTGTTTGCATGCGGTAGAATTTTTTTGTTTTCCATGCTACGAACCCCTACAGAGAATTATTTATTCTTACCTCCAAAAGAGGTTTGGAGCACTTGCTATTATAGTCTGGTCGAAGTCTCACCCGCTTGCGGTGCATCGGAGTCATGTAGATAAATGTGACATTGCTCACAAGTGATGATTGATGCGCCATGTGTGGTAAGCATACCTCCCTAGATAGCTTCAACAAAAGGATTAGATATTTACATGTAAATTCAAACCTTTTACCTTTAATAGCATCATCGGGATACAATTCATAGTACTCTTCTTGGGATACACTATTAAGAGGGAACACTTTATAATACTCATCTTTAGCAGCAGGGAAAATTCAAAAGTGTCTCTATTCTCTAGTTCATCACCCTTGCTAACAAGTTCATCAATTCTAGAGTTATCAATCCACTCACAAAAAGAAGCATCATCAACAAATATTTCATTAAAGATGTTCTCTCCTGAAATCTACTCATTAATACTACAAGGATTTATCTCCAGTTCATCATTATTAGTGTTCTCCAAATGAGTATCTAGGCATAAAGCCTCCGCAGATAAATTATCTTCAGTTTTGACACAATAGGAATCATTACTAGAGACCGAGGCATCATAAACAAACTTATTATTAGTAGCATGGTGTTTGTCTTCAACCTCACATTTTTGGTGTTCCTCCTTTTTATCCAGTGGTTCCTGGAAAATGTTGGTTTCAGGGACTATTATTTTACATAGCTCCTTACTCTTTGATATGCCCAATTTGCATCACCTTTATATTTCATAATTTACCTCTATTCATTGATATTTGTCTTATTATGAGGTATTACTTATGGCTTTTTCATCTGTTTATGCATGTTGGATGATTCTTCGAGGATGGACTGTCGGAGTCTGGATTATGATGGAAAATAAGGCGTTTTGCTGCAATTTCGCAAAGATCGGAAAAATATGGAAACATATTATTTCTCCAGAAGAATGAGGGAGCCAGAAGGAGGGACGAATAAGGGCCTCAGGGGGCCCACACCCCCCTAGGCGCGGGCCCACCTGACCCCGCGCCTAGGGCAGGTGTGGCCCACCTGCTCGGCCTCCGACTCCGCCCCTTCGCCTATATCTTCCCTACGGAACCCTAAGCCTGGGGGGCGACCACAGATAGATTTTTGTCGCCTCTCGGGGCGGAAAACACCGAGAGAGAAAGATCTCTCTGGCAGACAAATTTCTGCTGGGGGAATTCCTTCCCGGAGAGGGGAGACCATTGCCGTCAACACCGTCATCAAGCTAGGCTTCATCAGGATCATCATCATCATCCACACCATTATCTCCACCAGCACCATCATCACCACTCCGTCCCGCTGTAGAAATTGTGTTGGATATTGCTTTAGTTCATTAGGGGAAACTTTCTCAGTGTTGATTACTATTGTAGTTGATGCTTGTGAGTGGAACTATTGGATTATTGTTTATGTTCAGATTGTTATCCATTACCATATCATCTTTGATCTTGATCCATATGATGTCTTGTGAGCAGAAACCTGAACCTCCTGTTAGGACACCTTTGCACAAGGGAGCGTAGGATCTCAGAGTGTAAGGTAGTGGTTAGATTTATATCTTAATTACTTTCCTGTAGTTACGAATGTTTGCAAGGGTTTAATCACAAGTATGTATTAGTCCAAGTACGGTCGGTACATTAGCACAGGTTCACCCACACAACACTTACAACACCAGAGAAGAGTACTCAGCTATTTGAAGCGAAAGCACTTGATAGAATTCCCATGTGTCCTCTAGAACGCTTGGTCCTTATAAGTATTTACACCTTCTTGTCCTTTGCTAAGAAAGTATTGGGCCACTTGCTCCATTTGTTTGTTACCTTTGTTACTTGCTCCTTGTTTTTTTGCCTTGTCAGAAAACCACTAAAATCCGTTTGCTAAGTATTCACAGGGATTTCCTACTCCATACCACTGTTTAGCACCTTCTGCTCCTCGTTGGGATCGACACTCCTATTTATTGAAAGTACTACTATACACCCCCTATACTTGTGGGTCATCAAGACTATTTTCTGGCGTTGTTGCCGGGGAGTGAAGCGCTATTGAAGAGTGGAACTGGTAAGGGAAACTTTTACTATGAGTATTGCTTTTGTTACTGCTTGTTACTTTGTTTCCAATATGGATAACGCACTTGGTTTTCTGTTTGGGAAAACTACTACCACTGCTAGGGTAGTAGATGAACCACCACCTGTTGAGATAGATCCTTTTAAGATACCTACAAGTATTGTTAATCGTGTTATGGATAATTATTATTTGGGGGATGGAAATGTCCATCCTGGTGATCACTTTCTTTTTATCCATGAATTATGCGGGTTGTTTAAGTGTGCAGGTATCACAACTGAACAGGTGAAGAAGAAGTTATTCTACATATCCTTGAAAGGGAGAGCTGAAGAATGGTATAAGCTGCTAAAGAATGGACAATCCATGGAATGGGAGGAGATGGCATATCTCTTTTACTCTAAATTTTATCCTCCTAGTGAGATTCATAAGGATAGAAATCTTATATATACCTTTTGGCCTCTTGATGGAGAGAGTACAGCTCAAGCTTGGGGGAGATTGAAGTTACTAATGCTTAAATGTCCTATTCATGAACTCCCTAACAATATTATTCTCAATAACTTTTATGCTAGGCTTTCTCTTCATGATAAAGATTTACTAGATGCTTCTTATGCTGGATCATTCACACGTATGAAGGAAGAAGCTAAATGGGATCTCTTAGACCATACTCAAGATAATACTAAAGCTTGGGAGAATGACAAAGGAAGAAAGTCAGGTATAAACTATGATTATGAATGCATTAAAAAATTTATGGGAACTGATGACTTCCTTGATATTAGTAATGAGTTTGGTCTTGATTCCCAAAGTATTGCCAACTGTTTTAAGTCCTTTGCCTGTTACATTGAAATTCCCAAGAAGAAGTGGAATAAGTACCATTCTCCTTATAAAGATTTTGTTAGTCATGTTCCAGTTAGAAGTACTCAAGTTTGTACTACTAATCATATTGTGCCTGAACCTCATGTTGAGAAAATGCATTTCCCAGGTAAGGTAAAGGTACAATGAAAACTGTCGAGCCTGGTAAGCAATTGAATATTGAACATGTGGTTGCTATTGTGAAAGACACTGTCACTAGAAATATAGCGGATGAGCATATTGTCTTCTGTGAAGATGCTTCTAATATTATCTCTCATCCTAGTAAGGCTAGAAAAGCTAGTGTTCATGTGCTTTCTGTTAAAATTGGTGATCATTGCTACTATGGTTTATGTGATATTGGTGCTAGTTCTAGTGATATTCCTTATGAGCTTTACAGGGAGATTATGCATGAGATTGGTCCTTGTGAGGTAGAGGACATTGATATGGTTATCCACCTTGCTAATAAAGAAACCATTTGCCCCATTGGCATTGTCAGAGATGTGGAGGTTCTCTGTGGTAAGATTAAATATCCTGCTGATTTTCTAGTGCTTAATTCAGCAGCTAGCAAAATTTGTCCTATCATTTTTGGTAGACCTTTCTTGAACACTTGTGGAGCCATTATTGATTGTAAGAAGGAAAAAGTTTTAACGAAGTTTGATGGAGATTCTTATGAGTTTAACTTTTCCAAATTTGCTAAAGCTCCTTGTGAAAATAGCTTGCCTAATAAAGATTTTAGGATGGAACAACTTGCTTCTATTGATCCAGTCTATGACCTTGGACCTCTTTTTGGTGACTATAAGTATGCTTACTCAAAAGATAAAGTTGTTGCCAGTGACAGTTATATTGTCAACTTCATTCAAAGTGCTACTGAAAGTTATTATGAGATAGGGAAACATGGTTTTATGCATCTCAATGATGTTAAGTTTCCCCGTTTTATGTTGAAAGCTTTGAAGTTGCATCTGTTTGTATTCCTATGCTTGTGGCTTTTTGTTTCAACAATTCATTTTCTCATGATACCCCCATGCATAGGAAGTGGGTTAGACTCAAGTGTGTTGGTTATTTGCTTCTTGATGCTCTCTTTCACTTCAAATATATATCTCCTTTGTGAGCATCTTTGGAAGTTTCAAGCCTAACTTAAAGGCATTAAAGAAAAGTACTTGTTCGGAGATAACCCAAGAGTTTTGTCGAGTCTTGGAAGTTATTACTTCCGTAATAACCGCTCCTTATCCTTTTTGTTTTTGTTTTTGTGTCAAGTTCAACTACTTTTGTGAAATAGAGGAGTTGTGAAAAGTGGTTGTCCTAGGACAGATTTTTGTGTTGCATTGTAAAAATTCGTGAGGAAGCTCAGTACTTCGGATGGAGCTGCATTTTTCTGTGCTTGTTCTCCAAGTTGTTACCCAACTTTAATCAGTTCTGCACTTTTTGATTTGAGCAACAGAAGGTCTTCGAAAAAATCAATCTTTACCTGTTGGTCTGTTTTGATAGATTCCTGCCATCATTTGCATTTGCCTCTTACAGAAGCTTTTGTTTTGATGGGTTTTCAGTTGAACTGTTTACCAAAGGTTTATTGTTTTTGCTTACACTAATGTTGTCATTGAGTTTGTGCAAGGGTTTTGTAAGAAGGAAATTTTCAGGAGAAAGAGAAAGGAATCTGCAGAGTTAATCTTTGAATAGGTAAAAGTGGTGAAAACAGAAGGTTCGTGAAACTCCAATCTTTTTATATTTTTGATGTTTTTAATACATAAGGGAAGTTACGAGACGAAATTGAAGAGGAAACGGAGCCCGGGGTGGACAAACCCACCCTAGGCGTGGGCCTAGCCTGACCACGCCTGAGGGGGGTGTTCCCCCCTCGAACTCCGTCTTCGCTTCGTTTCTGTGCTAGTACTTTCCTTTTGCCTTGAAACTTTGTAATATATAACCCCCCCAGATCCCCCGAGGTTCGTGCATCATGTTCTCGTCGTGTTTTTGTTTCAATCTATTTTTGTTAGGAAATCTTCTCAAGTTTAGAGCGCCATGGCCTCCGCCAACGACAAAGGCAAGAAGCCCGTGGAGGTAGAGTTGGAAGAACAAACCACCGCAGGAACAAGGGAAAGGAAACCTACTTTTGTAGGAGCAATTAACACTACAGATGCTTTTTCTCGTCACATGCAGGGAATCGTAGCCTTTGGTCCAGACTTCAGATACTGCCCGGAGGCAGCGGAATCCCTTCGAACCACTGATGAGTTTTGTGAAAGATACCGTGCTTTGAGGATAAAGGTGGATGAACTTCAAGAGGAGAACAACAAGCTTCATAATATGCTAGAGGTTTTTCTTATTCTAAACAAGGGGGAAACACCACCACCACCACCAAGGGAGTAATTCGTCATCAGGTTTGGCATCCCCTTGGCTTGTTCCAAGCTTGGGGTAGTGCCGCGGTATCATCACCATTTTCTTTTATCTTTTACCTTTTTAGTGGATTCATATATGTGGTAGAGGGGTTATCTTATAGTTTGGTTTACATGTGGAAGTATCTCTCTTTTAGTTGTTGATCTATGTATCCCTTGGTGTGAGTGCCTTTATTGAATATTAATGAGAAGTCTCATCTTTTACTTCTTGCACTTCTTATTTTAGTTTGCAATATCTATTATATGATGGATCTTGTTGATCAGTTTTGGCACCACTTTGGGATCATCAAGTGGATCTAAATTGGTTTTGGCAAACCGAGTTCTGGTCAGTAGCATTACTATGAAAGAGAAAAAGAAAGAAAAAAGCTTACAGGTATTTTGTATCATTTGTTTTCTTTCTTGTTGGCTCATAAGCTTAGTATTCTTTATTTAAGATTCGTTTGTGTCTTCAAGGAAGATTTCATCTTTGGCTTTATTACTTGTATGTTTTCTTGTTTCTTTCAACTCTCTTGCTTGCTACCCAACCTTGCTAGCCAAAAACCTGTTTTGAGAAGGCATACTTCTCATTTTTCCAAATCCCTTTGAACCAAAACTTTTGCCATTTGTGTCCACCAAATCTACCTAGTAGCTTTTGCTATTCCAAGAAAATTCTCAAGATTCATCTACCTTTCAAATTAAAAAGTATTTTGTTATGTGAAAACTAGTTAGTAAAGCTCTCACGAACTTGATGGCACACCTTATTTACTTGCCCCTAATATACTTGAACCATTGTGAACATCGAAGTTATATATGCTTGCATCTATACGTTGGAATTAGATAAACCGTGCTGTCACGGGGAACGTTTTCAACATTGCACTTGTACTCTATACACAGTTGATATCGTGCTATTTTGTCTATGGATGTAAATGGTGTGAAATAAAGAGGGAACTTGTAAGTCCATGAAGTTTGTATACTGTGTTAGAGAAACGCCCGGGCCGCTAGCCTAAGCCATGCTTAATCATGGTGGAAACTTGCAGCATCACCATAGTGAGTCATCTATGAAGCATCCTCAATAAAAATCTATGCACATAGTAAATAAAAAGATCGCTGAGATGCTCATTATCGGCTTTCCTTGTCATTTTGGTCATGGGAAAGCTCTTGTACCATGTGCAAGGGGTACCCCATTGGCGGTTCTCAATGATATGCAAATACTTACAATGACAAGAACTTACCTGTGACCAAAGTTGAGTAGCATGAGGAGTGGCCCTCGTATTCAAGGGACATGATATTGCCAACTTATATTTCGTCAAGCATATACTCCATCTTTGTTCACTTTAACCTTAATCATCTCAAGATGCTTATGATAGGGGCAATGAGGGCTCAAAGATAGTAAGTACCATAATATTTTGGAAGCTCTTTATGACTTGTAATCCCCACTACCCTCTATGAAGGGACCTTTCTCCTAGTTACCAGTTGAGTCAGTAAACTACTTCCTCTCTATCTCCAGCAAGCATTTGAGTTTTTGTGTTTCAAGCATTCATATGGTGATTTATTAAATCATGTTCTTTATCTTCCTTGTTTGCACAAAGCTCTTATCTATTGAGTATTACTTTGAAAGCCTTCACTTGTGAAAAAACCTTTTTGAGCAAAGAGTGCTCCTGCTTTGAAACTTCTACAAAAAGCTTTTCTGAAACTGTTTGCCAGGTGTTCTCTGACCAAGAACAAGTTTGCCAATTCCAATTATGATTTATCTTTATGTATCTCTATTGTGACTGTTGTACTTGGTTGCAAGCTAAGTTATATAATGGTGAGTTGCTTTCTTTTATGAGTTGTGCAATGGTAAGTGTGATGCTTCTTGTTCGTATTATTTTATCGACACTTCACTCCATAAACATGTGGACATGTTTACTGAGCTCAGTTTTCGCTTGGGGATAAGCGAAGTCTAAGCTTGGGGGAGTTGATACGCCCAATTTGCATCACCTTTCTATATCATAATTTACCTCTATTCATTTATATTTGTCTTATTATGAGGTATTACTTATGGATTTTTCATCTGTTTATGCATGTTGGATGATTCTTGGAGGATGGACTGTCGGAGTCTGGATTCTGATGGAAAAGAAGGCGTTTCGGTGCAATTTCGCAAAGATAGGAAAAATACCAGAAACATATGGAAACATATTATTTCTCAAGAAGAATGAGGGAGCCAGAAGGAGGGACGAAGAAGGGCCTCAGGAGGCCCACACACCCCTAGGTGCGGGCCCACCTGACCCCGCGCCTAGGACAGGTGTGGCCCACCTGCCCGGCCTCCGACTCCGCCCCTTTGCATATATATTCCCTACGGAACCCTAAGCCTGGGGGCGACCACAGATAGATTTCCGCAGCCTCTGGGGGCGGAAAACACCGAGAGAGAAAGATCTCTCCGGCAGATAGATTTCTGCCGGGGGCCCGGAGAGGGAAGACCGTCGCCATCAACAACGTCATCAAGCTAGGCTTCATCGAGATCATCATCATCATCGTCCACACCATCATATCCACCAGCACCATCATCACCACTCCGTCCCGCTGTAGCAATTGTGTTGGATATTGCTTTAGTTCATTAGGGGAAACTTTCTCGGTGTTGATTACTATTGTAGTTGATGCTTGTGAGTGGAACCATTGGATTATTGTTTATGTTCAGATTGTTATCCATTACCATATCATCTTTGATCTTGATCCATATGATGTCTTGTGAGTAGTTCATTTAGTTCTTGAGTACATGGGAGAAGTCATGTTGTTAGTAGTGAATCTGTGATGAGTTATTATTCAATGGTTTAGTATTTAAGTTGTGGTGCTATTCTTCTAGTGGTGTAATGTGAACGTCGACTACATGACATTTCACCATTTATGGGCCTAGGGTTATGCATTGTTTATCTGGATACTAATTGTGGGGTTGCCGGAGTGACAGAAACCTGAACCCCCATTAGGACACCTTTGCACAAGGGAGCGTAGGATCTCAGAGTTTAAGGTTGTGGTTAGATTTATATCTTAATTACTTTCCTATAGTTACGGATGTTTTCAGGGGGTATAATCACAAGTATGTATTAGTTCAAGTACGGTCGGTACATTAGCACAGGTTCACCCACACAACACTTACAACACCAGAGAAGAGTACTCAGCTATTTAAAGCGAAAGCACTTGACAGAATTACCATGTGTCCTCGAGAATGTTTGGTCGTTATAAGTATTTCCACCGGCTTGTCCTTTGCTAAGAAAGGATTGGGCACTTGCTCCGTTTGTTCGTTACATTTCTTACCTGCTCCTTGTTTTGTTGCCTTGTCAAAAACCCACTAAAAATCTGTTTGCTAAGTATTCACAGGGATTTCCTGCTCCATACCACTGTTCAGCACCTTCTGCTCCTCGTTGGGATCGACACTCCTATTTATCGAAAGTACTACGATACACCCCCTATACTTGTGGGTCATCACTCTTTATCACAAGTGCATCCCACAAAAATGTTCTTGACAATAATTGATAATATAATCCATAAATATTATGATACCTTGCTAAATCCTCATTATCGCTACTTTTCATAATAATACCAATTTTTCTAAGTAGCTTATGAGACCCTTCATAAACTATGTATTCCAAGATTTTACATTATTACCGTTTATGCGAGTATTGGTTGAAAAAAATTCTTTACAGAGAGGAATGCATTCATAATGATAAAGCTTGTCAGGCTTACCATTATATTGCCTCATCCCTTCGAATAAACTTGACAAATTACCAGAACAGCAATCCACCTGCTCCCACATGTCCAGTAGTTGCATATCCTCAAGGATTAGTAATTCTTCTTCATGTTCATTCTCTTTTTGGGAAGGAACTTCGTCCTTCTCCAATGGGATTTTCTGCAAACGATTAACATAGGGCACTACGGCTCTACTACGTGCCTTACTCCTCATAATAAGTGCATTCTCACTAAAATGTTCGTGACAATACCAAGAAATATGTTGTAGGGTTTTATAAGCCATTTTTATGAGAATACTATCTTCACTATTAATAGGTGATATGACATGTATTATCAGCTCATGGGCAACTTCAAAGATAGCATACTCTAATATTCCACTAGTGGTATCACCATTATTATAAAACATTAAAGATTGATTAAAGGTATCAGAGCATTGAAAACGAAAGCAGTGCCCAAATTTCAGACAGTGAGGACATATTATTGGATCGTCTATCATATCCGAACAAATTAACTTTTGAGCATATTCCACTATTTGGGAATACATTTATCTTACCATCATATTGCACATTTGTTCTTAAAAATACTCATATTCCTCTTTCAATGAGGATTCCTGTACCATGTCACATCCCAAAATTTTCCAAATTTTGAAATGTGAAAAATAAATAAACAAAAGAAATAATTGTTGAAATTTAGGGTGAAAAGAAACTTTTTGCTCCTAAATGGAAACATCAAAACCCTTCTTGAACAAACTTTGAATGAAAAGTGAATCCAACAAAATTCAATTAAGCGAAATGCATTCATCAATGAATGTATCTTGGAATTTAAACACTTGGAAAAGATAAACCAAAACCATAAAACCCTAATGGAATAAATCATTTCCCAAGATCTCCAAAGACTATGTATTTGATCCATATAAAAATTCAGCAAGAATCATTTTAAAAGGATCAAAAGTGATAAACAAAAATATTATAAAACCATAGAAATTGGTTTCACTCAATTTGGAACCATGGATAAAAACTTATAAATATAATAATATAAAGGTAAATAATTTCCAAAGCTAATAAAGCTCCTATCTAAAATCCATACCAAATTGTGAGCAAAATAATACTAAAGATATTTAAAAGGATAAACAAATATTAAATAAAATTATACAAATTGGAATCACCAATTTTGGATCTATAAATAAAAAGATATGGATTTTATAAGATAAAGAAAGAAAGAAAGAAATAAGGAATATTTAAAAGCCAAATTAAATCTTGGCCAAATCTATAAACAAATGGAAGTTATTGAATAATAAATAAGGGTAAAAGATTATTTAAATAAAATCATAACGATTGAGCAATGTCCAATTTTATTTAACTAAATACAAATTCCCTAAATAATAAATTCCAAGAAAAGTATTTAGAAGACAATTTAAAACTTGAATTAAATCCATAAGAAAATGGAATATGGATAATCCAAATCCAAATAAATAAAGGGATAAACAATATTCGAATAAAAGTATATGGGATTAAACCATATTCAAATTATTTGAATGAAGACAAAATTCCTAATAAAAATAATTATATAAATCATGGGAAAAAATGAAATTACCAAAGTGGATTAAAAGTTATGTAATTGACTTAAAAATAATAAAGAATTATTTGAAGAAATAAAATGGATTGGAACCATATTTAAATCTTATTTAAAATAAAGACAAATGTCTAAATTAAATAAATAACAAACCATGTGAGAATATAAGAAATAATCTAAAATGGAATATTTAAATACATTATTAATTAAGATTAAACCTACTGAAAAGGTTTGATAGAAACATGAATTAAAAAGTAAGCTTTTGAATCATATTAAATATTACTTGAAAATAAATACAAAAGCCCTTTTAAAACAAATATTGAATCACATTAAAATATTTTGATTTATTCAAAAATGGACTTTCAAAACACACTAATGAATAAGTGCAAAACCTACTAAAAAGGTTCTGGAAATTTGAATACAAACAAATGGTTAAAAACATTTGAATAAATTCAAAATAGAAAAATAGAAATAGAAATAGAAAAAGAAAAAGAAAAAGTTTCATGAAGAAAAAATAGAGAAAGCAAACCAGCCTAGCGAGTTGGCCCATCAAAGCCCACCCGGCAGCCCACTCCCTTTCCTCCACGCGAATCGTTTTCTCACTCAAACCCGCACCCGCTCACATCGTTGATGCCATGGACCCACGCCACCTCAGCATCTTCCTCCTCACCCATCCCGCGCGACCAGTTCTCCCCTTTCCCCTCACCCGTTTTTGCCTTTGATTCCGCAGATTGAATTCGCCTTAATGCCGCGTTGATTCAGCCCTGCAACCTCGCCCATTTAAGAGCCCATGTCCCCTCTATCTTTACCCTCACTTGTCGCTCCCTCTCTTCCCCCAGGTTGCCCCAATTCATCCTCTCACCGCACTATCTCCGGCGAAGCTTCTCCGCCAATTCCATATCATTGGAATAAGGAAAAAGAAACATTTGCAACCATGCCCTTACTTTAGTATTTTGCTTCTGGAAAATTTGTTGTTTTTGTAGAAACATTTCTAGGCCTATTTTGGTTATAGAATTTATTCTAAAAATGTTTTTAGGGTAAAATCTTTTGAAAATGGTTTGTTTTGAACCTACTGACCATAAAAATCAACTTTTGGATTTAAAAATATATTTTGTGACACTAAGGAATTATTCCTTGAAT
The DNA here is from genome assembly GCA_916181665.1 of Avena sativa. NCBI lineage: Eukaryota > Viridiplantae > Streptophyta > Magnoliopsida > Poales > Poaceae > Avena > Avena sativa. The sequence goes on along the minus strand of OV702295.1, from coordinate 78,520,907 downwards.
AAAAGCATTTCTAGTAAAACAAAAATTGTGGATTATGTTTTAAAAATAATTTTGAGTAAAAACTTTTGCAAATGATTTGATTTAAACTCTCTGACCCTAAACACTAAGCTTTGGATTTAAAAATATATTTGATGAACCCTAGAAAAATTATTACTTTGTTTAAAGGCATTTCTAGCAAAACAAAAATGATTCAAAAGGCCCATTTTGATTAATTTATTTTTAAATAGTTTTCCACTTTTATAAATGACCAATAGGTGTTTTAAAATGTTCATAGCCTATTAGAGACCACCTTTCCAAATAAAACAATCTTTTGCATGCATTGTTTTGTTTTTATTATTTTATGTGGTGAATTGTTTGAATGCTAGTTTGAATTTGTGCATTGATTGATTTGTAGTGAACTTTGAAGAGTGTGACAATTGCAAGATCAAGGAGTGAATCTATATTCTCTACTAAAAAGGCAAGTGGTGCTTCATACATTTTGTCCTATTATTTTCACTATGCATTAGTGATATTTTGAGTAGGACTTGCATGGAATTTTCTAAGTATAAGCTATGCCATGGGAAATCCTATATGATGTCTTAGTAGAATTATCCTAAGTTAGGAAACTTGCCATGTGATCATGCTTAGCTTAGCTAGTAGAAAATAAGGGTGGATTATATTCATGCTATGAAATATTTCTAAGTCAATGACTTGTGTTTTGTTTAATAAAACAACTATGTGAATGAATCACCTGGGTGGAATGGTGTGAATGGTTTGTGTTGAGTGGTTACCTAGGTCCCATATTCATGGCCTACCCTAGTGTATCTCACTTGTGGAAACTCACCCAGGAACAAAGAGATTTGAGATGTCAAATGTTGAGAAGCTTCAAGTGCAGCCACATGGCAATATGGGCTCTTCCTGGATCATATAGGTTGCAGTAACTTAGCCAGATGGACAGTTGGTGGTGGGGGTGATAGGTTTGGAACGCGTCCATTTTGGTCTAAGGAAAGGCTTCTGAAAGATCTTGTCTCGATGAATGTCGAGTCTTGTAGGGAAAGTGCACCACCTCTCGAGAGAGTAAAATCTAAGTACTAAGTCCTGTCCCCGGCAATGGACAACTTCAGCATCAAGACATGGAAGCTATCAAGGATCTCCTCATCCCAATTTCTAAGTTAAAAACTTGTGGTTGAACAAGGGTTAAAGGATCACCAATTTCTATTGGTAGATGCCTTGGGAGATTTTGACAAACAAAAACTTAGTGTTTTCAACTTAAAAGGAAAACCTTATTTTGAGCAAAGAAAGCCTAATATCCACTTAGACAAATGCATATAGATGATAGATACCACTACTCTACCATAGTATCACTTGCCAATACAATTCAAATGTATTGACCCTTGTAGATGTAACTTATTATGTTGCAGGTTTGTTTGATGTTAGTGAAGTGTGTTGAATAGGATTACAAGTATACAACCAACATGATTGCTTGTGGCATTTTGAAGATGAAGGACTCCATGCTATATAGTTATTTCTGCTGCATTGTAATGAGATAGCCAAATGAGCTATGTAAGATGTAATGAATTATTTTATTCCTAGTTATAAAGTTGTATTATGACCTTTGTTTCTTGATATTACATCTTAATACGTGGATGCTAGCTATTGATCCAGGGACTAGCATTGTAAACACAGGGATCTCTACCTTATCAGGTTGGGACCTTTACAGATGGTATCAGAGCACTGTGTTGCCTGTAGGATTGTAACCCTAGGATTGGACAAAACCCCTTAGAAAAATAGGAGTTGTATTTGTTCCAAACTTATTTGTAAATAATCTTGTAAACTCTTTCCTCAACCTTTTTGTTTTGATTCTACATCTCCCCTCTTTTCAACTTGATGGACAAAGCCTCCACCATGAGCAAAGACTTCAACATCATCAAATACTTCAACTCTAGTTTCACCAAGGACTTCAACTTGGACATCACTAAGGACTACAAGTGTGATAAGAATGTTACTCAAGACTTGAGGACTAAGGAAACACAACTTAGAAGGAACAATCATCACCTTTGAAACTGGTAACCAAGATGCAAGAAATTTTCCAAGGATACCATGAGCTTGTTCAAGGAGGAACAACTAAGAAGAATGGAATGATCTCAAGAAAATTCCATAGTTGGACCACCATACTAGTGATTAGTTTGATCACACCAACTTATGTGGTGTAGCAAAAATATTTTGTTTCCTAAAAATGTGCTTGAACCTTGTTGTTTGAGTGGAATGTTTGTTTGTGATTGCTTGCACATTGCTTGTGTGAATCGTTGTGTGTGGTTAGAATTCTTCCTCTAGAAATGTTTTACCTAATCTAATACCAACCCAACCCAAACAGATGTCTTCTCCAAGAGACTCCAACATCAAGAATGGTGACAACAACAACAACCAAGAGATGCACATGAGAGAACAACTTCTAGCAACCCAAGCCCGATTGAATCAAGTGACAACTCAGTTTTTAGCCAACAACAATGAGTTAGACCCAACCATGCAAAAGTTCTTGGAAACCCAAACCCAATTGTTGCAAAGGATGACGAATCAAGTGATCAGCATGAGAAGCAACATTTCCCAAGGAGATTGTGACAACAATAATATCAAGGATAATACTATAGAAGGAACTCAAGCTTGCAATATTTGTGGAGACATGGAACACACTTACAAAGAGCATGTGGACCAATGCCCTAATTGTGAAGAGAAACATCCAACTAAGCAATGCCCCACATCTCAAGTTACATGTTTCCTATGTGAAGGAAATGATCATGTCCCTATCCAATGCCCTATCTATTCTATAGTTCAACAAATGAAACAAGATGGAATGCATCAAATGTTTGGAAACCTCCATAAGGGAACAACTTCTACCAAGAAGGATGAAGGCAAAATCAGAACCATGCCTCATAAAGCCACAACCAAAGTGACCACAAAGTGTTGCTACTCTTGTGGAGAAGAAGGCCACATCTCTAGTGACTGCCCCAAGAAGAGAGAAAGATTTCCCACCTTTGAGGTGAGATATGAAGAACATGAACTAGAAGAACTCCTAGCTTTAATAAGAAGAAGAAATGCCCCAACCCTAGCAAGAAGGATATTACCCAAGAGAAATGTTACAATTACAAAGAGATGGGACACTATATGCCAATGAATGTCTAGAAAAGAAGAAGAACCAAGGAAACAAACAAGAGGCAATGATACCAAAGAAGAAAAAGGATATTAGCCAAGTGATGTGTTTCAAATGCAAAGAGCTAGGCCATTATGCAAACAACTATCTAGAGAAGCTACATCAAGATCCTGAGTAAGCCAAGATGTAATCTAGTTGAAAACCTTTTAAAGGTGGTAGTACCCTAGTTATCTAGAAGCCAACTTGTAACCTCTATCCTTCCCAAATATCGGGACGAGATTTCTTTTAAGGGTGGTAGCCTATCACATCCCAAAATTTTCCAAATTTTGAAATGTGAAAAAATAAATAAACAAAAGAAATAATTGTTGAAATTTAGGGTGAAAAGAAACTTTTTGCTCCTAAATAGAAACATCAAAACCCTTCTTGAACAAACTTTGAATGAAAAGGGAATCCAACAAATTCAATCAAGTGAAATGCATTCGTCAATGAATGTATCTTGGAATTTTAACACTTGGAAAAGATAAACCAAAACCCTAAAACCCTAATGGAATAAATCATTTCCAAAGATCTCTCAAAGACTATGGATTTGATCCATATAAAAATTCAGCAACAATCATTTTAAAAGGATCAAAAGTGATAAACAAAAATATTATAAAACCATAGAAATTGGTTTCACTCAATTTGGAACCATGGATAAAAACTTATGAATATAATAAGATAAAAGGAAATAATTTCCAAAGCTAATAAAGCTCCTATCTAAAATCCATACCAAATTGTGAGCAAAATAATCCTAAAGAGATTTAAAAGGATAAACAAATATAAAATAAAATCATACAAATTGGAATCACCAATTTTGGATCTATAAATAAAAAGATATGGATTTTATAAGATAAAGAAAGAAAGAAATAAATAAATAAATAAATAAATAAGGAATATTTAAAAGCCAAATTAAATCTTGGCCAAATCTATAAACAAATGGAAGTTATTGAATAATAAATAAGGGTAAAAGATTATTTAAATAAAATCATAAGGATTGAACAATGTTCAATTTTATTTAAATGAAGACAAAATGCCTAAATAATAAATTCCAAGAAAAGTATTTGGAAGACAATTTAAAACTTGAATTAAATCCATAAGAAAATGGAATAAAGATAATCCAAATCCAAATAAATAAAGGGATAAAGAATATTCAAATAAATGTATATGGGATTAAACCATATTCAAATTATTTAAATGAAGACAAAATTCCTAATAAAAATGATTAAATAAATCATGGAAAAAAATAAAATTACCAAAGTGGATTAAAAGTTATCTAATTGACTTAAAAAGAATAAAAGAATTATTTGAAGAAATAAAATGGATTGGAACCATATTTAAATATTATTTAAAATAAAGACAAATGTCTGAATTAAATAAATAACAAATCATGTGAGAATATAAGAAATAATCTAAAATGGAATATTTAAATACATTATTAATTAAGATTAAACCTACTAAAAAGGTTTGATAGAAACAAGAATTAAAAAGTAAGCTTTTGAATCATATTAAATATTACTTGAAAATAAAGACAAAAACACTTTTAAAATAAATATTGAATCACATTAAAATATTTTGATTTATTCAAAAATGGACTTTCAAAACACACTAATGAATAAGTGCAAAACCTACTAAAAAGGTTCTAGAAATTTGAATACAAACAAATGGTTAAAAACATTTGAATAAATTCAAAATAGAAAAATAGAAATAGAAATAGAAAAAGAAAAAGTTTCATGAAGAAAAAAATAGAGAAAGCAAACCAGCCTAGCAACTTGGCCCATCAAAGCCCACCCGGTAGCCCACTCCCTTCCCTCCACACGAATCGTTTTCTCACTCAAACCCGCACCTGCTCACGTCGCTGACGCCACGGACCCACGCCACCTCAGCATCTTCGTTCTCACCCACCCCGCGCGACCAGTTCTCCCCTTTCCCCTCGCCCGTTTCTGCCTTTGATTCCGCATATTGAATTCACCTTAATGTCGCGTTAATTCAGCCCTGCAACCTTGCCCATTTAAGCGCCCATGTCCCCTCTATCTTTCCCCTCACTCGTCGCTCCCTCTCTGCCCCCAGGTTGCCCCAATTCATCCTCTCACCGTATTGTCTCCGGCGAAGCTTCTCCACCGATTTCGGCCATCCCTCACCTCCCCACTGCCCCTAGCCTCCACGAGTGTGTTCCCCATCTCCTTACGCATCTTCCCATACCATCAGCTCACCCGCGCGCATAGAGGCTCGGCAACGACGACGATAGAGCGCTACCGCTGACTGTCGCGTCTTCGTCGAACCTCCCCGATAAATCCTGACCGTCCCCTTCACTCTCTTTGACACTCACATGCACGCCTCTCTCACCTGCGTCTAATGGAATCGTCTGTTTGTCTTAGACCGCACCATAGCGTCGCCTCCGTCATCGACAGTGAGTGCCCGTCGCTAGAACCATCTCCAGCGAGGAATCGCCAACAGCTCCGTGCGCCCCTTCAGCTACGACGACCATCTCGAGCTTCAGCACGTCGCGGTGAACCCAGTGAGCATCGTCCCCCTCTCCTTCGCTTCCTGATTTGGCCGGAACCACCGTGAACAAAGTGCACCGCCGCTCGTCGCCGGATAGCGCCGCCCACCTATGGTCAAGCCACTCAGGACCGTTAGATCTGGATCAAATGAATATGATAGATTAACTTAACTGAATTGGTATGATTAGATCAGAGCCGCACAATGCCCTTTAAATCCAACGCACCGCATCAGTCGATTCCAGCGAAGCGGTATCGTCCAACGAGGTTACGACACGTGGCCCAGACTTTGTTTTAAAAACAGAAAAGGTTCTATTAGATGATTAGATTTGAAAAATTCATAACTTTTAATCTACATGTCCAAAATTTGAAAATTTATCATTGGAATCAGGAAAAAGAAACCTTTGCAACCATGCCCTTACTTTAGTATTTTTCTTTTGGAAAATTTGTTGTTTTTGCAGAAACATTTCTAGGCCTATTTTGGTTATAGAATTTATTTAAAAATGTTTTTAGGGTAAAATCTTTTGCAAATGGTTTGTTTTGAACCTACTGACCATAAACATCAACTTTTGGATTTAAAAATATATTTTGTGACACTAAGGAATTATTCCTTGAATAAAAGCATTTCAAGTAAAATAAAAATTGCGGATTATGTTTTAAAATTAATTTTGAGTAAAATCTTTTGCAAATGATTTGATTTAAACTCTCTGACCCTAAACACTAAGCTTTGGATTTAAAAATATATTTGATGAATCCTAGAAAAATTATTACTTTGTTTAAAGGCATTTCTAGCAAAAAAATGATTCAAAAGGCCCATTTTGATTAATTTATTTTAAAATAGTTTTCCACTTTTATAAATTACCAATAGGTGTTTTAAAATGTTTATAGCCTATTATAGACCACCTTTCCAAATAAAACAATCTTTTGCATGCTTGCATGCATGCATTGTTTTGTTTTTATTATTTTATGTGGTGAATTGTTTGAATGCTAGTTTGAATTTGTGCCTTGATTGATTTGTAATGAACTTTGAAGAGTGTGACAATTGCAAGATCAAGGAGTGAATCTATATTCTCTACTAAAAAGGCAAGTGGTGCTTCATACATTTTGTCCTATTATTTTCACTATGCATTAGTGATATTTTGAGTAGAACTTGCATGGAATTTTCTAAGTATAAGCTATGCCATGGGAAATCCTATATGATGTCTTAGTAGAATTATCCTAAGTTAGGAAACTTGCCACGTGATCATGCTTAGCTTAGCTAGTAGAAAATAAGGGTGGATTATATTCATGCTATGAAATATTTCTAAGTCAATGACTTGTGTTTTGTTAAATAAAACAACTATGTGAATGAATCACCTGGGTGGAATGGTGTGAATGGTTTGTGTTGAGTGGTTACCTAGGGCCCATATTTATGGCCTACCCTAGTGTATCTCACTTGTGGAAACTCACCCAGGAACAAAGAGATTTGAGATGTCAAATGTTGAGAAGCTTCAAGTGCAGCCACATGGCAATATGTGCTCTTCCTGGATCATATAGGTTGCAGTAACTTAGCCAGATGGATAGTTGGTGGTGGGGGGTGATAGGTTTGGAACGCGTCCATTTTGGTCTAAAGGAAGGCTTCTGAAAGATCTTGTCTCGATGCATGTCGAGTCTTGTGGGGAAAGTGCACCACCTCTCGAGAGAGTAAAATCTAAGTACTAAGTCGTACATCGCAATCCCAGATGCCTGTTATGCCATACATCGCAATCCCAGGATTACCATTTTTGCGAGACATAATAGAATTGGATACCATAGTACATCATCCATTACAAACCATACATAAGTTCTTACACAAATAGGGATCTCATGATCCAGTTCTTAATACAACATCAAGCAGTGGAATACGTAATAATAACGGTTGCGTAGGCGAAGCTCCATCTTCGGGGTCACAGGCAATGCTGACGATGGGAGATGATCCTAGTTGTCATAACCTTCCTGGGGTCCATCCTCCAGGTACTCCTCTTCATAGTCTGGCCACGGGAATAGCCAGGGAAAAAGCCATTAGTACTCTTTAAGTACTCGCAAACTAATACTAACAAGTGAAAGGGTTTTTTGATAATAGGACACTAGGCTCTAGGGTTGTTTTGCAAAAGCCAGATTTACCTCTACTAAGTTCAGAAGCAAGAGAAACTAGTCACAATTTTATAACTCCTAAGTAGGCTCTAGGGTCAAGCAAGGTCTCAATTCACTTCACAAGTCTTTTGAAAACATCTGACGGGGAAACAGTATGGCCACTCCAACTGTCCATAATCGCGGACGCGGCTATTCGAATAGTTTGACACTCTGCAGAGATTGTACACTTTCACCACAACATTCGATACATCCGTCAGGAACAAATCCTGAATTCACCATACTCAGTATGCGGATAATCAATCCTAACCTTTCAATTACATGCCCTAGTATAAGCACCTCTCCTGTGAGTTTGGCCTCCCAACCATGACCAACTGTCATCTTGGGTACTGCACAAGTGGACAATCTTCACAAGGTAGCCTCAGCTCAGACCTTGGCCGTGAGGGAACTAATACTAAGGTATATAAGTCTCCAGTCAAGCCCTACCCAATCTTCGGGTATTTTGGTTGTACGAAAAATTGGAATGGTATCGCATCCAGACAACCATCAGTTTTATAAAGGGCTAAGGCTCATGCCTCAACATTTTCATCACCAAAAGTATCTGGTGTTCGGAAACACATGTCAAAACATCTCAGTAGAATGATCCATAATTCTAAGGTTTTCATAACCATTTTCACCAAGTATTCCCATCTAATGTTGATCAAGTTTTATGCTTAGCACTAGCATCTACAAGTGGGGGTAAGTACTAATGAGGGGTGGTGAACAAGTGGAGTTTCAACTAAGTTCACTCTCATGTCTTAGGATGACATCAGGATTATCTAGCTCAGGCCAAATTTTATGCTCTTTATGCAACCTTCAATTATCCTTCTAGTATCTACCACTTATTCCAGTAAACTCTAGGTACAAGCTTTGATAAAGAAATAAAGTAGAAGCTTGCAAGTAAAACTAGGATTGGGTATCATCAAATGTATCTAAGCAAGCATGCTTAGTGCATTGCATAGGTTATTTAATTCTCATAATTGCAAGTGTTAGCTTGCACATTCAACTAGTAGTATTAGGCTTGCCTTGTGCAGAGTAGTGGTTGAAGTTCTCCTCGGCTTCTTCTTCGTATGATCCTCCTTCCTCCTCGTATCCTTGGTCGGTACTAGCGTCTATAAATAAATACGATGTACACAATCACCAAAAAATACTTAACTACTTGCAATCATCACACAAAAGGGTCCTATAGATGATCTAGCATCATCACTAACATTACAATATTAAAGCTTGGTTTAATTCCTTTTATTTTTAGAAAACTAATTTCTACTCATTGAAAAACTACTTAAGGTTTAATATTCTCCAAACCAAACATGGGATCATGTTGACACATGTCATCACCACATATTTTAGTCCAGGGGAATGTGATTTAAAGTGGTGTCACAATTTAATAAGGTTTTTCTCTTTTATTTTAATTAATTAAAGTGGCTAGAAATGCCTATGTGGCATTCTTTTATTACTTGGTCATTATTTTTGTACGTAAACCTATATATTTTTATATATTCTGAAAGGTATGGTTAAATGTGATTTTTGAGAGTTGGAATCAACTCAAAAGCTATTATGGTTTAAATTTGAAAAATGTTTGAATGCATAAAAGCTTCTGCATTGTTATTTTTACCATGGATGATCTACAGATCCAAATGACTTGAATCCAACGGGCTTGGATTCAGAATTCCCAGACCTTTCTAACAAAATTGGTTTCATTCAATTTGGTTCACTAAATCGACCTGGGTTGATTTTTGAAACTAGGTACAGAAGTGTGTTTGAAATAAAATGAAAAAGGTTAAATTCAAATAACTGGGTTGCGCAGGAAGCGATACTGGGCCGGCCTGCTAAGCACAGCGCCTACGCGGGCTGGTTAAGTGGCTGTTCCCACACGTCAGTGAGACGAGAGGGTGCAAAGCGGTATGGGGCGATGTGGTGCGTTCAATCTGGTTCTAATCCAACGGCCGAGGGTCATCGTCGACGTTGGGCAACGCCGACGAGACAGAAACCTAGCGCAGCCAGTGGGGGTCGTTGGGGGCTCACCGGGGTTCAGGCGAGGGTCAGCGAGGCGATCGAACGACGAAGTCGACGACGCGAACCTCCTGGTACCGGCAGCTTCTCCTGGGGCGGCTCCAATCGCTGGCTTCCTTCTTCTCCAGAGGCGGCGGGATCCGGTGAAATTCCGGCGAAGTGCTGCTCGCCTTGCTCCGGCAACGGGGTGGGACGATCAGTGAAGAGAGGGGAGTGAGATGGTGTGCTCAATTCGGTTGGGGGTGGCCTCTATTTATAGTGGCGAGAGGGGACCGACGGGGCGCAAGGTGAGCTCGTCGTGGTCGACGGTACAGACGGCTATCGGCGTGGGCGACGGTAGGGGGCGGTGCGATGCTCCCTGGCGATGCTCAACAACACGGTGGCGAGACGTGGGGCGGTGCAGTTTGGTCGGAATGCGACGGTGCTCTGCGTGTGCCTAACGGAAGATTTAATGGCGCACAGCGCACGTGGTCCACGCGGTGGCAAACGAGCGTGTCTGCGGGGTTGCTGGGACGGTGGTGATCACGTATGCACGCGGCGAGGGCGGCGCACGGTCTGTGGGCGTCGGTCGAGCGTGGCACACGGGGCATGCTCTCGGCATGGTTGCTGGCGAGATTGGCATGGTTTGTGCGTGTGGTCCAGTGGCTGGCAGGGTTCAAGCGCTGGACAGGGAGTGGCGGTGGGGTGTTGGCTGCCTCCTAGACATGTTGTTTAGGCTTGGTGCTTGCTCTGGCTAGCTAGCCATTGTCGGCTGGCAAGGGGATGCTCGGGTTGGCATGGCATGGGTCAAAGGGTAGGGGCTAGGGTTTTTCCAAGCCCTGGTTGGCACTGAGGGAGACAAGAGTGATCAATGGTGAACATTGCTTAGCCAAATTACTGCTCAAAACAGTGAAGTTAGGCCAGTTTGATTTGTTGCCTCCAAGTGTTTGATGAAATGGCCGCAAGAATTCAAGTTTTGAATTTTGAAAAGATTTTTGGTGGGTGTGCTAGTGTAACATCCCAAAAATACTAAACTTGGATCATCAATTTCTAATCATCGAAATTAGGGTTAACAAAAACTTTTCTAAATAAAATTAGGAAGACATGCATATGTGTATGCATTTAATTTGAAATTCTTTTGAACCACCTTGTTTGTATGTTTCCTTGCTTGTGAAATGTTTCTTAGGTGAAATAAACATCATCTAAACATTTCCCAAACTTCTCCCACAGACAAATAAAGCAAAACAAATAAAATAAAGGAATGGTCATTTTGACCAATTTAACTCCCATGCCTACTTTGGCTGTCTCAAACTTTTCGAACCTAACAGAAACTTTTCTGGATCTTTGCACCCCTTGAATGTACTCATAACCAAGTATCAAGGCCCACTTTGTGATCATCCAGAATCTTTCAAATGCATAGTTTAAATGACAATTCAAAATTGAATCTTTATCATATGGGAAGATCCCACTTTTCAAAAACCACTGAAACAAGCTCAACTTTCAAAACCCAAGAATCTGGAGACTCACCAGCACCAATCTAGCACATCCACCAAAAATCTTTTCAAAATTCAAAACTTGATTTCATGCGGCCATTTCATCAAACACATTGCAGACACAAATCATCAAAATCCTAAACACTATAGTGAGCAGTGATTGAAGCCTAACTTGTTCCCTCTTTAGCTCACAACCATCTCAGTAGATCATCTAGTAAGTTAAACCAAGCACTAGCCTCACCGTAAGCTTGGCAGTGCCATCAATGCTGAACAGCCGAGCACACCCATGCCACCCCAGTGGAGACAGCAAGCTAGGAGGAGAAACAAACCTAGCCAGCATGTCTGGGAGGCAGCCCGCCGTCCACCGCCACTCCATGTCCACCGCTCAAACCTTGCCAACCACTGGACCACACGCACGGACCGCGCCCAGACCGCCAGCAACCATGCCGAGCGTGCGCTAGAGCGTCACCCTCGACCGAAACCCACAGACCGCGCGCCGCCCTCGCCGCGTGCATACACGATTGTCACCGACCCAGGAGACCGCCAGACATCCCCGTTCGCCGCCCCATGCCTCACAGCCACCGCTCGCCATTGAAGACGCCGCCTGTGAAGCGCAGAGCGTCGCGTGTTCCAGACCAAGCCGCACCGCCCCACGCCTCGAAACCATGTCGTTGAGCATCGCCAGAGAACACCGCACCGTCCCCTACCTTCGCCCATGCCAATAGCCGCCTGTACCATCACCCCCGACGAGCTCACCGTGTGCCCCGTCGGTCCCCTCGCTCGACCCTAAATAGAGGCCACCCCCGCTCGAATTCTTCACACCATCCTACTCCCCTCTCCTCACTGATCGTGCCACACCGTTCCCGGAGCAAGGCGAGCAGCACATCGCCGAAATTTCACCGGAGCCCGCCGCCTCTGGAGAAGAAGGGCGCCATCGATTTCGTCTACCCCAGGAGCTGCCGCGACCACCCCTGAGTTCGCCGTCGTTGACTTCGTTGTTCGCCCGCCTCGCCGACCCTCGCCTGCACCCCGGTGAGCCCCCAGCAACCCCCACTGGTCGCGCTAGGTTTCTTTCTCGCCGGCGTTGCTCAACATCGACGATGACTCTCAGCCGTTGGATTAGAATCAGATCGAACGCACCACGTTGCCCCGTACCACTTTGCACCCCCTGTCTCACTGACGAGTAGGGACAACCACTTAAGCAGCCCGCGGGAGCACTGCGCTTAGCAGGCCGGCCCGTTAACTTTTCCTGCGCAGCCCAGTTATTTGAATTAAACCTTTTCTATTTTGTTTCAAACTCACTTCTATACCCAACTTCAAAAATCAACCCAGATCGATTCAGTGCATCAAATTGAATGAAACTAAATTTGTTAGAAAGGTCTAGAATGCTGAATCCAAGCCCGTTGGATTCAAGTCATTTGGATCTATAGATCATCCATGATAAAAATAACAAGGCAGAAGCTTTTCTGCATTCAAACATTTTTCAAATTTAAACCATAATAGATTTTGAGTTGATTCCAACTCTCAAAAATCACATTTAACCATACCTTTCAGAATATATAAAAATATATAGGTTTACTTGTAGAAATAATGTTCAAGTAATAAAAGAATGCCCCATAGGCATTTCTAGTCACTTTAATTAATTAAAATAAAAGGGTAAAACCTTATTAAATTGTGACACCACTTTAAATCACATTCCCATGAACTAGAATATGTGGTGATGACATGTGTCACCATGATCCCATGTTTGGTTTGGAGAATATTAAATCTTAAGTAGTTTTTCAATGAGTAGAAATTACTTTTCTACAAAAAAGGAATTAAACCAAGCTTTAATCTTGTAATATTAGAGATGATGATAGATCATCTATAGGACCCTTGTGTGTGATCATTGCAAGTAGTTAAGTATTGTTTGGTGATTGTGTACCTCGTATTTAATTATAGACGCTAGTACCGACCAAGGATACGAGGAGGAAGGAGGATTCTACGAAGAAGAAGCCGAGGAGAACTTTAACCACTGCTCTGCACAAGGCAAGCCAATACTTGCAAGCTATTAACTTAGCAAGCTTATACTGATATTGTGCAAGCCTAATACAACTAGCGAATGTGCAAGCTAACCCTTGCAAGATACTCTACTGAGGCAATAAACCACTATTTGTTACATTGTCAACTATATGCCTTAAAGCATATATGATCATAACCACTTGATAAACCAATCCTAGTTTTTACTTACAAGCTTTATACTTTGTTTCTGTATCAAAGCTCTTACTTAGAGTTTACTGGAATAAATGGTAGATACTAGAAGAATATGTGAAGGTTGCATAAAGAGCATAAAATTTGGCCTAAGCTAGATAACCTTGATGTCATCTTTAGGCATGAGATTGAACTTAGTTAGAACTCCACTAGTTTACCACCCCTCATTAATTGCTTACCCCCACTTGTAGATGCTAGTGCTAAGCATAAAACTTGATCAACTTTAGAGGGGAATACTTGGTGGAAAAATGGTTATGAAAACCTTGGAATGATGGATCATTCTATTGAAATGTTTTGGACATGTGTTTCCAAATCACCTGATAATTTTGGGTGATGAAAATGTTGAGGCAAGAGCCTTAGCCCTTTATAAAACTGATGGTTGTCTGGATGCGATACCATTCCAATTTTATCGTACAACCACAATACCCGAAGATTGGGTAGGGCTTGACTGGAAACTTATATACCTTAGTATTAGTTCCCTCACGGCCAAGGTCTGAGCTAAGGCTACCTTGTGAAGATTGTCCACCTGTGCAGTACCCAAGATGACAGTTGGTCAAGGTTGGGAGGCCAAACTCACAGGAGAGGTGCATATACTAGGGCGTGTAATTGAAAGGTTAGGATTGATTATCCGCATACTGAGTATGGTGAATTCAGGATTTGTTCCTGACAGATGTATCGAATGTTGTGGTGAAAGTGTACAATCTCTGCAGAGTGTCAAACTATTCGAATAGCCGCGTCTGCGGTTATGGACAGTTGGAGTGGCCATATTGTTCCCCCGTCAGACTTTTCAAAATGACTTGTGACATGAATTGAGACTTTGACTTGACCACAACAGGGTTGTGCTATGAAATACAAGTTCCCACTTAGGTGTTATAAACTTTCAACTAGCATTCGTTGCTTCTAAACTTAGTAGAGGTAAACCTGGCTTTTGCAAAACAACCCTAGAGCCTAGTGTCCTATTATCCAAAAAACCCTTTACCTGTTAGTATTAGTTTGCGAGTACTTAAAGAGTACTCATGGCTTTGTCCCTAGCTATTCCCATGGCCAGACTATGAAGAGGAGTACCTGGAGGATGGACCCTAGGAAGGTTACGACAACTAGGATCATCTCCCATCGTCAGCATTGCCTGTGACCCCGAAGATGGAGCTTCGCCCACGCTACCGTTATTATTACGTATTCCACTGCTTGATGTTGTATTAAGAACTGGATCATGAGATCCCTATTTGTGTAAGAACTTATGTATCATTTGTAATGGATGATGTACTATGGTATCCAATTCTGTTATGTTTCGCAAAAATGGTAATCCCGGGATTGCGATGTATGGCATAATAGGCATCTGGGATTAAAAAATCCGGGTGTTGACAAGTTGGTATCAGAGCCAATCCTGACCATAGGAGACCCTAGTTAGACTGGACGTTTGAATCAAAAACTTAGTTTCAAAACCAAAGAAAGCAAATATTTACAAAAAAAACTTATTCTCATTCTTATCCCTTTGATTCTTTCATGAAAATTCATGTTCCTCAAAAACTCTTGCAAAAATACATAAAATTTTGACACACTTGATCACTCTACTAACTTACTCATACTATATTCTAATAGATGGACGTGAAGTATAGCAAGTTTTACCAATTGGGGAATGGAGGAGACCTGATCTTTGAGAGGGATTTGGACCAGCTTTCGGAACTTCTGGAGCGTCCGCACCCCGAGTTCTTCGGAGCTCAGCTCAATGATCAAGGAGGAGAAGATCTGTAGTGGCTAATTGTTGCAAGTATCCGAGGAAAGATTGAACCTCCCACTGCAGAGGGAATTCAGTTTACCTTGAGGGAAAACAATTGGCTCTATGGACTTGCCAGAGCAATGCAGGAAGCTCTTTCCCGTCTATGTGGGCAGAGCATCAATCAGATCAAGGGTACTCGCTTTGAGTTTTGCCCAAGGCGTGATGCAAATGGACAACCACTAGAAGCCCCATACCACCCCGAGCTGAAGACCCAGTTGGACCACCTTAGCTTCATGATGTACGATCGTAGGCAGGAGTTGGACAACTGCCGTGACTACTGCAACCACAAGTCTGCCATCATCAAGACGAAGGATCAAACCATCGCCATGCTAGCAAAGGATCGCAAGTCTCGCCACCATCAGCTCGACAAGAAGGAACGCATCATTGCCCGTCTTCGCCACCGCATCTCATCTCTATTGGAAACCATCCACGAGAGAGACATGCAGTTGGAGGAAAGGGAGAATGCCGGAGAGGATCTTCGTGGAGACCCCTACTCCTATCTCAGCGATGATGATGATTTTCTAGAGGATCAGGCTATGGATTTATTCACCGATGAGGATGATTTCTCCTTCATCGATGATGATGAGGATGATGAGGCCACAGATTCCGAGGAGTAGTACCACTTGAGCACTAGCGTAGTGAGTAGTATTCGGTCCCACTGTATCGTAGTTTCCAGAATGGTTCTTAAAACCATCTGCTTTCCTTTGATGTGGTGTGTGTTGTATCGTGTGAATGAATGAATGAATGAATGAATGAATGAATGAATGAATGAATGAATGAATGAATGAATGAATGAATGAATGAATGAATGAATGAATGAATGAATGAATGAAAAAGCAAGTTGCTAGAAAATCTGAGTTAGACTTTAAAAAAAATTCAAAGACCCAAAACTTTAGAAATTTCCCTCTTTTCTCATGATCTATCTCAATCTTCAGATGCCACGTGGAGGAAGTGGTTCAACCCCGGACCCGATGTTGCAGATTCTGCAAATGTTGACTTCTGACCGCGAAGCTGAAAGAGCGGAACGTCAAGCCAACCTAGCCACACTGTAGCAGATAGCCCAACTTTCCCACAACAACCAAGGCCACAGAAATCAGGACAACCATGGATCTAAGCTCAAGAATTTCCAGAATACCAACCCACCTGTTTTCACTAAGTCAGAAGAACCCCTAGACGCTGATGATTGGCTGCAAACCATGGAAAAAATAACTTAGAAGTAGACGGAGTGGAAGCCAACGAGAAAGTCCTGTTCACCACCCACTATCTAGCCGGAGATGCCAGGCATGGTGGAACAGTGTTCGCGCAATGACCGGAGGCCATATGATGACCTGGGAGGAATTCAAGGTCAAGTTTAGCAGAACCCATGTGCCACCAGGTTTGATCAAGAGAATGAGAGATGAGTTCAGAGAGCTGAAGCAAGGAAGGATGACTGTAGTGGAATACCGTGACAAATTTTTGTCATTAGCTAGGTATTCCCCGGATGAAATCGACACCGAAGCCAAGAAGAAAGAAAGATTCCTGAATGATCTGCATGACGAGATGCAGACTGTGTTAGTCAATATCCCCTTTGCGGATATTGAAGCCCTTGTCGACTCTGCTATCCAAATGGAAGGAAAGATCAACCAAGCCAATGAGAATCGCAAGCGTCGCATGATGCATCAACCAGGAACCCATCCGACCCCAAAGTATCGCCCCAACCCATCTCCAGGATTCGCCCCAAGAACCAACAGACCCCCGATGAACCGTCCGACCTATCCCAACCATGGAAACCCTAGGCCCGGAGGAAATCACAACAACCCCGGCAACGCTAGCAATTTCAATCGTGCCCCACCCAAGTTCAACAACAACAATGCTACCGCCAACACCAACACTTCCCCGAGGACCGGAAGAAATGTTGTGCCTGTCGCAGCCAAGGACAAGTCGCAAGTGACCTGTTATGACTGTGGAAATAAAGGCCACTATTCCAACGAGTGCCCCAACAAGAAGAATGCTACAGCCCCCAATGCCAATGTCCCAGCTCAGCAGCAGCGTCGTGTTCATCCAGGAAGAAGATTTGCCCCAGGGAATTCACTCAACCGCAATAGCCGTCTTTTTCTCATGCATGCTGAAGAAGCTCAGGAAGCGCCAGACGTCGTGCTGGGTATGTTTTTGGTTAATTCAGTACTTGCAAGAGTGTTGTTTGATTCTGGTGCATCGCATTCATTTGTCACCGAAGAATTTGCATGCACTAGTAAAATTCAACCAACCAAACTAAAGCATGTTATGATTGTTCAAATTCCCGGATCAACCACCAAGGCTAGGCAAATTTGCAAAGCCGTCCCTATCCGAATCCATGGCATAGATTTTTATGCAAATCTGATAGTACTCGGAACTAAGGGTTTGGAAGTAGTACTAGGAATGGATTGGATGTCCAAACATAAAGGATTGATTGACTGTGCCAAGAAAGCCATAACCATGACCAGTACAGCCGGAATATCAGTCGAGCATATATCTGAAACCTTACCTCGTCAATTCAAATGCAACAAGAGTATAGCCCAACCTACCATTGACCAAGTCTAGATAGTCTGTGAATACCCCGATGTATTTCCAGATGTTTTGCCCGGTATGCCCCTAGATCGGGATATCGAGTTTATCATCGAACTAATTCCTGGAACCGGACCCATAGCTCAGAGACCATATAGTATGAACCCGTCAGAGCTCGCAGAACTGAAGAAGCAACTGGATTCCATGCTGGAAATAGGATTAATTCAACCAAGTGCGTCACCTTGGAGATCACCTGTCTTGTTTGTGGACAAGAAGGATGGAGGTAACCGTTTGTGTACGGATTATCGGAAATTGAATGATGTCACCATCAAGAACAAGTACCCCTTGCCCAAAATATAAGATTTGTTTGATCAGTTGACCGGTGCCAAAGTGTTTTCTAAGATTGATCTTAGGACTGGCTATCATCAACTCAAAATTCGTGCAGAGGATATTCCAAAGACTGCCTTAACCACCAGATATGGATTGTACGAGTATACAGTCATGTCTTTTGGATTAACCAATGCCCCCGCTTATTTCATGAATCTCATGAATAACATTTTTATGGACTTCCTGGATAAGTTTGTCGTTGTTTTCATCGATGACATTCTGATTTATTCCAAATCAGAAGAAGAACATTAGCTACACCTAAGGACCATTCTTGGAACCCTTAGAGCGCATCAGCTGTATGCAAAGTTTAGCAAATGTGAATTCTGGTTACAGGAGGTAGGATTCCTCGGTCACATTGTATCAGCCGGAGGAATTGCCGTTGACCCTGCGAAAGTGAAAGATGTAGAAGATTGGCAAGCCCCAACCACTCAAACCCAGGTTCGTGCATTTCTCGGATTGGCGGGATATTACCGCAAATTTGTAGAAGGATTCTCGAGTATCGCCAGACCCAGAAGAAGGACAAGAAGTTTGAATGGACCGACAAGTGTGAAGCGAGTTTTCAATAACTCAAGAGGAGATTGATTTCAGCCCCAATCCTGATCATGCCGGATATCACGAAGCCCTTCGATGTGTATTGTGATGCATCCAAGATTGGTCTCGGATGTGTGCTAATGCAAGAAGGAAAAGTTATATCTTATCTATCGCGACAATTGAAGCAACATGAGCAAAACTACCCAACCCATGACCTCGAACTCGCAGCCGTAGTTCTAGCCTTGAAAACATGGAGACATTACCTGATGGGAAACCGTTGTGAGATCTATACGGATCACAAGAGCCTAGAGTATATATTCACTCAGAAGGAGATGAATATGAGGCAGAGAACATGGATTGAGCTAATCAAGGATTACGATCTAGACATTCACTATCACCCTGGTAAAGCCAATGTGGTAGCAGATGCCCTTAGCAGATTGCCGTGCCGCTTGAACTCCATGATTTTGAAGGAGCAACCAAGTCTGCACAAAGAGCTGGAAGATTTTCGGATGGAATTAGTAAGTGAAGGATTTCTGGCTAGCATAGAACTCCAGCCCACTTTGATTAGTCAGATTAAAGAGGCGCAGAAGGGAAATGCTAGTATTGACGGAATCAAGCGTCGAATCGGTACAAGTAAAGTACCCGGATTCACCGAAGACGAAGAAGGAGTGTTGTGGTACAAAGGACGCCTTTGTGTACCAGCAGATTCTGAGTTGAAAGAAGTTATCTTGAAGGAGGCTCGTGATACTCTTTATTCTATCCATCCCGGAGGAACTAAGATGTATCAAGATTTAAAAGAGCAATTTTGGTGGCATAATATGAAGAGAGAAATCGGAAGCTATATCGCTAAGTGTGACATTTGTCAGCGAGTCAAGGCAGGACATCAAAGACCCGCTGGATTGTTGCAACCCTTGCAGATTCCGGAATGGAAATGGGATTCTGTAGGAATGGACTTTATCACTGGACTACATACTTCAAGTAGGGGAAATGACTCTATCTGGGTCATAGTGGATAGATTGTCCAAAGTCGCCCATTTCTTGCCCGTCAAAACCACATATCAGAGTTCGAAACTAGCGGAGTTGTACATCTCTAGAATCGTCAGTTTGCACGGAGTCCCCAAGAACATCGTATCGGATCGAGGAACTCAGTTTACCTCGAGACTCTGGAAGAAAGTCCAAGAAGGTTTAGGAACCCGTCTAGATTTCAGCACCGCGTATCACCCTCAGACCGATGGACAAACGGAGCGAGTAAACCAAATACTCGAAGATATGCTGAGAGCATGTGTGTTAGAATATGGATCCAAGTGGGAAGACTGTCTGCCGTTTGCAGAATTTTCATACAACAACAGTTATCAAGCCAGTTTGCAAATGGCCCCCTTTGAATTCATGTACGAAAGGAAGTGTCGCACCCCTTTGAACTGGTCGAAAGTAGGATAGAGTCAGATTTTCAGACCCGACATCCTACGAGAAGCAGAAGAGAAGGTTCACAAGATTCGTGAGCACCTCAAGACCACCCAATCCAGACAGAAGAGTTACGCCGACAAGAGACGTAGAGACCTCGCCTTCAACGTATGAGACTTTGTTTATCTGAAAGTGTCGCCATTGAAGGGAATGCAGCGTTTCCAACTCAAGGGAAAGTTAGCCCCCAGATATATCGGACCTTTTAAGATTCTGAACCGTCGAGGAGAAGTATCGTATCAGTTGGAACTACCTGAAGAGATGTCAGCCATGCACAATGTGTTCCATATCTCATTACTTCGCAAGTGTCTCGAAGTCCCCGAGAAGACCGAAGTGTTCAAAAATATCGATCACCGGACCATAGAGATCAACGATAACCTGACCTATCCTGAAGTACCCATCCGTATTTTGGAAGAAGCTTTTCAAACTACCCGAACGCGAAGCATCAAGTTTCTCAAGATTCAGTGGAGCAACCACACAGAAGAGGAAGCTACCTGGGAGCGTGAAGATCACATCAGGACGGAGTTTCCCGATCTCTTCAAATCCTAGGCAATCTTTTCGTCCTTTTTCAAATCTCGGGACGAGATTTTGTTTAAGGGGGGAAGGTTTGTAACATCCCAAAAATACTAAACTTGGATCATCAATTTCTAATCATCAAAATTAGGGTTAGCAAAAACTTTTCTAAATAAAATTAGGAAGGCATGCATATGTGTATGCATTTAATTTGAAATTCTTTTGAACCACCTTGTTTTTATGTTTCCTTGCTTGTGAAATGTTTCTTAGGTGAAATAAACATCATCTAAACATTTCCCAAACTTCTCCCAAAGACAAATAAAGCAAAATAAAATAAAATAAAGGAATGGTCATTTTGACCAATTTAACTCCCATGCCTACTTTAGCTGTCTCAAACTTTTAGAACCTAACAGAAACTTTTCTGGATCTTTGCACCCCTTGAATGTACTCATAACCAAGTATCAAGGCCCACTTTGTGATCATCCAGAAACTTTCAAATGCATAGTTTAAATGACAATTCAAAATTGAATCTTTATCATATGGGAAGATCCCACTTTTTTCAAAAACCACTCAAACAAGCTCAACTTTCAAAACCCAAGCATCTGCAGACTCACCAGCACCAATCTAGCACACCCACCAAAAATCTTTTCAAAATTCAAAACTTTATTTCATGCGGCCATTTCATCAAACACATTGCAGACATAAATCATCAAAATCCTAAACACTATAGTGAGCAGTGATTGAAGCCTAACTTGTTCCCTCTTTAGCTCACAACCATCTCGGTAGATCATCTAGTAAGTTAAACCAAGCACTAGCCTCACTGTAAGCTTGACATTGCCATCAATGGTGAACAGCCGAGCACACCCATGCCACCCCAGTGGAGACAGCAAGCTAGGAGGAGAAACAAGCCTAGCCAGCATGTCTGGGAGGCAGCCCACCGTCCACCGCCACTCCATGTCCACCGCTCAAACCTTGCCAACCACTGGACCACACGCACGGACCGCGCCCAGACCGCCAGCAACCATGTCGAGCGTGCGCTAGAGCGTCACCCTCGACCGAAGCCCACAGACCGCGCGCCGCCCTCGCCGCGTGCATACACGATCGCCACCGACCCAGGAGACCGCCAGACATCCCCGTTCGCCGCCCCATGCCTCACAGCCACCACTCGCCGTTGAAGACGCCGCCTCTGCCGCGCAGAGCGTTGCGTGTTCTAGACCAAGCCGCACCACCCCACGCCTCGAAACCAGGTCGTTGAGAATCGCCAGGGAACACCGCACCGTCCCCTACCTTCGCCCATGCCAATAGCCGCATGTACCATCGCCCCCGACGAGCTCATCGTGTGCCCCGTCGGTCCCCTCGCTCGACTATAAATAGAGGCCACCTCCACTCTAATTCTTCACACCATCCTACTCCCCTCTCCTCACTGATCGTGCCACACCGTTCCTAGTGCAAGGCGAGCAGCACATCGCCGGAATTTCACGGGAGCCCGCCGCCTCTAGAGAAGAAGGGCGTCATCGATTTCGTCCACCCCAGGAGTTGCCGCGACCACCCCTGAGTTCGCCGTCGTCGACTTCGTCGTTCGCCCGCCTCGCTGACCCTCGCCTGCACCCCGGTGAGCCCCCAGCAACCCCCACTAGCCGCGCTAGGTTTCTTTCTCGCCGGCGTTGCTCAACGTCGACGATGACTCTCAGCTGTTGGATTAGAATCAGATCGAACGCACCACGTTGCCCCGTACCGCTTCGCACCCCCTGTCTCACTGACGAGTGGGGACAACCACTTAAGCAGCCTGCGGGGGCACTGCGCTTAGCAGGCTGGCCCATTAACTTTTCCGGCGCAGCCCAGTTATTTGAATTAAACCTTTTCTATTTTGTTTCAAACTCACTTCTGTACCCAACTTCAAAAATCAACCCAGATCGATTCAGTGCATCAAATTGAATGAAACTAAATTTGTTAGAAAGGTCTGGGAATGCTGAATCAAAGCCCGTTGGATTCAAGTCATTTGGATCTATAGATCATCCATGATAAAAATAACAAGGCAGAAGCTTTTATGCATTCAAACATTTTTCAAATTTAAACCATAATAGCTTTTGAGTTGATTCCAACTCTCAAAAATCACATTTAACCATACCTTTCAGAATATATAAAAATATATAGGTTTACTTGCAGAAATAATGTTCAAGTAATAAAAGAATGCCCCATAGGCATTTCTAGTCACTTTAATTAATTAAAATAAAAGGGTAAAACCTTATTAAATTGTGACACCACTTTAAATCACATTCCCATGAACTAGAATATGTGGTGATGACATGTGTCAACATGATCCCATGTTTGGTTTGGAGAATATTAAATCTTAAGTAGTTTTTCAATGAGTAGAAATTACTTTTCTAAAAAAAAGGAATTAAACCAAGCTTTAATCTTGTAATGTTAGAGATGATGTTAGATCATCTATAGGACCCTTGTGTGTGATGGTTGCAAGTAGTTAAGTATTGTTTGGTGATTGTGTACCTCGTATTTAATTATAGACGCTAGTACCGACCAAGGATACGAGGAGGAAGGAGGATTCTACGAAGAAGAAGCCGAGGAGAACTTCAACCACTGCTCTGCACAAGGCAAGCCAATACTTGCAAGCTATTAACTTAGCAAGCTTATACTGATATTGTGCAAGCCTAATACTACTAGTGAATGTGCAAGCTAACCCTTGCAAGATACTCTACTGAGGCAACAAACCACTATTTGTTACATTGTCAACTATATGCCTTAAAGCATATATGATCATAACCACTTGATAAACCAATCCTAGTTTTTACTTACAAGCTTTATACTTTATTTCTATATCAAAGCTCTTCTTAGAGTTTACTGGAATAAATGGTAGATACTAGAATAATATGTGAAGGTTGCATAAAGAGCATAAAATTTGGCCTAAGCTAGATAACCTTGATGTCATCTTTAGGCATGAGACTGAACTTAGTTAGAACTCCACTATTTGCCACCCCTCATTAATTGCTTACCCCCACTTGTAGATGCTAGTGCTAAGCATAAAACTTGATCAACTTTAGATGGGAATACTTGGTGGAAAAAATGGTTATGAAAACCTTGGAATGATGGATCATTCTATTGAAATGTTTTGGACATGTGTTTCCGAATCACCTGATGATTTTGGGTGATGAAAATGTTGACGCATGAGCCTTATCCCTTTTTAAAACTTATGGTTGTCTGGATGCGATATCATTCCAATTTTATCGTACAACCACAATACCCGAAAATTGAGTAGGTCTTGACTGGAAACTTATATACCTTAGCATGGGTTCCCTCCCGGCCAAGGTCTGAGCTGAGGCTACCTTGTGAAGATTGTCCACCTGTGCAGTACCCAAGATGACAGTTGGTCATGGTTGGGAGGCCAAACTCACAGGAGAGGTGCCTATACTAAGGCATGTAATTGAAAGGTTAGGATTGATTATCCGCATACTGAGTATGGTGAATTCAGGATTTGTTCCTGACGGATATATCGAATGTTGTGGTGAAAGTGTACAATCTCTGCAGAGTGTCAAACTATTCGAATAGCCACGTCCGCGGTTATGGACAGTTGGAGTGGCCATACTGTTCCCCCGTCAGACTTTTCAAAATGACTTGTGACATGAATTGAGACTTTGACTTGACCACAACAGGGTTGTGCTATGAAATACAAGTTCCCACTTAGGTGTTATAAACTTTCAACTAGCATTCGTTGCTTCTAAACTTAGTAGAGGTAAACCTGGCTTTTGCAAAACAACCCTAGAGCCTAGTGCCCTATTATCCAAAAAACCCTTTACCTGTTAGTATTAGTTTGCGAGTACTTAAAGAGTACTCATGGCTTTGTCCCTGGCTATTCCCATGGCCAGACTATGAAGAGGAGTACCTGGAGGATGGACCCTAGGAAGGTTACGACAACTAGGATCATCTCCCATCGTCAGCATTGCCTGTGACCCCGAAGATGGAGCTTCGCCCACGCTATCGTTATTATTACGTATTCCGCTGCTTGATGTTGTATTAAGAACTGGATCATGAGATCCCTATTTGTGTAAGAACTTACGTATCGTTTGTAATGGATGATGTACTATGGTATCCAATTCGGTTATGTCTCGCAAAAATGGTAATCCTGGGATTGCGATGTATGGCATAACAGGCATCTGGGATTAAAAAATCCGGGTGTTGACAGCTAGGTTGGTGCTGGTGAGTCTGCAGATGCTTGGGTTTGAAAGTTGAGCTTGTTTGAGTGGTTTTTGAAAAAAGTGGGATCTTCCCATATGATAAAGATTCAATTTTGAATTGTCATTTAAACTATGCATTTTAAAGTTTTTGGATGATCACAAAGTGGGCCTTGATACTTTGTGATGAGTACAATCAAGGGGAGTAAAGATCCAGAAAAGTTTCTGTTAAGTTCTGAAAGTTTGAGACAGCGAAAGTAGGCATGGGAGTTATATTGGTCAAAATGACCATTCCCTTATTTTATTTTATTTGATTTACTTGTCTTTGAGAAAAGTTTGGGAATTGTTTATATGATGTTTATTTCACCTAAGCATCCATTTACAAGCAAAGGGACACACAAACAAGGTGGTTCAAAAGAATTCAAAATGAAATGCATACTCACATGCATGCTTTCATATTTTTATTTTAGAAAAGTTTTTGTTAACCCTAATTTTGATGATTAGAGTTTGATGATCCAAGTTTAGTATTTTTGGGATGTTACACTAGCTATTGATCCAGGGACTAGCATTGTAAACACAGGGATCTCTACCTTATCAGGTTGGGACCTTTATAGATGGTATCAGAGCACTGTGTTACCTATAGGATTGTAACCCTAGGATTGGACAAAACCCCTTAGAAAAATAGGAGTTGTATTTGTTCCGAACTTATTTACAAATAATCTTGTAAACTCTTTCCTCAACCTTTTTGTTTTGATTCTACATCTCCCCTCTTTTCAACTTGATGGACAAAGCCTCCACCATGAGCAAAGACTTCAACATCATCAAAGACTTCAACTCTAGTTTCACGAAGGACTTCAACTTGGACATCACTAAGGACTACAAGTGTGACAAGAATGTTACTCAAGACTTGAGGACTAAGGAAACACAACTTAGAAGGAACAATCATCACCTTTGAAACTGGTAACCAAGATGCAAGAAATTTTCCAAGGATACCATGAGCTTGTTCAAGGAGGAACAACTAAGAATAATGGAATGATCTCAAGAAAATCCCATAGTTGAACTAAATACTAAAATAGTAATGCTAAATAACATTCTAAGTAATAAGATAAAATGCGAGTTTTGTGTAAAAGATATTTTTGGATTTTCAAATAAGAGAACAATAAGTAAACTAAAGCTGTAAGTAAACAAGAGCATGTGAGTATGATTACGAAAGTCTGCAAGATGATGGAAAGAGTTCTCAGGGAGTAGTGGATCCACCGCTAGTAATTAGAAAGAGTGATCAAAATTATTATAATTAATAAGATCATTTATGATATGTGTGGGAGGAGCTCCATATATGTACGAATAGGCAGCAAGCACTGCTCACATCATCCTGATGGCTCAGTTGATGTGGAGCCTATTGGGAACCCCAAGAGCAAGGTGTGAAGCAGCACAGCAGTAAGTCTTCCCTCAGTAAGAAACCGAGGATATCGAACTAGTAGGAGGAAGGAAACGTCACACAGGTGTTGCAAGCAACGTGGAAACCTGCACAACACAAACTCAAGACTTTGCCCCAACTAACAGTGAGGTTGTCAATCTCACCGGTTGCTGTAACAAAGGATTAATTGTATGGTGTGGAAGGTAATGATGGTTTGCAGCAAGTAAACAAGTAATAGTGGAAGATGTATCAATGATAAAGATTGGACCGGGGTCCATAGTTCACTAGAGGTGCTCTCCTTAGACAAACAACATGACATGAAGGGTAAACAAATTACAGCAGGGCAATTGACAGGAACTGAGCAAGTCATAACAATGCAATACTAGACAAAAAGATCCTATGAGATTCGATTGAGCAATACAACAATATACATAGACCGCCATCCAACTGCATCTACGACTAGAAGTACACCTTCAGGTTATCATCTGAACCCCCTCCGGTATTAAGTTGCAAGCAACAGACAACTGCATTAAGCAAAGTGTGTAAGGTAAACAATCCACTTGTTCCATGAACAAGAGATCGTTGTTTTCTCCCTAGTGGCAACAACACATCTACAACCGAAGAGATTTCTGTCACTTCCCTTGGAAACTAGAGGCATGAACCCACTATCGAGCATAAATACCCCTCTTGGAGTCACTAGCAACTACTTGGCCAAGATAGCTACTAACAATGGAGAGCATGCAAGATCACAAACAACACAGACATGATAGTATCAAATAGACAAAACCATTAATCAATCTAACATAGTTGAAAGGGCATGTATGCCCCCATGTGTGGTTTTGGTAATTAGTGACAATCTCTATGGACTAATGTGTAAATTGAGTTTCACTTGTAGGTTTGTCCATTGGCATCGCTTGGGCCATGTGTTGGTCTCAAGGTTGGAAGATGAAGAAATGTCCAAGGGCTTTGTGCCCATTGGAATCATGAAGAAAGAAGGAGCTTGAAGGTCGATCAAGGCATGTGCAAAGAGTTGCATCAAGATGGATCAACCTCAAGTAGGGATGAAGAAGGGCGAGCTCAAGATGCGCCATCTCTAGAAGATCTCATGCTTGAAGCTTGCCATCCTTGTGCTCATGGAATGATGAAGACAAGTTCAAAGAAGAGGTTTCCCCATGGATTATGGGGGAGCAATTTGCAAGTCTTCATCTTCATCAAGCAAGAGCATCCAAGAGAGGTGTTCCCACTATAGAAGAACAAGACGGTCTACATCAAGTTCAAGTGGGATGCTCAAGGAAAAGGTATGTTCTTGATAGGGCTTTTCTTTTGCCGGTCTCGTATTGTTAGTTGGGAGACCGGGTTTAGGATAGATAGCCGTGCTATCAAGAGGGGATCTCAAGCGGGTGTCTCGTCTGCATCGTTCGGAGAGAGCTCAAACCTTTGCATTCATAGCATCATCTTTCTTGGTTGTTTTTTGGTTCTTGTCCATGAGAGGATCTAGAGCTTGTGGTCACCATCATAACAAGCTCTAGTTCATCATCTAAGGATTTCACTTGCATATCTTATTGCGGTTTTTGATCTTGCGAGTTTTCCGGCTCCACACCTTGGGGGATACTTCACATATATATTCATGATATTTTCTCCCAAGGTGATACCCAATATTTCGACTTATTGTTGGATTATATTCGTTGTTATATTTCCAACAAAATTGGTTTCATCCCGTTTGGAGTTCGGATGCAAAAGTTATTGCGTTTCTGGTTTTTTGGTTTCTGGAATTTCCCTGACCGGAAGTTCCGGCTTGCCATCGGAAGTTTCGCTAGGGAATTTTTGCCGCTGAAAGTTCCGGTGGAAGTTCCGGGTCTTTTTCCGCTCACGCTCAGTAACCTTCTGTTTTGGATGTGCTATTTGACGGAACTTCAGTCGGAATTTCCACCGGAAGTTTCGCTCTCACCGGAAGTTCCGGCTAGTGACCGGAAGTTCCGCTCAGGCCGAAAGTTCCGGTTGAATTTCCGGCTCTTGTTCCGCTCACGTTTAGTAACCTTCTGTTTTCGTTGTGTCTATTTGACGGAACTTCTGTCGGAACTTTCATCGTAAGTTTTGCTCCCACCGGAAGTTCCGGTGAACCGGCGGAAGTTCCGGCCATGATTCGTTTTTTCAGTTTCTCGCTCCGCAGTTTTCGACCGTTGGCTGTGTGCCACAGGAACTTCCGGCCTCCCACCAGAAGTTCCGGCCAGGTGTCGCGAATGCCCATAACGGGCAGATCTGGGAGCCCTTTAAAAGGGGCTCCTCTTCCCCTTCGTGGGACACAGCTTTTCTTCTTGGTTCTTGGCTTTCTCTCTCTCCTCCATTGTCAACCTTGAAGAAGCTTTCCCTCTCCCTTTCCCCTCCTATAATTCTTGTATCTTTTTGAGGGATTTGAGAGAGGAGATCTAGATCTACAATCCCCCCAAGCTAAATCCCTTCTTTGTGAAGGAATCATTGGGATCTAGATCTTGGAGAGTTTTGTGTTCTCCTTTTGTGTTCTTCCTCCCTTATTCCCCCAATAGCTTTTGTAGCTTTGTTGGAATTTGGGAGAGAAGGACTTGCCCTTGCATTTGGTGCATAGGTTTGAGTTCTCCTCGGAGATTTGGCGAGTTCAAGCTTGTGAGCTTGTTTCCCTTGGGTTCCTTGGAACCCTAGATGGTTGTGTGGTTGGATTGTTGACCTTTTGTGGTCTTGTTGACCTTTTGTGGTCTTGTAGCCTTTTGTGGCGTTGTTGGCCTTTTGTGGCATTGTTGGCCTTTTGTGGCTTTGTTGTTGGGAGCCTCCAATTGAGTTGTGGAGTTAGCCCCAATCTTGTACGGGTTCGGTGACCGCCCTCAAGCGTCCCATAGTGGAGCAAGTGCCCGCCTTTTGTGGTGCGCACTTGGGAGAATAGGGTGAGCCTTTTGTGGCGTCAGTGAGTTGCGTGCTTCCGCATCCGGGGTGAGGCCTTGTGTGGCGTTGGGTGAGCATCGAGCCACCACACCTCGAGGTGAGCCATTTGTGGCGTTCGGAGAGCATTGCGCCATCGCACCTCTCCAACGGAGACGTAGCTTCTTTGGAAGTGAACTTCGGGAAACAAATCTTCGTCTCCACGTCCATCGGTTATCTCTCAACCGAACCCTTTACTTATGCACTTTACATTGTGATAGCCATCATGCTTGAAGTATTTATACCCTGCTATCACCTTGTTGCTTGTACTGCTTAGCATAGGTTGTTGGTGCACCTAGGTGAACTTAGTGGCTAGGTTTTGTGCTCAATAAATTAAACGTTAGTTTTATTCCGCATTTACTTGAGCCTAAACCATAATAATTTTAAAAGCCTATTCACCCCCCTCTAGGCGACTTCCTTTGTACTTTCAATAGTAATCTCAATATCCATCGGATCCCCACAAACACAACATGCATGATTACAAATAGATTAGATCTTGATCATGAACGGAGCTCACAAGATCTATACATGAAATTACAAGGAGGAGATACAACCATCTAGCTACTACATGGACCCGTAGTACAAGGTGGAACTACCCACGCTTCATACCGGAGAAGAAGGCCTCCGGGATGATCTCCTCTCCGGCAGGGTGCCGGTAAGAGCTTCATATCCCCCCAATCTAGGGACGATGGCGGCGGCGGCTACATAAGGTTTCGTGGAGTTTTGATCGGGTGTCTAGGGTTTTTGCCTCGGGGGCTTCTTATAGGTGAAGAGGCGAGGCTGGGAGGCGACCAGGGGGGCCACACCCTGCCCAGGCGCGGGTTGGGCCCACCCGCGCCTAGGGGGTCCGGCCGCCCTGTGGCGCCTCTCCGTCTCTCCTCTAGACTTCGTGTCGCCCACAGTAAAATATTGACTTTGTCTTTTGTCCCGTCCAATTCCAAGAATATTTATTTTCTGCCTTTCTGGAACCAAAAATAGAAGAAAACAGGCAACTGTCACTATGGCAACTTGCTAATAGGTTAGTTCCAAAAAACATATAAAAACACCTCAAAGTATAGAAAAAGCAAAGAAAAGTAGATATAAAACAAGCATGGAATATCAAAAATTTATAGATACGTTTCCGACGTATCAAGCATCCCCAAGCTTAACTCCTGCTCTTCCTTCAGTAGGTAAGTGATAAAAGAATAATTTTTTAGGTGACATGCACCATCAAAACCAAGATAAAACCATTTGCAATCATTTAAAGATGGGATCAAAGAACTCTAAACATGTGCATGAAAGATGGAGTTCTAACAATAAGACAAAGTAACTATGCATGCAACATAAAAGGCTACAAACAAAGATCATGAATAACATGCATTGAAAAATGTTTGTTTGTTTCACATACAGAAAACATGGCATAGTGGCATTCAGCTTGTCCCTCATAGAGTAGCAAGTAGATGCATAGGACACCTTCAAAGTTCATAAGAGTGACTAGATACAAATAGCACAAGAACAAGTAATATCACAATATGCATCAATGAATAAGTTTTGGGACACTACACACAGAATGGCAACCATGCTCTCTTAATGGTGCCTAAAGGTAGAAGGTGGAGACTCAAATAATGGTGGAAGAAAGGCCCTTCATAAAGGGAAGCAGGGATTTCAAGTTTCAAAAAGAGCTTCCAAAAATTATGGTACTTGTTAGCTTTCAGACCTCATTGCCCCTATCATACGCATCTTGAAGTGATTAAGGTTAAAGTGAACAAACTATGGAGTATATGCTTGACAAAGTATAAGTTGGCAATCTCAAGTCCCTTGAATACAAGGGCCACACCTCATGCTACTCAACTTCAGCCACCTGTAAGTTCTTGTCATAGTAAGTACATGTGTATCATAGAGAACCGCCAACGGGGTACCCCTTGCACATGGTAAATGAGCTATCCCATAACCAAAATGACAAGGCAAGTAGACAATGAGCATCTCAACAATCTTTTTATTTACTATGTGCATAGCTTTTTGATATGTCCAAAATGTATCTACTTTCTCGAACACTTTGCTATTTTTTCTCCTCTAAACTTGTGTAATTTGGATACAACTAATACGGACTGACGTTGTTTTCAGCAGAATTACCTTGGTGTCTTGTTTTTGTGCAGAAAATCAACTATCAGGAAAAATCCCGGAAAATATGCCAAAAATTATATTTCACCAGAAGATCCAAGGATCCAGAAGACGAGATGGAGAGGAGGCCTGGGGGGCCCACACCCACCCCAGGCGCGGGCCCACCACTAGTCACGCCTGGATGGGGTGCAGCCACCCCAGGCACCCCCCCCCCCCTCGTCCTCCCTCTGCGCCTATAAGTTGCCTTTCTACCTAAAACCCGAGGGGGTTCGATAGTTTTCCAGAAAGAATTCCGCTTGTCGTCGTGGTGGCACGGCAGATGCCATGGGTAGGCTAAAGTATGGGGCCAATGGATGCTAGAGGGATCCGGGGAGGGAAGATGTAGTGATTTCTACACTCAAATTCTCAACCAATAAATCTCTATTCCTCTTATCAATGAATACAAGTGCTCCAAGAGCTGTCTCATAGAGAGGAAGAACACTACTACACAAGCCTTACCACATAGAATAAATCGATCCCCTTCTTAGGAGCCAGCGTCCCCCCTTATAAAGGGGTGCCTTGGTTCCTTCTAGGGATGAGGTGGCAAGCATATCCTTGGAATATGCGTGTCCCAATATGGTAACTCGGCGGCCTCCTTTCTGTGTCACCCTTCTATCGGCGGCAATGTTCCAGAGAGCTTCACATGCGCGCCTCGGGCTTCCTTACTGTCACCTCTGCGACGTTCTTCTGCCCTTCTGTTGCTCTGATCCTTGTCCTTTGTGCTTGGCTCTGTCTAGATTCCTCCTAGCTAGTGACTAGGGTTTGACTATAGGCACCTCCTTCTCCTGCAAGCTTTATGTTATTCGGCCTTGTCTCCCATAACTCGGCTCGGCCTACACCTGCATTCAAGTTAGTCAGACTCATTCGGCCGACTTAACTCATATGTCGGCTGAATAAGGTGTTACTCATTCTACACTTGCCATGCCCCTGCTTATCTCGAACGACTCTTATATGATCCGGCCGACACAAACAATAACTCGGCTCACGATAAGGGAGGTTCCTTTCGTCATTCCCATGTCTTGACCCTATCCGGGGTCACCTCCCCAACATTAGTCCCTGAAGCTGGTGTGGTCCTGCCTGAAACCTCGGTCGGGCCACATCAGTTTCCCACCATACTTTTCTCTTTCTTTTCGAGTTACTTCTTTCTATTCGAGGTATCCGTGCAGCTTCCTGAGCACGCCTCGTCCTACGTGTACCACTCATC
Organism: Avena sativa; assembly: GCA_916181665.1. Lineage (NCBI taxonomy): Eukaryota > Viridiplantae > Streptophyta > Magnoliopsida > Poales > Poaceae > Avena > Avena sativa. Next base: position 78,488,279 of record OV702295.1, on the reverse strand, counting down.
ATTGTTCTTCTAGTTTTTTGTTCCTCTACAGTGTCCACTGACAAGCTATAGCGATTACTGTACCCGTCGTGTCGGTGTAGTGACGCCTCGAGTACCGCATTGGTCAGGAGGCCCGATCCCCTCCTGCGCAGTGTGGTCTTCGGTGCGGATCCACTAGTTGCGAGCGGTTCAGCCACGCGCGTGATTATGCGGTTATCGTGGCGCACCCACGATCCCACTACCGTTAATACTGCGCGGTTATAAAGAGGGGAGCGGGGCTAGACGATTTTACTTTCCCCTTCGCTTGCCCTTCTTCCTCCTTGCGCTGGCGCCTCTGTTCGTGCGCTAGCGGCTGCGCCATTGTCGACCTCCTCGACGGTCACGCTGTTGTTCTCCTGCTCCGACGACCTCACCGCCGTGCCCTCGCTCCGTCGCCTTCGCTGGTGAGTTATCCTACGGCATCGCCGCTAGGTTTCCGCCCTAGGCATTCCTTCTTCTTTCCTAGATTCCTCGCGGCGGTTCTTCTTTGTTCCACCGCCACGCTCGTTAGAATCACGACGGGGCCCTGCACCTCTAGGCTTCTCCTCGCCGCTAGTCTTTCCTCCGGCGACTCCTCCGGCGAACCTATGTCTAGTTCTGCCAGCGGAGCTCTTGTTGAGGACGACGACTTTGCGTCCGGTCCAGAACGGGGTTCTTGGCAGGGTTCCACCGTTTCTCGTCGTGAAGTAGAATGGTTGATTAAGACGCGCCGGATTCCCACCGAGGTTAGCTGTCGCTTGCCCGGCCAGGAAACTTCTCCCGTTCTCAATGAAGGCGAGTATGTAGTCTTCATGTCCCACTTTGCTCATGGGTTTGGCCTCCCCCTTAGCGATTTTGCTAGGGAGTTCCTTGATTACTTTGGCCTCCATCCACATCACTTTCCTGCCAATGCTATCGCTTCTCTGTCAGCTTTTATCTCGGCCTCAGAGGGGTACTTTGGCCTTTGGCCCTGCGTACCTGTTTGGTCTAAATTCTTCCAGATCCGATCTAACGTCGTGCCGGATAAATATCTTCATTCCTCCGAGAAATCTCTTACCCAATGCGGAGCTGCATCCATTACACCCCGGAGAAACTCTGAGTTCCCGCGTGTCGCTGGCCTTGAGTCTTGTAAGAAATGGCATAGATCGTTTTTCTATGTCAAAAATACTAGGAAGGAGGATAAGATTCGGCTCCTCGTTTTTTCTATCTGTCCCCCTTCCAAGAAGAATTAGAACTATAATCCTAGGAAGAGCCATGCTCTGGCCGAGGCGTTCAAGATTCGGCTCAAGGAATTGATCCGCGTCGGGCTCCGTGGTGAAGACCTGATGACCACATTCATTAGTAGCCGAATCTGCCCCTTTCAGCTTCGCCCTCACAAGCTTTGTTACATGAGTGGTCCTCTCGACCCCAACCGAGTTTCAACGGTTGAGCTCGACGACTATCACATTTATAAGCGTGTCCGAGCTATCTTCAAGACCGATATGCCGGAGGAGTGGGCATGGGGACTGAATCCATTCACTCGCGGGAATCCCCCTCCTCAGGTAAATTTACGCTTTCGTGTTTGTTTCCGAGTTTCCTTTATGATTGCTCTTTTGCTAATCCTACTTTATTTTTTTTCTCGCAGAGGTTTGCGGAGCAAAAGACCGAGGATGACGAGGTCTTGGCTCTTCCGTGGACTGCAGATCAGAATACCCCGGATAACGGGGAACCTGACTCGGAGGAGTTCGTCCCTAAGTCGGATGTTGCTCCGGTTCACGCCCATGGCAAGACTTCGGCCCACGCAGATGAAGGTGACTCGGACGATGTCCAAATTCTTGAGGTAGTTGCCACGGTGCCTATCTCTTACGCATTTCTGGCTCCTACTTTCCCAGCTAATCCAGCTGGTCAGGTGCACGACGCCGATCCTCTTGCTTCTCAAGCTCCTGCTACCTCGAAGAAGCGCACCGCTCCGGTAGATCCCTCCGGTGCTGCCCCCAAGAAGCGAGTGAAGAAGTCTGTGCAGCATATTTCGAGGCATAAAACTATGCCCGCGGTTACTGGGTGAGTTTACTTTCATTCATATTTCTTGTTTCTCTCTTTCTGTCTTTTGATTCGACTTCTTTGTCTCTTGCAGAGCTCCTCTCTCCGTGAAGCCAAGCGGTCCGAGTATGACAAATCATGCTACTCGGCAGCCTTCTCCTCCGCATCCGGAAGATACACGGGCTCCATGTCCCTCTCGTGTTGACTCTCCTCCTGCGCTGACCCATACATCGCCTCGGCGAGATGTATCCACTGCTTCCACCGTTAATGCCGACATAGCGCCACCACCAGATCATCCTGTTGAACCTGTTGCCCCTCTTCAGACCACCAAGGTTTCCCCCAACGACCCTTTGATCACCACGATCCCAGCTGCTACTCCCGCTCCAGCCGAAGATATTACCATCTCGCCCCCCTTGGAAACTATAGTTCCTCCTGCCCCTCAGGACGTGATTCCTAGTGCCGAGGTCGCTGCCCCTGCCGAAGCCTCTCCTAAAAGTAGGAAGGTTGTTGTTACCAAACCTTTAGCATCTCAAAAAGGGCCGGCTAGCTCTTCTCAGCCCAACATAGCTAATGCCCTTCGCAAGGGGGCTTCCTCTGCTAAGCCTGGTGTCACCCCGGCCGCCAACACTCAAATTACTCTTCACAAGAGTCTGGCAACGACGGTGGTCACGCAATGGGCCCGAGGTAAAGTATTGACCTGCACTGAGAGCGGAAATAGACTCGGCTCTTTGGTGGAGTATGCCAATAACTGGAATGTCGCCGGTCAACTTGAAGGCAATCCGAGTAGCCAACCATTTCAGCTTTTCGACATCAGCAGTCGCTTGCATATGGCTGCTAAGATTGTCCTTGATAGTGACAAGATGAACGAGGTAAATGCTTTCGTTGATACTTTGTCTGTTATTCAAATGGTACTATATATGCGCTAGTCCCCGAAGCTTGCAACCAGATAACTTGTTGTTTGTTTGGAAGCTTTTTTAGGTTTCAAATGCATTTCTTGCTAACTCAACATTTTTGTGATTTGGATTAGTTGTTGTCCATGCATATCCGAGTCAAGTGTTATTTGATTCGGATCTGCCTGAACTTTGAGTATCCAACTACCTAGATCCGAGTCAGATTTTACTTGATTCGGATATGTTTTAGCTTTCAATATCCAGCCACCTAGATCCGAGTCAAGTTTTACTTGATTCGGATCTGCTTTAACTTTGAATATCCAGCCACCTAGATCCGAGTCAAGTTTTACTTGATTCAGATCTGCTTTCACTTTGATTATCCAGCCACCTAGATCCGAGTCAAGTTTTACTTGATTTGGATCTGCTTTAACTTTGAATATCTAGCCACCTAGATCCGAGTCAAATTTTACTTGATTCGGATCTGCTTTAACTTTGAATATCCAGCCACCTAGATCCGAGTCAAATTTTGCTTGATTCGGATCTATTTTAGCTTTGAATATCCAGTCTTTTAATCTTCCATTACATCTAGGTTGCCCATGATCGACGGACAGCCGAATTTCAAAGGTTGCTCTTCGCCCACAAGAAACTGCAAGAAAAATATGAGAAGGTTGTCCCTGTGGTGAAGAAGACTGGTAATTTAACTAATCTGTGTACCCTTCCTTAAGTTCGTAATACTTTTGGCTTGTCGTGCTAATTCACTCCTTGCTGGCGTGCAGCTAGTATCAACAATCTCAATACTCGCCTTACCAAGACGGTTTCCGCTCTTGAAGGTTGGTTCCTTTTTGGTTTTTAACCTATTAATTCTTGTCCAAGATAAATATTGGGTCTCTTACAACGCTCCGTCTTTGGTATAGCCGAGCTACAAACACTTGCAGCATCGCATGAAGAATGCATACCTATGCCTGATATGATGCTGCATTTTTTAGAACAAGTTGCCGCTCATTCGGCGTAACTCCAAGAAAATTATGATGAGATAACTCGGTTACGTGCCGAGGTTGAGTCTCTCAAGCTTTCCCAGAAGTCTGAACTAGAAAAGGTTGATCAGGAATTTTCTAAAGAAAAGAATCGACTGAGCCTGCAGTTGCAGAAAGATAAGGAACTTCTTGAGGCTGTCGAGCTAAAGAACCGGACGATGAGCAAGGAAATTGCTCGTTTCGAGAAGAGTAGGGTCGATTGGTCCCTGGATCTCCAAAAAATGTTGAGTTATATTCATCGTAAGTTTCTGCCTGTGGCCGAGTTATTTTCTTCTCTTTCTTATTTCTAACTGATATATTTTCCTTTCGTGTAAATCATTTTCCGGAAGCGAAACCAGTGAGCTCTAAGGAAGTGATTTCTGCTCGCGAGCGCCGAGGTGTCCCTGCTGACTCGAGTCTAGAATACTCGATAGAAGATTTCCTGATTGCTGTCGGTGCTGCTATTGGACCAATGAAGATTATGGGAAGATCTGGTACAAGCAGCTATTCGGGCCTACAATGTTCTTTGGCCGGATACCTCTGGAACGCCTGATATTGATGAAGTTAAAGTGCTTGTGGCGAGGCTAATAGCATCCCAGACCCAATTAAATCTCTGGAGGGAGTCTGCTGGGAGGGCTGGTGCTGATATGGCACTTACAGCCGTTTTGTCTTGGTACGAGGATATCTCACTCGATACTTTGATGAATTTGCGCACTGGCTCTCGTTGGGTTGAGGATCCAGAGTTCGTCTCTCGCTGCCAAGCTCGCGCCTTCCAGCTTATTGAGTATGCTGATGTGCATAATTGGATCGAAGGGCCGAGTTTTCTTCCCAATCCAGCGGACGATGTCGAAGTTGAAGATGCATCGGGTGATGACTCGGCTGATCAGGATGAATCGGAAGGTGATTTGGATAATTCCTGTTATTCAAACGATAGCTCGGGTGAGGATGGCGACGCGCGATCGTCCTCTAAAGGGACTGAAAGCTCTCGAGCTCAAACTGATGTCTCTCGGCAGCCGGAGCTTGCACCCAAGGTTACTATGGCTTCCGTTGAAGCCGAGGTAACGTCGGCTGATGCGCCAGCAACTTCAGAGCGCCTAGTTGCTGAAGATACCCTCCTGAAGGAGACCAAGGTCCCTCCTCCAGCGTCCGAGATACCCATGTCCAATGCTCCTGAGCATGCTACTGCCTATTAAGGGTTGTTTGGCTTCTTCTGGCGTTTAGGCGTGAAAAAAACTTCAATTTGCTTTAAGTCCCCGGCATGTCGGGCGTATGATGTTTGTGAAAAAATTGTCCGTCTTTTGGTGTTGTGCAAACCTTTTTGCCTTGCGTCGTTGAGGCGTTGGTGATGGTAACTATTGTTATTTCGTCCAAGTTGAGCTATCTATTTCATATCTTTGCCTTGCCCAACTTTAATTTTGTAAGGCCGGGTCGTATTCTCCCATGTAGTTGACCTTCGTTCGACATCTATCTTGCTTGCCCTTTGTAAACTTGGTTGTATAGTTGTTGTTTTCGCGATTTCTATTTGAAGTATAATGCTCCAACCTCATAGGTCGGCTTGTATCCCTTATCGTACTTCGACTTGCTGAGGTTGTTACCTCTAGAACTCGTTAATTATTTTCTCCTTTTTGTTCCTTTGTCGATCGAGGCACGCTTATGTTGCATCTTATGAATTATGGGCAGCAAATTGGGGTAGTCCCCGAGTTTTTGTTGAAGCTAGCAAGCTCTTATATGAATGGACTAATGAGCGGTGTAAGTCATCCCCGAGTTATCCCTTGGGTCGCTGAAGGTTTATATCTGTTCAAATAATATCGAATAACACGAAACAGGCCTCGAGTTACAAACTGGGTTGCCGAAATATAATTCATAGCTCAATGCAGAGAATACCACGGGGCAGTCCCCGAGTCATTGCTCGAGGTGCCGAGGTTTAATACATATTTCAGAACAAGAAACAATCATGGGGCAGTCCCCGAGTCGATGCTCGAAGTACCGAGGTTTAATGCATAATCCGAAATATGGGATAACACGGTGCAGTCCCCGAGTCACTACTCGAGGTGCCAAAATTTAATACATAATTCAAAATAGGAAATAACACGGTGCAGTCCCCGAGTCACTGCTCGAGGTGCCGAGGTTTAATACATGCTTGACATTCCAACTTGATGTGTCGCATCACGACGTACAACATATGGCTTCTAAGTGTAGAACGGGCGAAGTAAGGCTATGTTCCATGGTCTTTTTGATTCGTCTCCGGCCTTATTTGCCTTATTCTTCTCTGGTGGTTGAGCATCGATCAGGTAATATGCATCGTTGTGCAGTGTTTTACTTATGATGAATGGTCCTTCCCATGGAGGTGAGAGTTTGTGCATGCCGGTTGTGTGTTGCACTAGTCGAAGAACCAAGTCTCCTTCTTTAAAAACTCTTAGATTTACTTTTTTTCTATGGTACCGTCTAAGGTTTTGCTGATAAACAGTTGATCTTGATAACGCCAATTCCCTTGCTTCCTCTAGCAGATCCACATCGTCTTGCCGTGATACTTCGTTTACTTCGCCCGTTGTGTATTGGATTACTCTTGGCGAGTCATGCATTATGTCAGCTGGAAGCACGGCTTCTGCCCCGTATACCAGAAAGAAAGGGGTATATCCCGTCGACCTGTTTGGGGTGGTCCTGAGGCTCCACAGTACTGCTGGAAGCTCCTCAATCTAGCATCCTGCCGACCTTTGCAATGGTTCGATAAGCCGGGGTTTTATTCCTGACAATACCAGTCGATTTGATCTTTCTACTTGCCCGTTTGATGCTGGGTGAGCCACCGAGGCAACATATAGTCTTATGTGCTTTTCTTGGCAGAATCTAGCAAAGGCTCCTTCAACAAAATTTGTGCCATTATGTGTGATAACACTGTGTGGATATCCATATCTCAAGATAATATATTTTAGGAATTTTACCGCTGTTAGTCCATCACATTTTCTTATTGGTTTCACCTTGATCCACTTTGTGAATCTGTCCACCATGACTAGAATGTGAGTCATTCCGCCTCGGGCTGGTTTGAACGGTCCTACCATATCCAAACACCATGCAGAAAAAAGGCCAAGTAATTGGTATTGTCTTTAACTCGGACGAGGGCAGATGTATCTTGCTGGCGTATCTTTGGCAACCATTACATTTTTCCACTAACTCTTTTGCCTCCTTTAATGTCGTCGGCCAATAAAACCCATGCCTGAATGCTTTGGCCACTAAAGCTCTGGATGAGGCGTGATGCCCGCATTCTCCCTGATGTATATCCAGGAGTATTTCCTGTCCTTCTACCCAGTCAACACATCTTTGTAGTACGTTCGTGACGCTTCTCTTATATAATTCATTGTCTATGATTGTGTAAGATTTTGCTCTTCTTACTATTTGTCTAGCCGGTACTTCATTACTCGGTAAGATTGCCTTCTTAAGAAATGAAAATATTGGTTGCGCCCATATCGGCGTGATTTTCTCTGGGATATTTTCACAGTCGATTTCCATATTTTCCGCCGACATAACAGCTTCGGATTTTTCTATGTTCGCTCATGCGATGGCCGGGTTCACCTTCAGAAAATTCGGGTCGCATTCCTTGTCGATTTCCATTGGCACACTCCCTTCTTTCAATTCTGCCGAGGTACGAATTGACTCGGATTCTGGTGATGGTGTAATCGATGGTTTTCTCAGGTGCTCTAGGGCAATACCTGGGGGAATTGACTGCCTAGTTGATCTGACTTTTGACAGTGTGTCCGCAGCGTCATTTTCCGCCCGAGGTATATGATGAAATTCGCATCCATCGAAGTACCCACTGATTTTTTGCACATGAAATCTATATAGGGCCATATTCGCATTTAATGCGTCCCAATTGCCTGATACTTGATGTACTACTAGATCTGAATCCCTGTAGCATAGGATCCGACGTATACCAATTTCTTTTGCCATTTTTAACCCATGGACGAGTGCTTCATACTCGGCTACGTTGTTTGATGCGGCGAAATGTATCTGCAGCACATACTTCAGTTGATCTTTTTCGGCGAAGTTAATACTATCCCTGCCCCCAAACCATTTCTCAGCTTGGATCCGTCAAAATGCGTTGTCCAATAATTCGGATCTAGTAATGGTGGTTCATAATGTACCTCGGCCCAATCTACAAAGAAGTCGGCCACTGCCTGAGATTTGATTGCATCTCGCCTATCGAATTGCGAAGCATAAGGTGATAACTTGATTGCCAATTTTGCTATTTAGCCACTTGCATCTTTGTTGCTCAATATCTCAGCTATGGGCGCTTCACAAATCACTTTTATCGAATGCTCTTCGAAGTAATGTTTGAGTTTTTTCGCCGACATGTATACTCCATAAGCCATCTTCTGGTAGTGCGGGTAGTTCTGTTTTGAGGCCGATAATGCCTCGCTCAGGTAATATACCGACCTTTGTATCGACTTATCTCCTTCATTCCGTTCCACGACAACCATCTCACTTACCACTCTGTTAGTGGCGGCTACATAAAGTAACATAGGTTATTTTGATAATGGAGAAGCCAAGATTGGTGCTGTGACCAACATATTTTTTAACTCATGAAACGCATTATCTGCTTGCGGCGTCCAGATGAATTTATCAGACTTTTTCATCAGCTGATACAGAGGTAATGCCTTTTCCCCCAGCCGACATACGAATCGACTCAGCGAAGCCAGGCATCCCGTGAATTTTTGTACATCATTCAGAAACCTCGGCAGTTCCATTTTTTCAAATGCTCGGATTTTAGTTGGATTTGCCTCTATACCTTGGCTGGACACGAGGAAACCGAGTAATTTTCCAGCCGGTACACCGAAGGTACATTTTTCCAGGTTAAGCTTCATTCGGAATCTTCTCAAGTTTGCGAATGTCTGCCGAATATCGTCAAGGAGCGTTTTGCTCTCTTTGGTTTTTATAACCACATCGTCTACATATACTTGTACATTTTTTCCTATCTGGTCATGTAGACACTTTTGCATGCATCTTTGGTATGTTGCTCCTGCGTTACGCAGGCCGAATGGCATGGTGATATAGCAATAAGCCCCATACGGGGTAATAAACGCAGTCTTTATTTGATCTGTCAGTTTTAATGGTATCTGGTGGAAACCAGAATACGCGTCTACAAATGACAACAACTCACAACCAGCGTTCGAATCAATGACTTGGTCTATCCTAGGTAAAGGAAAAGGATCTCTGGGACACGTCTTGTTTAGGTTCGTGTATTCGCCATACGACGGCTACATTCGGGTCATCCTTTTTATTTTCCACTAACACCAGATTTGATAGCCAATCCGGGTGAAGAACTTCCATGATGAACCCGGCTGCAAGGAGCCGAGCTATCTCATCCCCTATTACTTTTATCCTGTCTTCGGCGAAGCGGCAGAGAGGTTGCTTCACCGGCCTTGCTCCTGGCCTTACATGCAAAGAGTGCTCAGCCAACTCCCCCGGCACACCTTACAGGTCTTGAGTTGACCATGCAAAGATATCCTGATTCTCACAAAGGAAGTTGGTGAGCTCGCCTTCCTATTTGGCATCTAGGCCGGCACCAATCGTGATGGTGCGCTCTGGGAACTGCTCATCTATCTGGATCTTTTTCGACTCTTTTGTCGGCTGGAAAGAAACACTTCCATGGGGGTTGGCTAGTGCTGGCATATTCAGCTGTGCCGACTGAGCCAGAGCCGCTACCTCTTGAATCCTTCTTTTTTTCTCTTGCAATCACCAATGACTCGGCCAAGTTTGATCCGGCCGAATCACACTCCATTGAATTTCTGTAATCTCCTGCTACTGTTATCACCCCCTGTGGCCCGGGTAACTTCATTTTCAAATAAGTAATGTGGCAGCTGCTCATGAATTTAGCCAACGCTGGCCGTTCAAGTAAGGCATGGTAGCAACTTTCTAGGTCCACCACTTCAAACTCCAAATTCTCTGCTCTGCAATTCTCCCTTGTGCCGAATAGAACATCTACTCGGACTTTCCCAATGGGCTCACACGAGAGACCTGGCACTATTCCATGGAATGTGGTTCTTGTGGATTGTAACATATTCAGTGCTATTCCGAGTTTGTGCATTGTGTCTTTGTACATGATGTTGATACTACTCCCATTGTCAATGAGTACCTTTGAGAATTTCACATTAATGCTAGGCCTGACAAATGTCGGATCCAGTACCAGTGCATACGACCATGGATTCGGCATTATCTTCGGGTGATCTTTGATGCTCCAGGTTATTTCCTGATCGGACCAAGGCACGTATCTTGGTACCGCCGGCATAACTGCATTTACTTCCATATGCCGGCGTTGTACACTCTACTTATCTTGTTGTTCTATTGTGAACGCGCAATATGATTGATGATTCCTGTAATCATTACGTCCATTGTTTACGGGGTTTTCCCTTCAATCTTGACCTTGACTTATCACTTGATGCACAGCATCCCTCCGGTCCGAGTTATCATACCTCGGAGGAGGCGGTGGCAACATTAACTGCTGCGCATTTGCTCCTGTTAGCTGTGGTTGCTGCTGTTGATGCACTTGATGAGGAGTCGCTTGCATGCCCGCCGTGTTCCCCATTGCATTTTTCATCCATGCACATTGACGAGTTGTATGATTAGCCGGCTTGGCCGGGTTTGGAGTGTGGAATTTACACGGTTGATCCAGCATGGATTCAAACGTGCACTTCGACCTCTCCTGCCATTGCTTTTTCTATTCTGGTGTCCACTGCCTTTTCCCTTCATTCCTCGGTGTCCACTGCTGCGGACTGTTCTTCTGTTGCTGACTGTTTCCATGACTCGGCTGGTCTTGTACTACCGTTGCCACCTGATTGGAAGTGTTGGAGATATGCCCTAGAGGCAATAATAAATGTAGTTATTATTATATCTTTGTGTTTATGATAAATGTTTACATTCATGCTATAACAGTATTAACCAGAAACATTAATACTTGTGTGATTTGTAAACTAAATTAGAGTCCCTCGTAAATCATCTTTATAATACTAGCTTGTTGATTAATAGATGATCATGGTTTCTTGATCATGAACATTTGAGATGTTGCTAATAACAAGGTCATATCATTAGGAGAATGGTGTGATGGACATACTCCTATAGATAAGCGTAGCATAAAGATCAAGTCATTTTAATAGTTCAATTGCTATAAGCTTTCTGATACATAGTAACCTAATTCCTTCGACCATGATATCATGCTTATCACCATCACCGGAAGGATGCTTTGATGAACTCAAACACCACACCGTAACTGGGTGGCTATAAAGGTGGCATTGAGTGTTCGGAAAGTGGGTTGAGACACATGGATCAAGAGTGGGATTTGTCCATCCATATGACGGATAGATATACTCTGGGCCCTCTCGGTGGAATGTCATCCAATTATCTTGCAAGCATGTGACTGGCTCACAAGGGATCACATATCATGGGAACGAGAAAAGAGTACTTATCAGTAACGAGGTTGAACTAGGTATGCAGAGATACCGACGATCAAAACCTCGGATAAGTAAACTATCATGAGACAAAGGGAAATTGGTATCGTATGTAAGTGGTTCATTCGATCGCAAAGTAATCGTAGAAATATGTGGGAGCCATATGAATTTCCAGATTCCTCTATTGGTTATTGATCGAAGAAGTGTCTCGATCATGTCCGCATAATTCACGAACCGTAGGGAGACACACTTAAGGATTCGATGTTGTTGAGTAGTTATGGAATGATGAGTAAGAGACCAAATGTTGTTCGGAGTCTCGGAAGGGATCCGAGATATCACGAGGAGATCCGGAATGGTCCGGAGAATAAGAATCATATAAGGAAAGTCCTGTTTCGGAGTTGGGGAATGATTCCGGTGTTTTCATGGGGAATGTTCTAGAATGGTCTGGAAGGTCCGACACTCCGGAGGGGAAGGGTACATGAATGTGTCATGACAATATGGAATGGTTGCATAGTGTACTAGGTCAATTGGCTGGGCAAAATAAATGGAGAAATCAAATCCTAGTTTGAAAGTCAAACACCAATTTGAAAAAGTCAAACGGCAAGTTTGCTTGGTGGAGGGAGAGTAGGAAACCTACTTGGGGAGGAAGTCTCCTCCCTCCACCCGCTGGCCAAGGAGGCCGACTTGGGGGAGGACTCCCTCCTCCCAAGCCGCGCCCTCCCACCTATATAAGGAGGGGCAGGTCTGCCCCTCTCCCTCACACCCAACACACCCAAAAACCCTAGCCCTAACCGCCGGCCTCCTCCAAGTCGCCGCCGCCACCTAGGGTTCCTCCAACTCGCCGAGTTGGGGCTTCCCAAGCCCTAGCCATCGGCCAAGCTCCCCCTTGGTGCCCTCTAAACCCTAGATCACCAAGGCCTCTCTCATAGTCTACCATACTCGCACCGGCTTAAGGCGAAGCCCTGTGGGATCTCCCCTCTACTTCCGACACCACGTCGTCGTGCTGCCGGAATCACGGGGAGAGTGCTACAACCTCCACTGCCTGCTGGAACAAGGGATAGTAAGGTCTTCATCGAGTACCGAACGTGTGACCGACTGCAGAAGCGCTGCCGGAATGCAGCGCCGGAAAGGATCGTCTACGCGATCTTGAGGTTGGCAAGAGTACGACTACATCACCCACGAGAATCTGCTCTCCTTAACCGCTTTGGAATCTTCGAGGGTGAGTTCCTCTATCGACTCGTTGCTACAATCTAGTAGATAGATCTTGGCTTGTGTGTTTGCACGCGGTAGAATTTTTTTGTTTTCCATGCTACAAACCCCTACAGTGGTATCAGAGCCGTGTCTATATGTAGATCTGTTGCACGAGTAGAACACAATGGTCATTGTGGGCGGTGGTGCTTTTATTATCAATTGCTTTTTGTGTACTTTGCATCTTGCGGTATGATGGGATGAAGCGGCCCGGGCTAACCTTACATGACATCGTTCATGAGACTTGCTCCACGCTCAACATGCAACTTGTATTGCATAAGTGGCTTTGCGGGTGCCTGTCTCTCCCATCATAGTATAGATCCAATTTACAACGGGCACTTGATAGTTCAAGCATCAACGTTGTGGTTCTTGTTCGTAAGTTAGAGCGACACTTATTGAAAGCCCCAAACCACGTAAAATATGCAAAGAAAATTAGAGGCGTCTAACTTTGTTTTGCAGGGGTGTGTTGTGATGTGATATGGCCATGATTGTGATTATATATGATGTATGCAATGTCCCTTATTGTAAGTTGGCAACCGGCAGGAGCCATATGGTTGTCTTCAAATTCTGTTAAGACTCGCGTGTCTATTCAAAGTAGTTTTAATAGTTGAAGCTGGTGGACGACAACCATGAAACGGCGCCATTGACCATGACGCTATGCCGGTGATGATGGAGATCATGTTCGTGCTTGAAGATGAAGATCGGAAGCACAAGAAGAAAGGCCATATCATATCACATATTATGAATTGCATGTGATGTTAATACTTTATGCATCTTGTATTGCTTAGTTAACGACGGTAGCATTATAAGATGATCCCTCAAGCACACAAATTTCAAGTTTTAAAGTGTTCATCCTTAGTAAGCACCGTTGCTAAAGCTCGTTGTTTCGAAGCACCATGTGATGATCGGGTGTGTTAGATTCTGCAAGTGTATACAACATGAGCAAGCCATATTTGCTCATGCGGAAGCTAAGGTTTAATCTTGACGAGCCTAGCATGTACAGACATGGTCTCAGAACACGGATCACCGAAAGGTAAAGCATGAGTCATATAGTAGATATGATGAACATGTTGATTGTTCGCCATTGAAGCTACATCAACTCTTATTATGATCGGTTTTGATGTGGTGGATTTGGTTCGTGTGATCACTAAAACAATGTGAGGGATATTGTTTTGAGTGGGAGTTCACCTAGATTAATTTAACTATTAATTAGAACTCAATTTGTCATAAACTTAGTCTAAACTATTGCAAATATGTTGTAGATCAATGGCGGCCCCTACCATCAATTTTAATGCGTTCCTAGAGAAAGAAAAGTTGAAAAACAATGGAAGCAACTTCGTGGATTGGTTCCGCAATTTGAGGATTGTCCTCAATGCTGGCAATTTGACCTATGTGCTGGATGCACCGCTGGGTGACCCGCCTGCAGCTACTGCTACCGATGAAGTAAAGAATGTTTACCTCACTCGGAAGAATCAGTACTCCACAGTTCAGTGTGCTATATTGTATGGTTTGGAATCGGAGCTTCAGAAAAGGTTTGAGAACCATGACCCACATGATATTGTCCGTGAACTCGAAATGATATTTGAGGCTCACGCGGCAGTTGAGAGTTATGAGGCTTCTGAAAAGTTCTTTAACTACAAGATGGAAGAGGGCAGCTCCGTCAGTGAGCATGTGCTTAAGATGTCTGGGCACGCAAACAAACTCCAAAGTTTGGGTATAATGATTCCTAATGCTTTAGGGATTTACCGTGTCCTCCAATCACTACCACCAAGTTACAAGAACTTTGTGATGAACTACAATATGCAAAACATGAACAAGACGTTGCCAGAACTCTTCTCCATGTTGAAATCTGCAGAAGTGGAGATAAAGAAAGAGCATCAAGTGTTGTTGGTCAATAAGACCACCAAATTCAAGAAAGGCAAGTCTAAGCAAAAGGGAAACTTCAAGAAGGGTGGTAAGAAAGTTGCCGCACCGACGAAGGAGACCAAGGTTGGGCCTAAGCCTGATACTGAGTGCTTTTACTGCAAGGGAGAAGGTCACTGGAAGCAGAATTTCCCAAAATACTTGGTGGATTTGAAGAACGGCAACATCAAGAAGAAAGGTATATCCGATATACATGTTATTGATGTGTATCTCACTAGTACTCGTAGTAGTGCCTGGGTATTTGATACTGGTTTGGTTGCTCATATTTGTAACTCGAAACAGGTGCTGCAGAATAAACGGAAGCTAGCGAAGAACGAGGTGATGACGCGAGTTGGAAATGGATCAAAGGTTGATGTGATCGCGCTCGGCACGCTACCTCTTCATCTACCACCGGGATTAGTTTTATACTTAAATAATTGTTATTTGGTGCCTGCGTTGAGCATGAACATTATATCTGGATCATTTTTGTTGCGAGACGGTTACTTGTTTAAGTCCGAGAATAATGGTTGTTCGATTTATATGAGTAATATGTTTTAGGCACATGCACCTTTGATAGATGGTCTATTCTTATTAAATCTCGATCGTGGAAATACACATATTAATAACATTGAAGCTAAACGTTTGAAATTGAGCGATAACTCGACCTATATGTGGCACTGTCGTCTTGGTCATATTGGAGTGAAGCGTATGAAGAAACTCCATTACGATGGACTTCTTGAATCACTTGATTTCGAATCACTTGAAAAATGCGAAGCATGTCTGATGGGTAAAATGACTAAGACTCCATTATCTGGGATGATGGAGCGAGCTACGGACTTATTGGAAATCATACATACCGATGTGTGTGGCCCAATGAGTGTAGCATCGCACGGTGGTTATCATTATGTTCTTACCTTCACGGATGACTTGAGTAGATATGGGTATATCTATTTCATGAAACATAAATCCGAAACTTTCGAGAAGTTTAAGGAATTTCAAAGTGAGGTAGAGAATCAACGTAACAAGAAGATTAAATTTCTACGATCTGATCGTGGAGGTGAATATCTAAGTTACGAGTTTGGCGAGCATTTGAAGAAATGCGGAATACTTTCACAATTGACACTGCCGGGAACACCACCGCATAATGGTGTGTCCGAACGTCGTAATCGAACTCTCTTAGATATGGTTCATTCTATGATGTCACTTACAGATTTACCGCTATCGTTTTGGGGTTATGCATTAGAAACAGCCGCATTCACTTTAAATAGGGCACCATATAAATCCGTTGAAACGACACCGTATGAATTATGGTTTGGGAAGGAACCTAAATTGTCGTTCCTTAAAGTTTGGGGTTGCGAAGCCTATGTAAAGAATTTACAGCCGGACAAGCTTGAACCCAAACCGGAAAAATGCGTCTTCATAGGATACCCAAAGGAAACTATTGGGTATACCCTCTATCATAGATCCGAGGGCAAAATCTTCGTTGCTAAGAATGGATCCTTTCTAGAGAAACAATTTCTCTCGAAAGAAGTGACTGGAAGGAAAGTAGAACTCGACGAGGTTGTTGAACCTTCTCTCGAACTTGCGAGTAGCGCAGCGCCGGAAGTAGTTCCTATGGCGCCTACACCAATAAGAGAGGAAGCTAATGATGATGATCATGAAACTTCGGTTGCAGTTACTACAGAAGCTCGCAGGTCGACAAGAAATCGTACCACTCCTGATTGGTATGATCCCGTTATGAGTTTCATGTTGGTGGACAACACCGATGACCTTGCGACATATGAGGAAGCGATGATGAGCCCATATTCCAATAAATGGCAAGAAGCCATGAAATCCGAGATTGGATCCATGTACAAAAACCAAGTATGGACTTTGGTGGACTTACCGAATGGCCGGAAGGCTGTCGAGAACAAATGGATTTTCAAGAAGAAAACAGATGTTGATGGTAATGTTACTGTCTATAAAGCTCTACTTGTCGCAAAAGGGTTTCGACAAATTCAAGGAGTTGACTACGATGAGACTTTCTCACCAGTAGCGAAACTAAAGTCTGTGAGGATTATGTTAGCAATCGCTGCATATTATGATTATGAGATATGGCAGATGGATGTCAAAACAGCGTTCCTCAATAGAGACATTGATGAAGAGTTGTATATGATGCAACCCAAAGGTTTTGTCGATCCTAAAGATGCTAACAAGGTGTGCAAACTTCAACGGTCCATATATGGATTGAAGCAAGCATCCCGAAGTTGGAATCAACGTTTTGATAAGGTAATCAAAAGTTTTGGTTTTATACAAACTTATGGAGAAGCTTGTATTTACAAGAAAGTGAGTGGGAGCTCTGTAGCATTCTTAATACTATATGTAGATGACATATTGTTGATTGGGAATGATGTAGACCTTCTTAATAGTGTCAAAGAATATTTGAATAATAGTTTTTCAATGAAAGATCTTGGCGAAGCATCTTACATATTAGGCATAAAGATTTATATAGATAGATCGAGACGCCTAATATCATTGTCACAAAGTACATATTTGGACAAAGTTCTAAAGAGGTTTGGAATGGAAGATAGCAAGAAAGGGTTCTTGCCCATGTTGCCCAATACGACCTTGAGTAAAACTCAAAGTTCAGCAACGGCAGAAGATAGAGAAAGGATGAGTAAGACTCCCTATGCCTCAGCCATAGGATCTCTAATGTATGCCATGCTATGTACTAGACCCGACATTATATATGTTGTTAGTTTGACTAGCAGATATCAAAGTGATCCAGGAGTGGATCATTGGACAGCAGTCAAAAACATCCTTAAGTACTTGAGAAGAACTAAGGATATGGTTCTTTCTTATGGAGATGATGAACAGCTCGTTGTGAATGGTTACACCGATGCTAGTTGGAACACCGATCCGGATGATTCTAAATCTCAATCTGGATATGTGTTTACTTTGAATGGTGCAGCAGTTAGCAGGAGGAGTGCAAAGCAAAGCGTTGTGGCGAGATCTTCAACTGAATCGGAATACATAGCTGCTTCAGAGGCTTCACAAGAAGCGATATGGATGAAGGAGTTCATTACAGAGCTCGGTGTGGTTCCAAGTGCGTTGGACCAAATGTCTATCTACTATGATAACATGGGCGCCATAGCCAATGCGCAAGAACCAAGGTCACACAAGAAGCTGAAGCACATCAAGCTACGTTTTGACGCTATTCGAGAACATGTCCAAGATGGTGACATAAAGATTTGCAAAGTACACACAGATCTGAATGTGGCGGATCCATTGACTAAACCTCTCCCGAGGGTAAAACATGACCAACACCAAACTGCCATGGGTGTTCGGTATATTACCATGTAATCTAGATTAGTTAACTCTAGTGCAAGTGGGAGACTGTTGGAGATATGCCCTAGAGGCAATAATAAATGTAGTTATTATTATATCTTTGTGTTTATGATAAAAGTTTACATTCATGCTATAACAGTATTAACCAGAAACATTAATACTTGTGTGATTTGTAAACTAAATTAGAGTCCCTCGTAAAGCCTCTTTATAATACTAGCTTGTTGATTAATAGATGATCATGGTTTCTTGATCAAGAACATTTGAGATGTTGTTAATAACAAGGTCATATAATTAGGAGAATGGTATGATGGACATACTCCTATAGATAAGTGTAGCATAAAGATCAAGTCATTTTAATAGTTCAATTGCTATAAGCTTTTTGATACATAGTAACCTAATTCCTTCAACCATGAGATCATGCTTATCACCATCACCGGAAGGATGCTTTGATGACATCAAACACCACACCGTAACTGGGTGGCTATAAAGGTGGCATTGAGTGTTCGGAAAGTATGGGTTGAGACACATGGATAAGGAGTGGGATTTGTCCATCCATATGACGGATAGATATACTCTGGGCCCTCTCGGTGGAATGTCATCCAATTAGCTTGCAAGCATGTGACTGTCTCAGAAGGGATCACATATCATGGGAACGATAAAAGAGTACTTATCAGTAACGAGGTTGAACTAGGTATGCAGAGATACCGACGATCAAAACCTCGGATAAGTAAACTATCGTGAGACAAAGGGAAATTGGTATCGTATGTAAGTGGTTCATTCGATCGCAAAGTAATCGTAGAAATATGTGGGAGCCATATGAATTTCCAGATTCCTCTATTGGTTATTGATCGGAGAAGTGTCTCGATCATGTCCGCATAATTCACGAACCGTAGGGAGACACACTTAAGGATTCGATGTTGTTGAGTAGTTATGGAATGATGAGTAAGAGACTGAATGTTGTTCGGAGTCTCAGATGGGATCCGGGATATCACGAGGATATCCGGAATGGTTCGAAGAATAAGAATCATATAAGGAAAGTCATGTTTCGGAGTTGGGGAATGATTCCGGTGTTTTCATCGGGAATATTCTAGAAGGGTCCAGAAGGTCCGGCACTCCGGAGGGGAAGGGTACATGAATGTGTCATGACAATATGGAATGGTTGCATCATGTACTAGGTCAATTGGCTGGGCAAAATAAAGGGAGAAATCAAATCCTAGTTTGAAAGTCAAACGCCAATTTGAAAAAGTCAAACGGCAAGTTTGCTTTGTGGAGGGAGAGTAGGAAACCTACTTGGGGAGGAAGTCTCCTCCCTCCACCCGCCGGCCAAGGAGGTCGACTTGGGTGAGGACTCCCTCCTCCCAAGCCGCTCCCTCCCACCTATATAAGGAGGGGCAGGGTTGCCCCTCTCCCTCACACCCAACACACCCAAAAACCCTAGCCCTAGCCGCCGGCCTCCTCCAAGTCGCCGCCGCCACCTAGGGTTCCTCCAAACCGCCGAGTTGGGGCTTCCCAAGCGCTAGCCGTAGGCCAAGCTCCCCCTTGGTGCCCTTTAAACCCTAGATCACCAAGGCCTCTCTCATAGTACACCATACTCGCACCGGCTTAAGGCGAAGCCCTGCGGGATCTCCCCTCTACTTCCGACACCACGTCGTCGTGCTGCCAGAATTGTGAGGAGAGTGCTACAACATCCGCTGCCTGCTGGAACAAGGGAGAGGAAGGTCTTCGTCGAGTACCAAATGTGTGACCGACTGCGGAAGCGCTGCCAGAACACAGCGCCGGAAGGATTGTCTACGCGATCTTGAGATCGGCAAGAGTACGACTACATCACCCACGAGAATCTGCTCTCGTTAACCGCTTTGGAATCTTCGAGGGTGAGTTCCTCTATCGACTCGTTGCTACAATATAGTAGATAGATCTTGGCTTGTTTGTTTGCATGTGGTAGAAATTTTTTGTTTTCCATGCTACGAACCCCTACAGGAAGCATATCTGTAATCCGGTCTTTCCTCCCTTCTTCTACTTCAGAATTCGTTGCGCCTCGATGATCCGACAGCATCTCTTGCATATTGATCTTGATGCTCTTGATGCTCTACCGACATTAATTCTGGTTGCGTCGGATCGCCTAATGCATACGAATCTGCTATCCGGATGGTCTCTGCCAAGGTGGTCGGCATATCCCTTTGCAGCCTCTACCATAATACACTCCCATATCGGCAGCCTTGAGCAAACCAGGCTATCGCTTGAGACTCTATGACCCCTTCGCATGAGTTTCTGAGGTTACACCACCGAGTCAAGAATTCCCTATCTGTTTCATTTGGCTTCTGTTTGCACATAGCGAGCTGTTGAGGCCTATTCGGCCTCTTATAAGTACTGGTGAAATTGCTGACAAACATTTCTTCAAAATCTAGCCAACAGCTGATACTACCTGTCGGCAAATTGTTCAGCCATACTATGGCTGGTCCTTCCAACATTTGTGGGACGTATCTCACCACCCATCGTAAGTTTCCACCAGCTATTTTTACTGCAGTGGCATAGTCAATCAACCAATCATGTGGTTTTGTGCTCCCATTGTATGTTTTCGTGGCCCTTGCCAGTTGAAAGTTCGGCACTGGTGGTTCGCCCATGATCCGAGGTCCGAAACACGCCAGACCAGGAGGACCCTGTTCCTCCAATAACTCGGACCGATATAACCTGTCGTGTTTTAATCTTGCATCATTTGACGGCAAGTTTCTGTAAATGACCCTCTCTTGTATTTCATAATGGTTATTCCCACCATGTTCTGCATGCTCCATATCCGAATAACCATCATTGTACCTATCATTTGCCTGATTATGCTGAGCTGGTCTCACTTCTCGATCTTGCCGAGGTTCATATCTCGGCTGAGGATTTGGCGGAGGGTTTCTCCTTCCCTCCGCCAGGTTATAGTTTTCATGATTTCCCCTTCCGAGGTCTCCGTGCCCCTTGTTAGCATGACTGGGGTTTCTATCTCCGCTGTTACCTCGGCTGCCGTTGCCTCTGTTATCATTGACCTTTCCGGCCACCGCCGGATCATACGGAACAATTTGCTTATTTCTTTTTCTTGAGGTCACAGCTCTATCTTTTCGCGCGTTGTTTCCAGGTGAGGATGTTGCTGTCGCAGATAGCGCGGGTGCTGCTCCCGCCGAATGAACCATACGCGAGGCTCCCGATCTCGCCAGGTCAACCCTTAGTATTTCCTCATTCTGCTGATTCGCAATGCGCACCAGCTCATTCACTCTTTCTTGTTGTTTCTGTCGGGCTTCCCCGCTTAATCCTTCCAGTTCCAAAGCAGCGGTATTTGCCGCCCTTAGATTCTTTGCCGGGGTACTATACCTAGGCAAGCCTAGATCGACTGAATCACCTCCACGAGCTTCATGCTCTTTATTCATATCATTCATGAGGTTCTTTCCTCTCAATCTCAATTCATCTACCCGCTCGGGGGCCACATCCAGTTTGTTTGCCTTAGCATATTCTCGCAGGGTCCTGTTCAAGGACTCCCGCAAGGCCGACACCTTTTTTGCCTCTACCAGTACTTTTTGTCTAGTTTATTCTAACTCCGCCTGGACGTTAGCCGGATCAAGTATCGGCGCCACAGGCGTGGTTAGATTATCTATAGTTGCCTGGAGAATATTCTCTGGTCTTTCTAGAGGTGGCCACCTTACCCTTGCCGCCTTTGGGGTCATCTCTTGTACCTCGGCCGACTTGGCTGCTGGCGGATCTACCTCGGTGGGTTGTGGAGTTGCTTGCTTCGTGGTCACCTATCCTCCTGCCACCGGGTCTTTGCTTGGTCCGGCGCCTGCTCCTGCCGCATGTGCTGCGGCTGTCACCATCACCTCGACGCTGTCGGCGGGGCGTGCTCCACGCGGACCGTTTGCAGCATTGAGGGGAGCCTCTCCTGCATCAATAACTCGGTGAGGATAGACGCAGGAGGTGTCGACGCCGACGTAGACCTTGTGCATGCCCAGGTTGATGAAGACGCCGTTGCGCGGAGGCGCTCTCCTCCTGAAGCTACCCGCGTTATCGCTGACATAGTCCCAGAGATCAAATCTCTGGACTAAGCCAGAGACAACCCGCTCGCCGATGCGAATGAAGTTTCCCGTCTGGATCTTAACTCCATCTAGCACCGCTGCTGGCCCCACGGTGGGCGCCAACTGTCATGGTGGTGGCACGGCAGATGCCATGGGTAGGCTAAAGTATGGGGCCAATGGATGCTAGAGGGATCCGGGGGGGAAGATGTAGTGATTTCTACACTCAAATTCTCAACCAATAAATCTCTATTCCTCTTCTCAATGAATACAAGTGCTCCAAGAGCTGTCTCATAGAGAGGAAGAACACTACTACACGAGCCTTACGGCATAGAATAAATCGATCCCCTTCTCAGGAGCCAGCGTCCCCCCTTATAAAGGGGTGCCTTGGTTCCTTCTAGGGCTGAGGTGGCAAGCATATCCTTGGAATATGCTTGTCCCAATATGGTAACTCGGCGGCCTCCTTTCTGTGTCGCCCTTCTATCGGCGACAATGTTCCAGAGAGCTTCACATGCGCTCCTCGGGCTTCCTTACTATCACCTCCGTGACGTTCTTCTGCCCTTCTGCTGCTTTGCTCCTTGTCATTTGTGCTTGGCTCTGTCTAGATTCCTCCTAGCTAGTGACTAGGGTTTGACTATAGGCACCTCCTTATCCTGCAAGCTTTATGTTATTCGGCCTTGTCTCCCATAACTCGGCTCGGCCTACACCTGCATTCAAGTTAGTCAGACTCATTCGGCCGATTTAACTCATATGTCGGCCGGATAAGGTGTTACTCATTCTACACTTGCAATGGCCCTGCTTATCTCGGCCGACTCTTATATGATCCGGCCGATACAAACAGTAACTCGGCTCACGACAAGGGAGGTTCCTTTCGTCCTTCCCCCGTATTGACCCTATCCGGGGTCACCTCCCCAACACCGCTTCACCGCCGCCACCATAAACCAAGATTCAGATCCAGAAACTCCGTTCTTGCACCCTGCCGGGACGGGGAATTTGGAGAGGATCATCGCCATCGTCATCACCAACGCATCTCCATCAACCACCGATGTTTCCCTCATCCATGAGTGAGTAATCCCCCTCTGTAGGCTTGGGGATGGTAGGGATTGGATGAGTTCTATCATGTAATCAAATAAGATCTGTTAGGGCATAGTGCCTAGTATCTCTATTAGAGCTATTTGACTTTGTTGCAACTTGTTATGCTTAATGCTTGTCACTAGGGCCCGAGTGCCATGATCTCAGATCTGAACTTATTATTGAATCATTATGATAGTATTGTTTGTGATCTAATCTGCAAGTTGTGTACACATATCATTGTCTGGATCCAAAGGTCCCAAAGTGACAATAATTGGGACAACCGGAGGGGATGGCTGTGGTGTGAGGATCACATGTGTTCACAGAGTGTTAATGCTTTGCTCCGGTGCTCTATTAAAAGGAGCACCTTAATTTACAGTAGTTCCCTAGAGGCCCCGCTGCCACGGGCTGGATGGACAAAAGATGTTGTGCAAGTTCTCATTGCGAGCACGTATGACTATATTTGGAGCACATGCCTAGGATTGTTTAGTACTTGGATGCTTGTTATTATTTATCTGCAATACCCTAGATCTTGAAGTTACATGTTTAGACCCGTCCATGCAATGCCCGTCCATCCATCCTTATGCCTACCGCACTCGAATCCTACAGTTACAGTTACTGTTACTATTGCTCATGTTTCACTATTGTTGTTGCTATTGCTATTGCTTTGCTGTTGCTACTACCAAATTGTTGCTACTGATAAAATTCTGTGAGCAAGAACTATTTCCAGGTGCAACTGAACTGACAACTCAGTTGTTAAGGCTTGCAAGTATTCTTTGGCTCCCCTTGTGTCGAATCAATAAATTGGGTAATGCTACCCGCGAAGACTGTTGTGATCGCCTATACTTGTGGGTCATCAAGACTATTTTCTGGCGCTGTTGCCGGGGAGCATAACTTTATTTGTAAGTTCACTTGGATCTATTATTGTTCACTGCTACTCCTTTCATCATGGGGAAGTCTCGTGATGGAAAGTTCCTATTTTACCATCCACTACTAGAAGAGGTACAGTCCTAAACACCTCTGCTACTCTTGATTCACCGTCTATTATAAGTAAGCTTGTTACACCACCACATACACATGCTACACACACTGCTACTATTGCTGAGTCTGAAACTGCTTTTGATACTCATGATGTTACTTCTATTGTGCTTGATGCGAGTGGTTCATTGGGTCCTTTTCTAGATGCTACTATGGCTAGTCTAGGAAATACCGAAAACTCCTAGTGAAGACATTGTTACACCTGTTAGCTCACCTGAGTCTAGTGAGAGTTATGATATAAATGATGGTTACGTTGAGTTCACTGATGATTTTGTTAAAGAGTGCCGAAACACACATGGTACTAGTGTTATTAAGAGTCTCCTTGCTAGACGTAATATCATGCCTAAGTTGTCCTCTGATCCTAAGTTTGCCACTTCTCCCATAGATATTAAAGATGAAGACTATGATTTCTCTCTTGATTTATCTTATTTAGATATTGTTGAGAAAGAACCTTTTTGTGGGACTGAAAATGAGAGTGTTGTGGCTCATATGAATGAGATTTCTACTATGAGTTCTTTGTTCTCTAATGATTTTAAGATGCGCAAGTACTTTGTTACTAAGATCTTCCCTTTTTCACTAAAAGGAGAAGCTAGGGCTTGGTTTAATAGATTACCTCCTGGTTCCATTGATAGCCCTGATTGCCTGATTGCTTCTTTCTTCCAGAAATATTTTCCTCCTAGTGCTAGACATGCTGCTTTGTAGAGACATTTTGATTTTAAACAGGGAGAAGAAGAGAAATTGCCTGAGTCATGGACAAGGTTCTGTGCCTTGATTCATGCACATCCTGGATGTCCATTACCTAAGAATGAGCTTCTTGATATTTATTATAATGGACTAACTGATGATTCTAGGACCTACCTAGATAGCTTTGCTGATTGTGTTTGCAAGAAAAGAACTCCTACAGATGCTGAAGAATTAGTGACTAAGATAAGAAAAAATTATGATGATTAGACTTCAACTGAGCTAAATGCACTTGAGCCTATTACTCCTGAACCAGTTGTTCCTGAACCAATTCTAGCACCAACAACAAATAAGAGGGGAGTTATTGCATTAAATGATGAAGTGATGAAGGAAGCTAAGAAGTGTCTAAAGGAGAAAGGTATTAGAGCTGAAGATGTGAAGAATCTACCTCCTGTAGAAGAATTATGTAAGCCAATTCCCCACTCATCTACTATTGAGGTACACTCTCTCCAACACTTTGATGAAGGTGATATTTCTTATGGTAAGCCTTCTGCAATGTTTAGAGGAACTTGACACATTTATTGTTAAACAAGGGTATTTTAATAAACAAGTTCAGAATCATTTATTGGAAAACTCTATCCATGAGTTGAAAGATATTGTGGAAAGAACTTCTAATGATATTAAAATGCTTTGTAAACACTTTCAAATGGTTCAAACTCAACTTGATCAACTTGCTAAGGTACAAAAGGATATGCTAGTTAATGCTTCAGGAGATAAACATGTTTATGGAATTAGAACTAGGAGAGGTATAGCTACTCAAGATCCTTTATATCCTGAAGGACACCCTAAAAGAATAGAGAAGGATTCCCAACAAGGTGAAGATAGTGGTAGTCCTCGTAAGAGGAAGAAAAAGAAACATAAGTTAGTTGATGAACCACTTGAACCTGATGTAGATCCTAATAGTATATCTGTCTTTGATGCTGAAAATGAGAGTGGTAATGATAAAAATGAGTCTCCTGATAAGGAGGAAGGTGAGGAAGAACCTGAGAAGCACACTAAGAACACTAGGTACACAAAGGAAGATTTTATTGCTAATAAACATGGTAAAGAGAGAGAACCTTGGGTGCAGAAACCTATGCCTTTTCCAGGTAAGAAACACAAGTCAAAGGAGGAAGAACACTACAACAAGTTTTGTGAGTGGATGAAACCTTTATTTTTGCAAATTCCTTTGACTGATGCTATTAAGTTTCCTCCTTATTCAAAGTATATGAAGGATATTGTCTCTAATAAAAGGAAGATTCCTAATGAGGAGATTTCTACTTTGCTTGCCAATTATTCCTTCAATTGTAAGGTTCCAAAGAAACTTGGTGATCAAAGTATACCAACTATTCCTTGCTCTATTAAGAATAATTATGTTAGAACTTCTTTATGTGATTTGGGAGCTAGAGTTAGTGTTATGCCTTTTTCTCTCTACAAGAGACTCCAGCTAGAAAAGTTGATACCAACTGATATATCTTTGCAAATGGCTGATAAGTCAACTACTATTCCTGTTGGTATATGTGAGGATGTTCCTGTTTAAGTGGCTTTGCTTGTTTTTAACTGATTTTGTTGTGCTTGAGATGCATAAAGATGATAATATGTCTATTATTCTTGGGAGACCTTTCTTAATACTGCAGGTGTTGTCATTAATTGCAATCAAGGAAAAGTAACATTCAATATTGATGATAAAGAGCATACTGTTTATTTCCCCAAGAAGGTTGCTAGAAGCTATTGCCTGAATTCCATTGAAAATATTGAGAGCATCAGGTTGGAGAAATATATTGTCCCATTCCACAATAAAATTTCGAAACTATTATGATTGGGACCATTTCTATCAAGTATGAGGTAACATAATCACCATGTGGAATGCAAAGTTTTGCTTCATATAAGATTGTTTTAGTAACAAGACTTGATCAACCTTGTTAACAAAAGGATTTTAGTGAACAAAATAATGTTTCCACTATGGTTATACTTGCTTTCTTTTACTTTTCTCCTTCCTAGTCTTTGCTTTAGTTTTAGTTTTGCTAGTTGTTTGTTTGTTAGAGTTTCTTAGAGTTTTGCTTCTTCTAAAAAAACTGTTTCTGCGAAAAAATCAATTTTCATACCCTAAAAATTGGCCAAAAATAAAGTTTCCCAAAAAATCCCAGAAAATTCAAAATATTTTTTTCCTCGAAAAAAGGGGTAGAGAGGCACCTGAAGTGACCCAGGGGGCCACCCCAGGCCACCACACCGATGGTAGGCGCGGCCTACCAGGTGGCGGCGCCTGGGGGTCTGGCCCACCTGGGCCCCTCCAGGCTGCCTCCTCAAAGCCATCTTCTTTCTCTCTCCCTAAAAACACCGGAAAACTTGCTCAAGCTCGAGTTCTTGCTGTTCTTGCTCACGATTTTCGATCTCCTTGTTCACCCAACTCAAGTGCTGATTTTTAGAGGGATTGTTCCTTGGTATGTGCCTCCTCCACTTGTCCAATTAGATTTGTGATTGGTAGATTGTATCTTGAGTATTTTGCTACTATAGGTGACGGTTGTTTGAGCTTGCATGCTTGTTCTATGCTTAGAAACTTTGTTTTGATGCATGTGTAGTCCTCTAGCAAGTTCCTATAGTAGTTGCTCATCATCTATCAACTTAGAAATCACTTGGTTTGATGGTTGTCTAAAAAATTCAGCAAGGAAGATGAGTGCTTATCCAGTGAATCAATATGACTTGATGGTGCATGAGCCAATGAAGGTTCATCGTAAGGAGGCAGTTTTTCCTTCCATATATCCATGCCATGAATTTATGAGAGCTGCGGGGATCCTCCAAGATTTCCAAACTATGGTTACAAATGCAGGGTTGGAACACTTTGTTGAAGGTGAACCATTCCAATATGTTAAGCTAGCCATGGATTTTGTGCAGGACTTCTAGTTCACTTGGTCTACTTCTAATCCCATGGTACATTAAAAAATATATAATATACCCGTCGACCTGCCTTTTGCTGATTTCTGTGCAACAATTAGAGTACCTCAGTGGGGATCTTGTGAGAAGATCAAGGAGAGGCCCAAATCACTTATGGATTTATATGCTGAGATTTGCCAAGGTTTCGACTTCTCAAAGGAAACTGGTAAAATTTGGAACATTCAGCTCCCAGCTATTAGATACTTTGCCTATTTCATTAACAAGTGTGTTCTTGCTAGAAAGTTATCTTCTTTTGATCTAGCTTTTATCGCAGCTGCTCTGAATAGGAATAGATCTTATAGCCTGGGTGTGATGATAGCTCACCGTCTCACCACCAACCGCGAGAAGGGTGGAATTTGTGGAGGTCTCATTGCTTCTAGGTTGCTAGCTTTCCATGGTTTAGAGCCTCATTATTCAGATTTTCAGTTCCCCATAGAGAGGCTTGATATTGAATCCATGATTCAGCATGGTTTTGTTTCCTTGGGGGCTAATGTGAGAAGTTTACCGTATGAATTATCTTTCGCCCAGCGAGGTCTGAGAAAGGGTAGGACTGAGAAAATAGTTTATTTGCCTGCACCTGCTTTGTTTAACTTTGATAACAGGCAAGGATGGTCGCTTACGGAGGAGGAGGTTGACACATATGTGGGGGAACTCTCCCATCAAGAGGAGAATGTTGAAGAGGATGCCGAAGACAATTCGGTTCATCCCTCCAGCTTGGGAGAGTCTTCATACCAGCAACCCTCATTTGATTGGGGCGCGTCTTCTTCTTCATCGCAGACGCCTGACTATGATCATTCCTATGATGACCCACCAGCATGGGGTTACTACCCGCGCTATTGAGCCCCACTTAGGCCAAAAGCCTAAGCTTGGAGGGAGGTACACCGATATCACACTCATATATATATCATGTTCAGTCGGTTCTTTGTATATCCATTGTTTCCTTTTCTTTTTGGTTTTTGTTGCTTCTTTCTAAAAACCAAAAAATACCAAAAATATTTTCGGTGTTTCTCTTGGTTTGTTTCTTTGTTTATTTGATTTGGTTTGCCTTAAAAGAAAAATCCAAAAAGATTTTGCTTTGTTTTTGGTTGGTTTTCTTTGTTTGCTTGTTTCTAAAAAAATCGAAAACACCAAAAATATTTGTTGTTCTTCTTTGGTTTTGTGAGTTCTTTGCAGGGTTCAGCCGTCCCTAGTGGATTTTGGTTTCATGTTAATTATTCAAGTCACACAAGTGAAGGGAAATAATGAAGATTAAGACAACTTGAGGTGTGGTAAGAGGCTGGTAACAAACTCTATTTGTTTCATTTTTGTACATATACTCATCATTGTGAGCATGCTTAGCCTGTTTGTGTAAGGTGTATGTCATTATGGATGCTTAGTAGTTCTTGCTTGTCTATGATTAGCTCCAGTTTGCTAATAGTTTGTAGGATGTCATATGAATGTTTGCTTGCATTGTTTTATTCATATTTTGGTATGATATTGTGGTATCCTCCTCTGACTGTTCGTGTGAATCGACTTCGCACATGCTCACGCATGCATATGACTAATCAATAGTCAGTAAACCTCGATGATTTATTTTGCCTCAGAGTTCTTATATCACTTTCATGCCATAATTAGTCCTGTTTTGTTGCAAGCATGATTATGACAGCTATTGCTCTCTCTCGTTTGTCACTCCCTCTCTATTGCTAGCCTTCACTTGCACTGAGTATGTGCTCTACCTATGATTCCAACTCCCCAAAACCAATATTGCCAGCTGTGTCCACCATACCTACCTATTAGCATCATTTGCTACTTCAGTGCATATTTTATATATGACGTGTTTTCTTCCAAAATAAAATGTTTGTCTGTTTTGAGAAAGTTAGTTAGTAAAGCTCTCACGAACTTGATGGCACACTTTATTCCTTGCACTTAATAATCCTGAACCATTGTGACTTGTTCATGAAAGTTATATGCTTGCAAATTATATGCTGGGAGTTAGCAGAACCGTGTTGTCACGGGGAACGCTTTCAACACTTTCTAGATACCCTATCCAGTTGATACTTTGCTCTTTTGTTTATGGATGTCGACGATGTGAAATAAAAGGGGAGCTTGTGAGTTCATGGAGTCTATACATTGTGTTAGATAAACGCCTGGGCCGCTAGCCTAAGCCATGCCTAATCATGGTGGAAACTTGCAGCATCACCATAATGAGCATCTATGAAGCATCCTCAATAAAAAGCTATGCATATGGTAAATAAAAAGATTGCTGAGATGTTCATTGTCTGCTTACCTTGTCATTTTGGTTATGGGAAAGCTCATGTACATGTGCAAGGGGTACCTCGTTGGCGGTTCTCGATGATATGCATGTATTTACAATGACAAGAACTTTCAGGTGACCAAAGTTGAGTAGCATGCGGAGCGGCCCTCGTACTCAAGGGACTTGGGATTTCCAGTTTATGGTCTGACAAGCATATGATTCAGAGTGGACCTCACTTTCACCTTAACCACATGAAGATGCCTATGATAGGGGCAATGAGAGCTCAAAGCTAATGAGTACCTTCCTTTTAGCATTGGGAAGCCTTTCAAACCTTCCAAAACCATTTTCACAACTTTGTTGAGTCACAACTTATTCTATGAGCACCTCCTTGAGAGCATAGTTGTCATTCTTGTGTTTGTTCCTAAACTTGGATAATTATGTCATGACTTTGATGCTTGTATCTCTGATATCTTTACTTCTAGTCTTCATGTGAACTTCAGAGGTGCCTTGGTATTTATATTGTGCTCTTCAAACAAAGGCAAGCGAGATACCACTCTATCATACCTTACTATGAGCATTGCAATGTTGCTTATGTTTATGTTTCATGCTACTTATTATTATTGAGTTGGTTTCTCTTCATAGCTTGCAATGACTATTAAGCAGACTTAGTTGCATACTCTTTATTATGCATTGTCTAAGCATCTACTCCTGTGCTGAGAATATTTACATCATATGAAGCAAAGTGTTCGTGAAAGTTCTTTTATCGCACTCAGTTTTCAACTGAATTGCTTGAGGACAAGCAATAAGCTAAGCTTGGGGGAGTTGATACGTCCAAAACCTATCTACTTTCTCGAACACTTTGCTATTTTTTCTCCTCTAAACTTGTGTAATTTGGATACAACTAACATGGACTGACGCTATTTTCAGCAGAATTACCTTGGTGTCTTGTTTTTGTGCAGAAAATCAACTATCAGGAAAAATCCCAGAAAATATGCCAAAAATTATATTTCACCAGAAGATCCATGGAGCCAGAAGACGAGACGGAGAGGAGGCCTGGGGGGGCACACCCACCCCAGGCGCGGGGCCACCACTGGTCGCGCCTGGAGGGGGTGCAGCCACCCTAGGCACCCCCTAGGCCTCCCTCTGCGCCTATAAGTTGCCTTTCGACCTAAAAACCAAGGGGGGTTCAATAGTTTTCTAGAAAGAGTTCCGCTCTGCCGCCGCCACCAGAAACCAAGATTCGGATCCAGAAACTCCGTTCTGGCACCCTGCCGGGACGGGGAATTTGGAGAGTATCATCGCCATCGTCATCACCAATGCATCTCCATCAACCACCAATGTTTCCCTCATCCATGAGTGAGTAATCCCCCGTTGTAGGCTTGGGGATGGTAGGGATTGGATGAGTTCTATCATGTAATCGAATAAGATCTATTAGGGCATAGTGCCTAGTATCTCTATTAGAGCTATTTGACTTTGTTGCAACTTGTTGTGCTTAAGGCTTGTCACTAGGGCCCGAGTGTCATGATCTCAGATCTGAACTTATTATTGAATCATTATGATAGTACTGTTTGTGATCTTATCTGCAAGTTGTGTACACATATCATTGTCCGGATCCAGAGGCCCCAAAGTGACAATAATTGGGACAACCGGAGGGGATGGCTGTGGTGTGAGGATCACATGTGTTCACAGAGTGTTAATGCTTTGCTCTGGTGCTCTATTAAAAGGAGCACCTTAATTGCCAGTAGTTCACTAGAGGCCCCGCTGCCACGGGCTGGCTGGATAGAAGATGTTGTGCAAGTTCTCATTGCGAACACGTATGACTATATTTTGAGCACATGCCTAGGATTGTTTAGTACTTGGATGCTTGTTATTATTTATCAGCAATGCCCTAGATCTTGAAGTTACATGCTTAGACTCGTCCATGCAACGCCCGTCTATCCATCCCTATGCCTACCGAACTCGAATCCTACTGTTACCGTTAGTGTTACTATTGCTCTTGTTTCACTATTGTTGTTGATATTGCTTTGCTGTTGCTACTACCAAACTGTTGCTACTGATAAACTTCTGTGAGCAAGAACTATTTCCAGGTGCAGCTGAACTGACAACTCAGTTGTTAAGGCTTGCAAGTATTCTTTGGCTCCCCTTGTGTCGAATCAATAAATTGGGTAATACTACCCGCGAAGACTGTTGCGATCCCCTATACTTGTGGGTGATCACTTTTTTATTGAGGATGCTTCATAGATAGCTCATTATGGTGATGCTGCAAGTTTCCACCATGATTAGGCATGACTTAGGCTAGTGGCCCAGACGTTTCTCTAACACAAAATACATAACTCCATGGACTTTCAAGCTCCCTCTTCATTTCACACCGGTGACATCCATAGACAAAATAGCATGATATCAACTGTGTACAAAGTACAAGTGCAATGTTGAAAATGTTCCCCGTGATAGCATGGTTCTGCTAATTCCAACGTATAAGTGCAAACATATACAACATAGATGACACAATGGTTCAAGTTTATTAGGGGCAAAGAATATAAAGTGTGTCATCAAGTTTGTGAGGGATTTAATCACTAAGTTTTCACATAACAAAATACTTTTTAATTGGAAAATAGCTGAAAACAAGAATATACTTGGAATGGTGTAACACACCATGCATAGGAGTTTATAGTGGACACTTTGGAATAACTTGGTTTCTTGGGAGTTGGAAGCATGAGTAGAGCTTACTCATACAAGTGGAGACTAGCAAAAGACTGGGAGCAACCAACTAAGAGAGCAATAATGGCCATAATCATGCAGAGCAACAAAACATTACTAATAAAAGCGTAGAGTGGTACTACAAGTCAAGGACTAAATGATCATAGAGGCTATGGTGACTTGTTCATAGTCATAACATGGTGTGAGAATGTTCCAAGTCAACCCAAACAAAGCATCAAAGGAGAATACCACAATATTATGCTTTTGCATGCTAAAACAACGCATGATTTCTTCAAGGCACACTAAGCAATCCCAATTGTTTGGAACAAAACATGCTACAATAATAATCACTAAGCATAAGGTTAAAATAGAACCTAGCATGTCATGCTAAAGTCTAAGTCACAGTCAATGCAAGCTCCTCTTGCACTTCCAAGCAAGAACTTACTACTCCTTTCCAACACCAAGCAACTTATTGAAACAACACAACAAGAATGGGGGGGTCCAAACTACTTTATTCAAGCAAACTAAACAAACTAAGCAAATCAAACGAAAACTAAGATGCTCCAAGAACAACACAACATTGCATGAAACAATAAAAATGAAGTGTCTAGAAAGACCTGAGCTTTTTATTGATAAAGAAGGGGATGCCTTGCGCATCCCCAGGCTTTGACGCTTGTACCTCTTGGATATTTCTTGGGGTGACACCAGGGTGGCATCCCCAAGCTTGAGCTTTTGTCCATCCTTCATCTCATTACATCATTCTCTCTCCACACCTGAAATTTTTCCTCATACAAAACTTCACACAATCTTCATTAGCAACATTAGTGTATTCAAAAGATAATAGACCTTTGGGTTTATCTTTGAAACAGCAAAACTTTTCACTAAAAACACAAGTTACTGTAGCAACTCCTCCAAAAATCTCAATTCCCCAAAAGAGAACTCAAAAAGGAATCAATAAGAAGCAAATGCAAATAATGACAGAAATTTGTCAAAACAGACCATCGGGTAGAAACCTACTTTTTCAAAAACCTTCTGTTGCTCAAATCAAAAAGTGTTGAACTAACGAAAGTTAGCTAACATACTGGGGGATTTATTCGTAAATTTTCAGCTCAATCCGACTTACAGATACTCCTCACGAATTTTTATGGTGGAGGACAGAAATTTGTTTCGGGACAGCAACTCCTCAAATCTTACTTCCCTCTCATTAGAGGTCATTCTTGGCACAAAAAGCAAACAAAAAGGATAAGGAGAGGTCATTACTAAAGTAATAACTTCCAAGATTCAAGGAAACTCTTGGGTTATCTCCCAAAAAGTACTTTTCTTTAACGCCTTTAAGTTAGGCACAAGAAGCAAAAATCAAGTGTTTTCAAATGAGGAAGCATTAACATCAAACCTTGCTTTCAAAGGAGGAGCAAAAAACAACTTCTCTCTCCTCATTGTGAGGTTTTCAATACCTTTCTTGAATGGGAATTGATATTTAATGGTACCTTCTTTTATATCAATGATGGCACCAACAGTTCTAAGAAAAGGTCTTCCCAAAGTAATAGGACAAGAAGCATTGTATTCAACATCCAAAACATAAAAATCCACAGGGACATAAGCATTGTTAACCATAATTAGAACATTATTAATACTCCCCATGAGTTTCTTCTTAGCATTATCATCAAGTGGAACATCCAAATAACAATCTTCCAAAGGTGGCAAATCAAGCATTTCATAAATCTTCCTAGGCATAATAGAGACACTAGAACCAAGATCACATGAAGCTTTGAGATCAAAGTCATTCACTTGCATATTAATAATGGGTTCCCAACTATCTTATGTTTTCCTAGGAATAGAAGCTTTGTGTTTTAGCTTACCTTCCTTAATTTTAACATGAGCATATGTAATGTATTTTGTGAAAGCAACATGCATATCACTAGCATCAGGACTTCTAGCAAGCTTTTGCAGGAACGGAATCACTTCAGAAATATTGCAACCATCTATATCAAAATCAAACTTAGCATCACTAGTAGTAGACTCAATAGGCTTAGGCAGTGTAGGAGGAGGAATAGGGACTTCTTGTGGTTTAGTGGTATCCATTCTAGTGATGGTGCACACACTATTGTTTCTATCAATTTCAGCTTCCATTTCCCACTTAGCATGAAGTTGAGCTAACAGTCTAACATTTTCATCAATAGTAACTTGTATGGCATGAGTAGCAGCAAAGGTACTTTCCATGGTTTCAGGTTTAGCAGCGATTTTATTAATCAAGGAGGACTGTGCTTTATACAAAGAGGAAATATTCTTCTCAACAGTTAAAAGTTTTTCCTCCACAATCTTGTTGAAAGCAGTTTGTTTACTGATAAAGTCTTTGAGCATGACTTCAAGTTCAGAGGGGCACTTCTAGCATTGTTGTAGGAGTTTCCATAGGTATTGCCATTATTAGGAGGATAAGGCCTATAATTGTTGTTACCACCAAAATTATTCCTATAGGCATTGTTGTTGAAATTGCTGTTTCTAATAAAGTTCACATCAACTTGCTCTTCTTGAGCAACCAAAGAGGCTAAGGGAACATTGTTTGGATCTAAAGTAGCTTTCCCATTAACAAGCATAGCCATAATAACATCTATCTTATCACTGAAAGAGGAGGTTTCTTCAACAGAATTTACCTTCTTACCATGTGGAGCTCTCTCAGTGTGCCATTCAGAGTAATTAACCATCATATTATCAAGGAGTTTTGTTGCATCACCAAAAGTGATGCCCATAAAGGTACCTCCAGCAGCTGAATCCAATAGGTTTCTTGAAGAGAAGTTCAAACCTGCATAAAAAGTCTGGATAATCATCCAAGTAGTGAGTCCATGAGTGGGACAATTCTTAACCAAAAATTTCATTCTTTCCCAATCCTGAGCAACATGTTCATTATCAAGTTGTTTAAATTTCATAATATCACTTCTCATAGAAATAATCTTAGCAGGAGGATAGTACTTTCCAATAAAAGCATCTTTGCACTTAGTTCGAGAATCAATACTATTTTTAGGCAAGGATAGCAACCATTCTTTAGATTTTCCTCTCAAGGAGAAAGGAAACAGCTTGAGCTTAATAATATCTCCATATACATCCTTATACTTTTGCATCTCACAAAGTTCAACAAAGTTATTGAGATGGGCAGCAGCATCATCAGAACTAGCACCAGAAAATTGATCTCTCATCACAAGATTCAACAAAGCAGGCTTAATTTCATAAAAGGTAGCATCAGGAGCAGGTGGAGCAATAGGAGTGCTAAGGAAATCATTGTTGTTTGTGCTAGTGAAGTCACACAACTTGGTGTTCTCAGCAGAGTTCATTTTGGCAAAGTGGAGCAAGCCAAAAACAGCATCAGCAGCTAGAGCAGGAACTAATTTTTTTGTGTTTTTGATAAGAGAAAGCAAACCAAACTAGACTATTTTTTTGGAGTTTTTTAAAAGAGGCAAACAAAACCAAGCAAAAGAAACTAAGCAAACTAAAAACAAAGTAAAGAGAAAGGTTGAGGATGACTCCCCTTGTGAAGACGTCCTTAGCCTCCCTGGCAACGATGAAAGAAAACTTGTTGATGGCTTAGTTGATGTGGATCCTGTTGGGAACCCCAAGATCAAGGTGTGCAGCAGCACAGCAGCAAGTCTTCCCTTAGTAAGAAACCAAGGTTATTGAACCAATAGGAGGAAGGAAACGTCACACAGGTGTTGCAAGCAACGCGGAAACCTGCACAACACAAACTCAAGACTTTGCCCCAACTAACAGTGAGGTTTTCAATCTCACCGGTTGCTATAACAAAGGATTAACTGTATGGTGTGGAAGGTAATGATGGTTTGCAACAAGTAAACAAGTAATATTGGAAGATGTATCAATGATAAAGATTGGACCGGGGTCCATAGTTCACTAGAGGTGCTCTCCTTAGATAAACAACATGACATGAAGGGTAAACAAATTACAACAGGGCAATTGACAGGAATTGAGCAAGGCATAACAATGCAATACTAGACAAAAAGATCATATGATATTCGATTGGGCAATACAACAATATACATAGACCGCCATCCAACTGCATCTATGACTAGAAGTCCATCTTCAGGTTATCATCCGAACCCCCTCCAGTATTAAGTTGCAAGCAACAGACAACTGCTTTAAGCAAAGTGTGTAAGGTAAACAATCCACTTGTTCCATGAACAAGAGACCATTGTTTTCTCCCTAGTGGCAACAACACATCTACAATCGAAGAGATTTCTGTCACTTCCCTTGGAAACTAGAGGCATGAACCCACTATCGAGCATAAATACCCCATCTTGGAGTCACTAGCAACTACTTGGCCAAGATAGCTACTAACAACGGAGAGCATGCAAGATCACAAACAACACATACATGATAGTATCAAATAGACAAAACCATTAATCAATCTAACATAGTAATCTCAATATCCATCGGTCCCCGCAAACACAACATGCATGATTACAAATAGATTAGATCTTGATCATGAACGGAGCTCACAAGATCTATACATGAAAGCACAAGGAGGAGATACAACGATCTAGCTACTACATGGACCCGTAGTCCAAGGTGGAACTACTCACGCTTCATACCGGAGAAGAAGGCCTCCGGGATGATCTCCTCTCCGGCAGGGTGCCAGGAAGAGCTTCAGATTCCCCCGATCTAGGGACGATGGTGGCGGCGGCTACAGAAGGTTTCGTGGAGTTTTGATCGGGTGCCTAGGGTTTCTGC
The DNA here is from genome assembly GCA_916181665.1 of Avena sativa. Taxonomy (NCBI): domain Eukaryota; kingdom Viridiplantae; phylum Streptophyta; class Magnoliopsida; order Poales; family Poaceae; genus Avena; species Avena sativa. Next base: position 78,450,983 of record OV702295.1, on the reverse strand, counting down.
CTCGGGGTCTTCTTATAGGCGAAGAGGCGAGGCTCGGAGGCAACCAGGGGGGGCACACCCTACCCAGGCGTGGGCTGGGCCCACCCACGCCTAAGGGGGTCTGGCCGCCCTGTGGCGCCTCTCCGTCTCTCCTCTGGACTTCGTGTCGCCCATGGTAAAATATTGACTTTGGTTTTTGTCCCGTCCAATTCCGAGAATATTTATTTTCTGCCTTTCTGGAACCAGAAACAGAAGAAAACATGCAACTGGCACTATGTCAACTTATTAATAGGTTAGTTCCAGAAAACATATAAAAACACCTCAAAGTGTAGACAAAGCAAAACAAAGTAGATACTAAAAAAGCATGGAACATAAAAAATTATAGATACGTTTCCGACATATCACATCCTCATAACCACAACAGACAATAACCGACAACCATCGTGTTACTGCGCTATTAAGGGATTTCTCCCATGGCATGGAAAATGTTTAGTGAGTTCTGCTTGTTTCCCAAGTTGATACGTAATGGAGTGTTAATAGCTTTATAGTCACTATATGTGTTATCACCCCGCCGTCTACCAACAAGTAGTTCCCTCCATCAATCTAGTCCTCACTGAGGCAAATATTGAGTGGCGTGCTTCACTCAACATCAAGATGAAGGGAATCTAACATAGACACATAATAAACAATATCACATAATAATCTTTATCTCAGTTCAATCACATACGAGGGTTTCTCCGTCTCCCCAAGAACAAAAGGAAACTACTCACACATGAAGACAATAAACATTATGGATAGAATATAGATGAAGTATAATGATACAATTGAGGACAAGTGCAAATCCAAGATTCAATCTAGAATTACAACAAGTAACCAAAGGGGATCGGTGATGGAGACGTTGTTGATGAAGATGACGATGTAGATTGATGTGAAGGCCTTCAAGATCCTTGTCTCTTCTCCTCTTGTGTGATGGTGATGGTGTAGATCTGATTGGAGGCACGTGCCGACTTCTCCCCGTCACACGTGAGAAGGGGTGTTGAAGTGTATAAGTGGATTGCACTAGCCCTTTTCATCAGTTCGTACTTTTGGTTGCGTTGGCTAGTGCATGAAGCTTAACATGGTATCAGAGCCCAAGGTCTCGAGTTCGAGTCTTGGCTTTCGCAATTTATGCTAAAAATTGTTATTGGCCCCTCTATGTCCACGTATAGGCCTCTTGAGTCATACATGAGTTTCGCGCGCCGTCGCTCTCTTCCGGTTGCACGTGATGACTTCTCCCCGTCACACGTGAGAGGGGATGTTGTAGTGTATAGTGGATTGCACTAGTCATTTCCATCAGTTCGGACTTTTGGTTACGTTGGCTAGTGCATGAAGCTTAACATGGTATCAGAGCCTAAGGTCTCGAGTTCGAGTCCTGGCTTTCGCAATTTATCCTAAAATTGTTGTTGACCCCTCTATATCCATGTATAGGCCTCTTGAGTCATTCGTGAGTTTCGCGCGCCGTCGCTCTCTTCCGGTTGCACGTGCCGACTTCTCCCCGTCACACGTGAGAGGGGGTGTTGAAGTGTATAAGTGGATTGCACTAGCCCTTTCCATCAGTTCGGACTTTTGGTTGCGTTGGCTAGTGCATGAAGCTTAACAGGCTCCGCCGTGGTGGAGAATATTGATTGGTGGTTCTCTCTTGGCTCCTTCCACCTTTATATAGGCCTTAGAAGTGTCCTAGGTCGCCCCTAATACCGTCATATGGCTTAGGCAAGGTTCTGGAGCAGTCCAGGGTCGAAAACAAGTCATTTCCGACCTTTTTCGCAACTATACTCCGGGAACTATATGGCCGAAAAAATGCTTCCCACCGTATAGTTGCTCGTCAAACCTTCGGGCTCCGTAATGTTTTGACCATCATTTTTTCATACGAACTCTGATTTGGGCGTTCTTGGGCTCGTTGGATTCATATCGACGAGGGTTATAATCCAGTAGTCTTAGATATTTATTTTGCGAAGTTGAAAAATTGACTTTTTCCAACACCCCAAATGTCTAAGTCTGGCCCCTGCAGCTCCTCCATGTTATGCTCTCTTTGTTCCTTTTTATCCATAATCTTCACCAACACCTACGCACATGTCATAGACAATAAAAGTGATAAAATTCTACCTAAACTACTAAATGTGCAAAGCTTATATGAAAGTGAATGAGAACTAGAAGTCATGCATATAAGGCATCGTTGTAGCTAGAAAAAACATGATACGAGAGATAAATGACATATTTTATAAGGCTCAAAGAGGTGGTATTTCACATTCATCAATGGAGAATGTCATGGTGACTAAGATTTGAGGACTGACAATGGTGGTTCGAGTATGGGTAGTGATGAGGAATTGGCATGGGTGACTCATGACTTGGAGCATGTCATGCAAGTGGGGGCGACTGCACGTGAGAGGTTCACAGTCCTATATTTCAAGGTGAAAACGCAGGTTATGACCTTAATTGTTTGTGTCTGGCAATGACCTTGTTGAAGCTATTGTTTTGAGAGTGTGGACTTTCTTCAGGATGAAAAGCTAAGATCTATGATCGGATGATGATGGCATTTGTGCATTGTTTCCTTCTTGAAGGCGTCGCTTTTGGAGAAGTTGGACTTCTAGTGATGTCCTGGTGGTGGTAGTACCACTGTTTTAACGAATGAGTCAGTGTAGCAGGACTTTTTTTTGTAATTCTTCTTTCTTTTTTTGGTTGTGTGCATCCGTATGGCCGCTAGGGCAATGCGTTGTTGCAGAGGATGATGTAATTGGTCTAGAAAAAACTAAAGCTAGCCATATCCTCTAAGGAATCGCCTCCTTCATGGGTCTAGGCCACCCGAATTCTTCCTGGACTTCGTCACCATGTGCGGATCATCACATGGGCTTCTACAGGGCCGAACCGGATAAGCTAATATTGGACGCTCGTAGGGCATACCAATGTCACGTGTCCGTAGCGTCGTTATGTACTAGCGAGATCTGATGCTCTGCAAACGTCATCTAGATTAGACCCAGACGGAATATACGATTCGCAGCACTTCCGCGTGAGGGAGGATAAAACCTAGAGTGCGTCGGCCCTAGGGTTTGGGTTGGCGTCATGGAGGTGCCGCCGCCGACGTGTCAGGCGGCGGAGCTAGGGCACACATGACCATGGTTTTGGCCAGGAGAGGTGATGCAGCTTGGGGCAAGGTAGGCTATGACTTGGGGTGACTTTGGGGCGCCCCTTGGCCTCCTTTTGTAGCTCTCAATCCGTTGGTTGATCCATAAACCTGCCACAAATTTAAGGCGTCTTCTAATAGGTTTTCGTCCAATAAAACCTACTAGAATTCATCCTAGCTTGGCTGAAAGAAAGGAGGCAATGATGGAGCCTGACCATGGATTGTGCCATTGACACGCTAAAACTAGGTGGTTTCTAGGATTCGTCGGATTGTACGGGGTTGTACCGAGATTTTATTTCATGTGTTTATGTATTGTAGAATTTTACGGACGAACATATTTACTAATCTCTTTGATCCATAATAAGTGTCGCTCGTAATATTTTGAAAAGCTAATTTTCGGAAATACACCAATGCCCATGGGCAACACCGATCGGACTTAAGCAGGACTTCGATCATAGGTATCACGAATCCTGACCGTCCACTCCGAGGTTCCGGGCCGTCAAAAAAAAAAAACTCCGAGGTTCCGGGTTCTTCCTCTCTTCTCTTTCCCCTCTGCTGTGCCGCACCCTCGACGCCTCGATTCCTACAGATTCCTCCCCCGTCCGAAGGCGAGATGGCTTCCCCTGACGCGGCGGCGCCGCCTCCAACGGAGCCCGAAAGGTGGAAGGACCTGGACATGCTACTCTCCCGCCCCGGCAACCTCGTTCATTCCACCTTCGATCCCAGCCCCGGGGTGAGCCGCCGCCACCACCTCCCCATCGCCTGCTCCGCGTTTTCGCTTCTTCTCCTTGCGATTTTTCGGCCTTCCCGTCTGAATCATTGTGCTTGCAGCTTCGGGACCTTATTGGGAGCTTCGTCGAGGTGCTGGTGGTGGGAGCAGGCGGCCTGGGGTGCGAGCTCCTCAAGGACCTCGCCCTCTCCGGCTTCAAGAATCTGCACGTCATCGACATGGACACCATCGACGTCTCCAACCTCAATCGCCAGTTCCTCTTCAGGTCTTTTTCGACACGCATTATAAATATGATATATATCCTTTCGTGGTTAGAGCATCTTCACTTGTTGGTCGAACCCAGGTTAAAATCCGAACCAAACTTTGACCGGACGGCGCAAGTTTTCGGCCTGGGTACGTTCAGTTTCCCGCCTCGCGTATCCAGGCCGAGTTCCCGAGTCGCCCGTTTCCGCTAGAATTCGGCTCAAATTCGGCTCAAGTTTGTCCAAATTTCGGCATAGTTCGTCATACGATGAATACATAACACTTTAAAACCAAAGTTTGGCGAAATTTTAAACAGAGTTCGGCGTAATGTAAACATAGTTCGGCATGCAATAAAATTACAACATATTTCATAGCCAAGTCCGGCCAGTTCATGCTCAGCATCTACGTCGTGTTGCCCCTGCGTATCCATAGGTGTTCGACAAGATTATCCTGCAGCTGTTGATGCATCGCCGGATCTCGGATCTCCTGACGCATTGCGATGAATGCAGCCCATGTTGGAGGCACCTGATGATCAGGCTCGGCAAGAGGACCCTGTAGATAGTATGGCTCGTCCTCCTCGAGCAAACTTATTGGATCCTTCATCTCATCCTCAATGATCATGTTGTGCAAGGTCACACAACAGTTCATCACTTCCCACATCTGATCTTTCGACCAGGTCATAGCAGGGAACCGGACAACTGCAAACCTCTGCTGGAGCACACCAAATGCCCGCTCCACGTCCTTCCTGCAAGCTTCCTGTTCCTTGGCAAAGTGAGAATGCTTGGGGAGCATTGGTCTTGAGATAGTCTTCACTAATGTTGGCCATCTTGGATAGATGCCATCTGCTAGATAGTATCTCTTGTTGTAGTGGTGCCCACAGATCTCAAATTCCACAAGGGGAGCATGACCCTCAACAAGCTTGGAAAAGACAGTTGAGGAGTTAAGGACGTTGATGTCGTTGTTCGATCCTGCCATGCCAAAGGAGTGCCAGATCCAAAGATCATGTGTAGCAACTGCCTCAAGTATCACAGTGCATCCTCCTTTGTGGCCTTTGTACATTCCTTGCCATTCAAATGGACAGTTCTTCCACTCCCAATGCATGCAATCTATGCTTCCAAGCATACCAGGAAATCCTCTACTTTCATTGACTGCGAGGATCCGAGCAGTGTCTTCAGCAGTGGGTGATCTCAAGTACTCTTCCCCGAACACTGCAATCATTGCCTTGCAGAACCTGTACAAGCAATCAAGGGCGGTGGACTCGGCGATACGGAGATAGTCATCGGCAGCATCAGTCGGCGCTCCATATGCAAGCAACCTCATCGCCACGGTGCACTTCTGAAGTGAGGAAAACCCAACCAAGCCGGTGCAGTCCTTCTTGCAAAGGAAATATGGGTCGAACTCCCGGATGGCATGCACGATCTTGAGGAAGAGTTTCCGGCTCATCCTGAAACGGCGGCGAAACACGTCCTCTCCATGGAGTGGCTGGTCGGCGAAGTAGTCGGCGTACAACATGCAATAGCCCTCTATCCTCTATCTCGCCTTGCACTTCATGCGACCTGGCGCCGAACCACCGCGCTTCGGCTTCGCCATCTGCATGTATAGCTGGGCGAGCGATGCGAGGATCTGCAAGTGCTCTTCACTTTCGGCGACCTCGGCGCTCTCCTCCTCTGGGAGTACGGCGAGCAACTCCTCGTCGTCGGAATCCATGGCGAGTATCTCGCCCTCGTCAGAGTCAGTGGACAGTACCTCGTCGCCGTCGGAGTCCATGGCCGAATCCGGCCAAATGTCAAACACCTGGCGGTAGGGGTGGGCATTCGGTTTTTTCGGTTAATTCGGTTCGGTTTTTCAGGTTTTTCTATAATTCGTTTTTTACAAAATAGGCACTGAAATTATTTCGGTTTTCTAAGTAATCGATAGTTCGGTTAGTGGACAATTCGGTTCGGTGTTCGGTTTTTAACCAAACTTCTGGAAATAACAACACTATGCCATAATTTGTGCCATAATTTATGTCAAATCCATACAAGCTAAACCACCCATCGGCGCACCGGAAGCAACCTCCAGGTCGGCGAGTACCTGAAGCAATACATGGCTAGCTGATGTCTTAAACGCATGTGTAGAAAAAAAACATAATAAGCATGATGTCTATCTTGCTCGTTCAAAAAAATGATGTCTATCTTCCAAGCCGTATACATTTAATAAATTGTATGTGTTGAGAGTTCAGCTAAAATACATGATTATATCCGAAACAGAAAAACAATTGAAAGACTTCCAACAAAATTCATAGACACAATTGACAGTTAAACCACGAACATGTACGTGCATATGGCTGGAGACATACGTACATGCATGGGCTGTCTGGCAGCTTTTGCATGTATGTCTTTTTGTCGCATGAGCTAGTATCTACATCTGGGACAGAATCACAAATATATTTAGCTATGTCACGTATATTTTTTGGTTTGTACCGTTATTTCGGTTAATAGAGAGTCAAAACCGAGTTAATATTTATAAATTCGGTTAATCATATTTACTAACCGAAATTAGTTTCGGCTAATTCGGGTTCGGTGTATTCGGTTTCGGTTCCGGTTAATTCGGTTTCGGTGTTCGGTTTCGGTTTTTATGCCCACCCCTACCTGGCGGGCGTGGTGGTGGGCGCACGGAGCCGAAGCACAGCTACGGCGAGGATAGGTCGGCAAAAGCGGCGGCGGAGAAGGCGTGGAGGTGGGCGGCAACAACGGCGAGCGTAGCTAGAGGCGTGGGCATGTCTCGGCGCGGGGAGCTCCGCCGGCGAAGTCATGGCGATAGAGCTCTTCGCGACAGTCTGGGCGAGTGGAGTGGGTGGGAATGAGACTATCTCGCCGACAGAGCTGGCCCACGCCCTTTTTTGCGGCGTCCGGCGTCTCCAGGGCGTACCCGGGAACCTGGGTTCGGCCTGGGTAGGCCGGACCAAAACACGCCCAAATCTGGACGAAAACAGCTCCCTGGGTACGCGATTGGGCCGATTTTCGGCGTCCGGACTGAATTTCGGCGTCCGGATCGGCGTCCTGGGTAGGCGAGTGGAGATGCTCTTAGATCGTTGCCTTTCTTAGCGAGCTGCGACAGAAAAATATGGTTTATGCAGTGTAGTGGTATTAACCTTTGCTGCTTTATTCACATGCCAATCGCTAGGCTTAAGGTTGTTTGGTCTACGGGAAGATATTTCCCACTTAATGTCTGCAGTGGAGAATGGATGAATAGACGGAGGATGATTCTGTAAAATGAATTTTGGTTCAATTGTTTGCAATTTCTGTGTGACCGAAACTTCTAAAGTGAGGAACAATCGAGAGGACCTTGGGGTTAACATATAGAAGCTGTTTTGTTCAAAATTGGTAACGTAAACGGGATTGGTATCAGGTTACTGGAGGTAACAGCTCCGGAATGGGAAAATCATGATTTTGTTTGGTTCAACTCCATAATGGAAAAGGAAAACTAATCAACCACAGATCTGAGGAAGGATTAAGATTGGCTGAAAGAAGAGAAGAACATCGGGAGATTAGGCCGTCGTTAGGATCCGGAGTAGTCCTGCACTCCTGTCTCGCACAGGGAACTAGATGGGGGGGTGGCCGGTGCTCCTCGCGTGGCGCGCCACCGCCGCTGTTCCTCGCGTGGTGCGCCGCCGTCGCTGCTCCTACGTCTTTTTTAGAGGAATCTGCTCCTATGTCGTTGATCTGCTGCAGGTGAGGCAGGAGTTTTCGAGGGAACGCGGCCACACCCCGGCGGCGGACTCGGCGAAGAGCAGGGACAGGAGGCTCACGAGCGGCATCTCTCTGGTATCGTAATTTGTTTCCGGAGAGGGGAGGCCGGTATCGGATTAATACTATGGTGGGACTCGTTTACATGGGACCTGTTTACCGGCAAACTGAAACAAACACGATTAATGGTATCTGATTGCATCGTAATCAGGTACCAGAGCAAAACGTGCCAACCAAACACGTTCATACTGTTTTCCTTTGTGATGTGAATATGTGATGGCAATAACATATAAGCATTTGGAAAATACTGTATGGGCACAACTACAAGAAGGCTAATCTTAGTTTCCATAGCAAACGCAAACAAATTGGGAAAAGGGAATCCTCAATCCTCATTCTCCACTTCAAACTGAAACAATGATAAAATTTGGTCAAGTATGGCAGAGTTATCTTGTGTGGTTGAATGCCTTCCAGATACTGGGTGTTTTGCTAGCTATTCTTATCAATCAAGTTGCAGACAGCTGAACAAAAATATTACTGTGCTCATAAACGTGCAAGAATAAACATTGGAGGGAAATCATCATATGCATTTTTGTCTAACTTCAGTACGTTGGCCAAATCAGAGATTTTTCACAGCAGCTTTAAACATAAGCACAGTACAGCACACCGACCGCAAACCAAGCCTCATTTTATCATGGAATCAACTGTATATCTGTTTAGGTTTTGCATGTTTGATTGTTTTCTGTATATTATCATCTTAATGAGCATTCCATATAATTCTGTACAGGATTCAAGATGTTGGGAAGCCCAAGGCTGAAGTAGCCGCGAAGAGGGTCATGGAGCGAGTTAGTGGAGTGAACATTGTGCCCCATTTTTGTAGGATTGAAGATAAAGAGCTAGAGTTCTATAAGCAGTTCCAAATAATTGTCCTTGGTCTGGATTCAATTGAAGCTCGAAGTTATATCAATTCTGTGGCTTGTGGTTTCTTAGGTATATACTTCCATACCATTTTTTATGTAGCCCTAGTCTATGACATGGAAATAAAGCTTATACTAGTAGACATCTTGGGTCTACAACATGTTCATCTTTTCTTTTTCTTGCATAAATTCTAACTTGAAGTTTGGAAGTGAACTGTTAAACTACACTTTCATGGCAACCATAGATTGAGAATCAATAAAGGTTGACCCAAAATAAGTGCTAGCGATGAATAGAAATCAGTACTGTGCGATCCGAAATTGTGAATATTTTGCATGTAAAATCAAGGTTCTCTAATTTACTGCAGATAGTATTTGCCCATTTATCGACCTTCATAGTGCAGTTTGAATTATGTTTCCACTTCCCAAATGATCAGAGATTAGTATGTTTACACAATCAAACTCAAAATCTTCACTCGTGTACTGATGCCAGTATCTCATTGGAATTGCAGAGTATGACGCAGATGACAAACCAGTCCAGGAGACAGTTAAACCTATGGTAGATGGTGGAACAGAAGGTTTCAAAGGTCATGCTAGAGTCATTATGCCAGGGACAACACCTTGTTTCGAGTGCAACATATGGCTTTTTCCTCCCCAGGTCAAGTTTCCCTTATGTACCCTCGCTGAGACTCCAAGAACTGCAGCTCATTGCATTGAGTATGCTCATTTGATCAAATGGGATGAGGTATAATTCTTATCTCTGTATATTTTTCTCCTTTATTTATTTATTTATTTATTTTCGTAACAATTAAATTCATTCTTGTAGGTTCACAGTGGAAAACCTTTTGATGCTGACGATGCAGAACATATGCAGTGGATTTATTCAGAGGTTTGCTCTACTGTGATGACATGTAATTTAGTCAGTACTAATCTTTTTTTCTGTCTAATCTTTTGCCATTTATACCTATACAGGCTTTAAAGAGAGCAGAACTTTTTGGTATTTCCGGAGTTACATATTCTTTGACTCAGGTCTGTTCTCTTCTCCGTTTTATTCTCCAGGCCTAAGATGTAACTTTATTTCTTCCTTGTCTATCCCAGAGTTTAATATTTCTCTATTGTGAACTGTGATTATTGACGCCTAGGCGACGCCTTCTAAACCATGATTATTAACATTCTGGCCAGAACCATACTATTTAGTATTTTATTACCTTCATTACACATGAAACAAATCTAACCTTATTATGTTAACTAAATGATCAAAAGGGGCAGCAATATGGTGCTGGGTAGATTAAAATTCCACTGCCAGGTTGGGGGGTTGTTTCATGTGTGTGGATGGCAATGCAGCTCAAATTTGAAACAGGCCATATAGAGTTCTAGCCCTGTCAAGATTTCTCTTTTCAACTGCATTCTGCTGTACCACAATACTAGGTTTTTATTTTTCTACTGGATTTGCTGGTATAACTGTTTGTATAGCTGGATTATGATGTGTGCAGCTTTGCACTATGGGCAAATTGGCAACGGGTAGGAGTAGCTCATTATCCCCTTCGATAGCGTGCTGTGTTAAGAAGTTCCAGATAAGAATGTTCTTAATTCATATATGTTGGTTATAGCTTGTCTAAGTTTTGCTTAATCATGGTTATGTTTAAATTCAGCAGCTTTACAATGTGGTAAGACCACCTGCATATGATTTCTTAATGAATGTGTCTGGCTCTTTTTTTTTGTGTGTACACATGTGCTGCTCTTTTGCTTGTGCTAAAAAACTCACCCCCTAATTAACCATAACATTACATGATTTAGCTGCCCCCTATGCAACATCGGCATGCTTGTCAATGTTGTCAACAACTCATTACTGCTACTTGATGTTTATTTACACATTATTGTGGCATGTTCATTTTTTTCTGACATAGAGATGTTTCGTCCATTTGGTTGGTGTATCAGTAACTAATTCTGTGTGTATGCTATTGGCGGTGCTTTGGTCTTATTATATCTACCTACAAAATAGGAATTATAAAAGAGCAATCACTGCTTAATGGGAATTACACGAGTTAGAAAGTATCTAGACGTGATATTAGGCATTTCAGAACGAAGGCATCCTACCGCCGGTGATCTAATCTGCCACTGTTCTTATCGCTCTGTACTTCTTTAGGTTTACTACTTTTGGGCTCTCAGTTATTCTGATGGCTAAGCACAATTTTATTACTCCCTCCAATCCACAAATTAATTGTCGCAGATTTAGGCTAAATTAATTTTGCCTAAATCTGTCTAGGTTCATTGAACCCACGCAGCTAATTTGGATCAGAGGTAGTATTTGTTTAGCTGATAAATCTTGGAATCAAGAAGCATATAGTTGTAATATAATAGGGCATGAGTGCATGACATGTGTTTTCCTGATTCCAGGGTGTTGTCAAGAATATCATCCCAGCCATTGCTTCAACAAATGCAATTATTTCTGCTGCTTGTGCATTGGAAGCTTTGAAGCTCGTCTCTGGCTGCAGCAGGAGTGTGTCAAATTATCTCACGTGAGTTTTCCTTGCTTCATGCCCCTTTCTTAGTCTGCTACTCAAATAGTTGGTGTCACCAAAGAGTAATAACGAAGATGATATTCAGTACCATCTGAATGCAAAATATATGTATGCCAAAACTCCTGCAGTTTTAAAGTCGACCATGCAGGAATGCTAAGATTTAGTCAGAAATGCATAGCACACTGCATGATTAGCATTTCTCAGATTGCCCCTAGAGATTTGGGTGTTGGTTAGTTGTTCTCTAATCTTTGGTAGACAAATGTTGATTTTCATTCCAAATAATGAGTGGACAATCAATGGATAACATAATTTACGTAACTTAAATCTGATTTACCTAACAGGACAGACTTTAAACTTCTTTTCACACAACTTAAATTAGCACATCAGAATTAGGGGTCGGGATATACCAAAACCATGGAAAACCGTTGAAACAGGCTGGTGCAGCCTAGTTCATTTCCTTTCACATTTTCAATCCCCATTCCTGGACAAGTACGAAAAAATGAACTAGCCTAAACCGTCCAAACCAGAAAACCGTTTTTTGCCCATCCCTAATCAGAACACAGCAACTGCAAACCGAGACAGTCTCCACCTAAATCTATGTTCCAAAGTGTAGCAGAAATGGAAGCACAAGATAGGAATGAAAAAGTAGACAAAAAGGGCTCATTTCCTCCAGTACAGAAAGTCACTAGGGTGCTTGATAATCTTATGCATGTGATGCTCACATGCAATATCAGAACTGATCAACAAGCTCAGCTCAAACTTAGAACTGGATCAGTGTCCTGCTGGTTGCTCTCAACCATCGCAGATTGCTTGCAATTGTTACAGCACTTCTTTGGTCCAGACTCATAAAGTTTTGACTGCTGGAGTTGATATCCCAAGGCATGGAATACTTTCAGGCCAGTCGTACAAATTGGTTTGATTGGCATAAGTTGGTTTCTTTGTCTTTTGATCACATTCTCTTCTATCTTTGAATGGTTGATATCAATTTGGTCATAATTGGTTGTTGTCATCAGGTGCTGCCATATCCCCTCCAAATATTTTTGTTACATACGCCCACAGGGTGCAGCTGCTGTTAACTATTTTGACAAAATATCTGAATTAGATGTATTTCTCGGTCAGTTACAAAAACACGACACATCGCCAATTTGAAGGGTCTAACAATTATATTATGTTATCATGCAGGTACAATGGCCTTGAAGGAACTCATATTAAAGTAACAGAGTTTGTTAGAGACACAGATTGCCTTGTATGCGGACCTGGTACCCTTATTGAGCTGGACACTTCATCAACGCTTTCAGAGGTTAGTAACACACTCAAACTTAAAACCTTGCATGCCTTGTGCACATCACTTCATATAATGAAGTTACATTGGCTTGTTAGGGGCTAAGATGTTAGCTTTCGAATGTATAAAATGAGAAGTTCTACCTAGCTCACACGTACACACATCTGAATACAGTCATCATATTAAAATCACAGAATTGGGTCTTGAAAGAAAAGAAACATTAGCTGCATTATTTTCCATGTTCAGAACATGTACCACATTTTCAGCAAAATGACACTTCTTAATAGTGATTTGTAATCTTTCTGAACAAAGGGAAAGCTGAAAAACGAACACTTACTTGCTGACACAAAGACTGAAGGCAGTTTAATACCCAGATATATGTTCCTTGTTGTATGCATACATATATAATATTAAATCTTACCGAATAGAGGATGTACTGTTGTGCATAAATAGCCTGTGTGCCTGTATATTTCTGAATCTTTTCTACTCATGGACAGTTCATCAAGATGCTTGAGGAGCACCCCAAACTGCTGATGGCAAAAGCTAGTGTGACACACGAAGGCAACAACCTGTACATGCAGTCACCAGAAGTGCTCGAGCAGATGACACGGCAAAACCTGAGCATTCCCATGTTTGATCTCCTTAAAGGAACCTCATTTGCGACTGTCCATGTTAGTGGTATGGCGGAGAGCAACGGGAAGAAAGTGTCATCGCTGAGGAAGCTGCGCGTCGCCTTCAAGGGAGTCGAGGAAGCTTCAAAAATGGATACAACCGAGAGCTCGTGATGTCTTGCTGTGACCAATGCCTTCTGAGAAAGATAATATTAACCTCCCATTTTGTTGAGAGAGTGTATTTCCAAGTAGTGACCGGAGCTGAAATTTACACTGTCACGATATCTTGGGATTAACTTGAATATGTTTGGCAAAACCGAGTCATCTTTGTAGTTTAATGGCTTGTCGTGTGTCTGACTGCTCATTCTATTCCGCCAGCTGTGGTTTCTTTACAACAGTTTTACCGGAAATATAGCTTAATTTCAATCGTAATAATCTCATAATAGTCTAGTAGTGCTAAAAAGGTAAAATTCAAACAGGCCCTTCCCTCAGGATAAAAACAAATTAAAGAGAAAGGCAAGTGCCCACGGTAAATCACTGCTAGACCGGAAGCAAGCACTAGCCAACAGTAGCGTTGAGAAGAATGCACACCGATGCATTGTTGGCTGTTGCCCGCTTGCTCAGCGGCCATCACCACACGAGTGCAGGACGGACCCGTGCACTTGCATGTCAAGGAGTGTTGTCGGGGAACACTGAAGGTCGTCGCTTGCTAGGGCAATGCAAGCACTAATCACGCTGGCAAATAAGGTGCCAACACTGCAAGGTGTGATGTCAAAGGGGGTAATGCGAAACCAATAGTAGTACTCCCCAAGTCACTTGTTTCCTTGATGGAGGAAGTACTAACCAAGAACTAGAACCATGTAGCAATCTCAATGACAACTAGGATGGCCCTGAGGTGCACATCGTGAAGAACATGAAACTCCAAACTCCAATAGTAGCATCAACTATCACTAGGGTACGGTGCACTTAGTTGTTGAGGATGTGCGACACAAACAATCTATTACCCCTTTTTCAAAATTACAGAGTCTTAAATTTTGGATAGAGGTAGTACATCAAAAAGGCGCCACACGTCGGAGGGGAAGGTGGCCACTCCATAGTGAGGCACCGCCGCCGAGACTCTTTCACGAACACACGGTCCTTCTCTTCATCTAGAATGAAGTTGCGATCGACGGAGGGGATTTGGGTTCTACATCGACCCCTCAATGGAGGGGAACAACCCTCCTCAGAATTGTCATCGTCAGGTCAACATAATTAGTGTTCCCTCTATTCGCAAAAAAAAAAAGTATTCCCTCATTCAACTTCACATTTTTCTAAATTCGCATATATACGAAGTAGAAAGTTAAATCGCAAAGCATGCCCAAATGCACTCTCAGAAAAGGGCCCAACAATATTGTACTAACTCGAACCAACCGGGCCTCTAACTGGGCTTCTTCCCCAACTAATACCAAAAACCCTAGGCTCGCAGGCAGGCAGTCAGCCGCCGCGTATCCCGACCGCCATAGCATCAGCACCTCGACGTCTCAGCAGAAAGTGAATCAGGAAATCCCCGTCGCAGAACACCAGAACCCGCGGCGACTACTCAATCGAAGAGGGGGAGAGGAAGATGACGCAGAAGCAGACCATGTTCAAGGGGCAGACCAAGAAGAAGTCCATCCCTCCCAGCCGCCACGGCAAGGCGCCCCACATCCGCAAAGGTTCGTGCCCGTAAGCAGGTCGTCCGATTCGGTCTATCCACGCACCTTCCTACCTTGTTTTTGTGTTCCGGGATAGTTTGTTTGTTTGATTGGTTGGTTGATTCGTGCAGGGAAGAGGGCCGTGAAGCCGACCAAGTTCACCAAGGACATGGACGCCGACAAGGTATGTTGTAGCTACTAAATTTGTTGCCCTATCAATCATGAATCATGATTCAGGTCGCGTCTCCTTCCGTTAGAGAAACAGTGTTGGTGTTCTGGACTTGTTTTTTGAAGCATAATTGAGTGTTGGTGCAGTATTAATCTGTTGCTGGGGTTGGCAGTGCCGCAAGAGTAATTTATACCCTGGATTCCGGACTGACTGTTTCTGAATTTGTTTGCCAACACCTTTAATATATCCTATACATCTTACTAGCAATTGTGTTTTCCTTGATGGTTCAAGATGCTTGCAGTTTCCTGTCTTGTCTATCTCATGTAGAACCTAATGTGGAACTTGAGAACTGGGCCATTATCCATAGTTCTACAGATCTTCCTACTTCTGGTTTAATCCAAAATTCCTACAACTTGCGATAGCTTCATTGAGTACTATAGTGTCCTGGCTTGGTGGTAATGTTCAGTAAATTGGAATGTTTCTAGGCTTCTAGCTACTCCCTCTGCCCAATGCATGTGGTGCCCTTGTATTTCATGCTTTAACTTTGACCAATAATAAACATGTCATCTGTTATAAAAATTATGCCACTAAAACTCTACTCCAATACAAATTCAATGACATGACCTTTATGACCTATAATCCATGTTTCGTTGGTCAAATTGATGGTCAGATTTAGACCTTGGAAGACACGTGCGCCACCTAAAAAGGGATGAACATATGGTCATTGTAAAGTATATCATGATTTGAACATACTGTATATTTTTCTATCTTCAAGTAAAATGCATCATGGTTGCAATTAAGTGTTATAGGTTGATGGTCTACTATAGTTTGATTTATTTTGCTATCTTCTCAAGTGAATAACACTGTATTTCTCAGTTTCCATTTGTTATAACAAGATCAGTATCTCATTTGCAATGCACACGGCCATGTAGTCTTCGTAGCGTCATGTACTACTGTTTGTATGGAAGTGCAGTCTTATTTTTCACCTGCTCAGATAGTCATCTATATGTTATTGTCTTGTATTTGCACATGAAAACTGGATGATAATTGGCATGTGATGAATCATGAATAACATATTTTGGAACTACTGGTAGTTATGGTTCAAACTATTTAGCATGATTATGTATACATTTTTTTTTGTATTCTGAGCTCCAGTAGGTCAATGCAACACTAGTAACCCCTTCCATTTGAACAGATTAGATGTATAAAGTCTTCTCATTATACAGAACTCATCATTTTTTTACTTGTATCTATTACTGAAGATACCCATATATGCACACATGAATCTTAGAGGGTACAGTTGGTTCTGTTTGTAGATTTCCTCATTGTTGTTTTTGTAGCATTTTTCATTGTAGTCATATTTTAAGGTATATCTGTATTCATCTGTATAGTCCTGTGTTATTTATCATAGAGTTTCCACAGTCCAAATGATTACACCATTCCTTTCCTTCTTTATAAGCCTCACTACGATCATCCAATAAAACCAATTAATGTGACCCTTTGATATTCCTTGGTGTATGCTTTTTTCTGATGATGTGGTACTGGTGGATGAGAGTAGGGAGGGTGTCAATAGGAAACTGGAGTTGTGGAGGCAAACCTTGGAATCCAAGGGTTTTAGACTTAGTAGGGCAAAGACTGAGTATATGTGGTGCGACCTTAGCGGCGATAGATGCAAGGAAGAAGGGGTTAGTCTAGGAGGGCAAGTGGTGCCCAAGAGGGACGCTTTTCGATACTTGGGATCAATGCTTCAAAGCAATGGTGGTATCGATGAGGATGTTAGCCACAGGATCATGGCAGGGTGGATGAAGTGGCGGCAAGCATCCGGAATCCTATGTGACAAGAAGGTCCCACAAAAGCTATAAGGTAAGTTTTATAGGATGGCAATCAGACCTGCCATGCTTTATGGAGCAGAATGTTGGCCCACTAAGAAGCAACACATCCAACAAATGAGTGTCGCCGAGATGTGTATGCTAAGGTGGATGTGTGGCCACACAAGAAAAGACCGGATCAGGAATGAAGTGATACGCGAGAGGGTAGGGGTGGCGCCAATCGAAGAGAAGCTTGTCCAACACAGATTAAGGTGGTTTGGGCATGTCCAACGGAGGCCACCAGAAGCACCGGTCAACAGTGGGATTCTAAGGGGTTTTGATAATGCAAAGAGGGGTAGAGGACGACCAAAGCTAACATGGGAGGAGGCGGTCAAAAGGGATATGAAGGAGTGGAATGTCCCTAGAGAGTTGGTTTTTGATAGGGCTGCATGGAAATCAGCAATCCATGTGCCCAAACCTTGATTTACTTCTTTTGTTCTTTGTTCTTGTTCTCTGTTCTTGTTCTTTTTTACTTGCTTTTTTTTCACTAATTCTTGTTTGACTTGCACTTTTTACTGCTTTCCGCTTGACTTGCACTTTTCTCTAGTTTCCGTTTGGGTTTCATATCTAGCCTACCCCAACTTGATTGGGACTAAAGGCTTGGTTGTTGTTGTTGTTGTTGTTGTTGTTGTTGTTGTTGTTGTGTAGTGTGACCCTTTGACATTTGGGCTTAACAGTATGCTCTTAATCAACTAGTTTACCATAACATACTGTGAACCAGCAAGTTTTGCAATGATGGAAAACAGAACAGTTCTTTGAGTCTATGTAGGACTTCTGATTTGGAACATAAGATTTGGCTAATAAAATCGTGATGTGGTTTGTCCCTGTTTTGTTTCTACTAACAATCAACACGACGTATGTATTTCCAGGACCTCACAAAGTTCATCAACCACGCCAACGAAATAAAAGCTGCAAATAAAGCTAGCAAAGAA
Organism: Avena sativa; assembly: GCA_916181665.1. Lineage (NCBI taxonomy): Eukaryota > Viridiplantae > Streptophyta > Magnoliopsida > Poales > Poaceae > Avena > Avena sativa. Next base: position 78,433,178 of record OV702295.1, on the reverse strand, counting down.
GGTGGTGACCTCAACATAGTGAAGGCTGAGGCGGATACTTCCAATTCAAAGCAGTAGGCCGGAAGCTAGTGCTCCTTGCTGCGATGAACAATACAAGATGAGCGTGTGAAATGACCCATCCCCATGTTTTCATGTTGAAATCAAACTCCGAAGTGATGGTTTGAATAGTATGCTTAGTTAAGCCCTAAATCATGTTGTAGTCTGTAACCAGTTTTGTGAAATCCAAGTTTTGTCCTGTGAATCTGCTCGTGGCTTACTGAAGCTATCTGTGTCTAATGAATGATTTAGTTGTAATATATTGTTATCAGAACAAAGTTTGTTCTCTCTCCCTCTTCACTTTTCTGATGCTCTTACAGCTTGTGCCTCTGCAGATGCTCTTACAGCTTGTGCCTGCTCCTGCACTTCGTGCCTTGCCATTTTGAGCAAATGAACAGTTTTTTTCTGCCTATAGACAAAGGATGTAAGTCGATTAACACTTGTTATGATACTCTTGAAATATTAGCACGATAATATACCTTCTCACCTAAAACTTAAGAGAAAGACGTGACAAACCCTGATTAATTTACCATAACACTGACCGTACTGTTAATTTACTCTACTACCATATTTTACCTTGCGGGAAAGGCCAAATGCCATAAATTGAAGCCCGCCAGCACATAGGTCCTTGGTAACTCACTTTGGAGCACGGGCTTCATGGAGGACTTTCTTGTATTTTTCAAAAAACATCAAATATTTTCTAAACATAAGTATGGTCGTGTAGCTAACAATACAAAATAAAAGTCTGCAATTTTAAACGGAAAATACTTTATTCGGGCACAGTAAAAAAAGTACAAAATATGATATAGTATATATTTTTTAAAACAGAGGTGCATTTAAAATTGCACTGTTCACACGCCCAAATCTGAAAACTTTTCTTTTCTGCTAAGGCCAGAATACAAAGTTTTTTCACATGATTTTTTTGCACCCATGTATTATAAATCATTATCTAGATCGTGATGTTTTTTTGGATTTTTTTAATATTTAAGTGTGATTTTTTCAAAAAAAACCCACCATGGAGCCCGTCCACCAAATCGATGCTCTTCACCGTTTTCCTCCTACACTCAGTGGTGGTGCACCGTGGGTGAAGTTCAATGCTTCCTATGGACTTCGATATACGTACGAGCAACGAAGTTTTGTTGACTTGGCCAAAGATGTCAAGAGGGTTGAATGCATGGTTTTTAAGGCGTCAAGTTTTTTTTGGGGGGGAGGGGGGGTGCGAGGGTGGAGATGCGTTGTACCTCCTAAGCACCTAAAGCGGTGTTGGAAATATGTCCTAGAGGCAATCATGGATGATGATATTTTCCATTGTATTCGTAAAGATATTAAGTAGTCCTTATATAAACATCTGATGTATATCATTGAATATATGATTCGGTTGTGGAACTATACATTCATGTTGTTTGTACTAAATATCCTTAGTCATCGAGGTTATGCTGGACACACAACTTAGACCAATGTGAAAGTCGGCTTGATGACTCGGTTCCACTTGTCATGGGCATGGAGATGCTATTCTGACTTACATAGATTCGGCTAAAGAGTTTAGCGAGTCGGATTGACCCATATTGTGGTACAACGAACAAGTTGTCATTTGTATATCTCAATCAATATAATCCTTAGACCTGAGGTTGTTGCACAATCCGAGTTGAGATCACCGACTTAGGTTCTGTCAAACGCTGATCCAAAACTGGGCAGTTATAAAGGCAGAGTTCGGGTCGACTGAGAATCAAGCTGTGTGATGTGAATAACCAAGACGGGATTTTGCCCCTCCACTTGGAGAGATGTTCTCTGGGCCTCTCGGATGATATGATTCGGAAAGCATGGCCATGCACAACTCGGTTAAATGTTAATCGAGGCGATTGACTAAGAGTTAGTCGGATGAATCACTTATCTCAGATCGAGAAGAGAGTCAGACTATTTAAGGGATGATAAATATTCGCCTATAGTCTGACAAGGTATATCGTGAGGCAAAAGGGACTCGGACGCAAGTCGCATTGAAAAGGCAAGTCGTCATGACTCTTTGGTACTTGAGAGTCAGCACGTTCTGCTAGGAGCCGCTACCGACTGATCGATTGAGAGTCGGACTCCAATCGTGTCCAAGTAGCCATGAGCCTGTGGAGTCACACACTTAAGAGCGGGAGCAAGTTCGGATTGGACCTGAACCAAAAATCTGGTTGGGTTAAACCCAAGCCGGATTTGGACTGAGTCAGTGAGTCGGACTCACGATGACTAATATTATATGGGCTTTAGTGAATGGGCCACGAGAGTGGAGCCCACATTCACTCCCTATATATAGTGGAGCATAGTAACCCAGAAGGGTTAATTGTTAATCGGTTAGGTCATTCCATGAGTTGGAAACCCTAGCTCCACAGTAGTCCATCCGACGTACCGAACCTAGCAGTTTACCGCTGGCGCTCCTCCTTGTACGTGTGGATACCAGCAGAGGTGTTGTACGATCAACACTAGGACGATCGGATCGTAAGGACTGTACTGCATCAAGTGACGCGCTATATCAGTAATCCGCAACCGGTCTAGTGGTAAACCCCGTGACCTTCTACCTTAGCTAGATCTTGGGATCACCACGTTAGAGAGAATTTTTTTGTTTTATCTCTACGTGGCTCAACAGTGGTATCAGAGCGATAGCTTCTGGTTTTAGGCTCGAGATCATGCATATGTGATATACGGTTGGCTGTAGATTGGATCTATGTGCTGTTTTGGTGGTCGATCTATGAGATAGATCGGTTTTGTACGAGGTTGATTGGATCAACTGTACTCGGGGAATGGTAGATCTGATTTCCGTGATCATACTGCTGAGGTCGTGGAACGACATACCCCTACTGGTCGGTTTCCTCCATCGGGGTAGACTGTGAAACATAAACCTAGATGCGGTGATCGAAGATCAAAGAGTTTGATCGAGTCGAAACGATGGTCGGAATCCATGTTCAGATTGTAGATGATATCTACGTTTTCAGAAAAATCGTCGGGCGCTGCCCGTACCCGCGAGGGGCACTGCCCCTTCGATCCCCGCTCGCTATCTGGCTAGCGGGACCGCCGGCTTCGCCCTGTCGTAGCGCGTTAGACGTCGTTGCGAGTTTCACAACACCGGTAGATAGCGTATCTATGCATAACTTGTTTTTGCAGGAAGTTATGAATGGTATGGTTCATGTGCATGTGACGTATGTGTGTAATCCATACGTGATCTACGAATCACGGGTTTGTCAGCCGGCTGGAGCCTAGGTGCTGTCATTTTATTGTATAACACCTACGTGTCGGATTCTCCATGTAATTTACTTTACTAAGCTAGTGTAGCTGTATGGAGAACCTGGATGGCATGCAAGGCGATGTACATGTCGGCGACATGGAGTAAGACGGCAAGTGACAAGAGTTGGCACGAGTCGGATTACAAGCTTTGTGGAGATGGAGATCGCCATGAAGAGAGCCATACTGAAAGGATACAAATGTCGCCTAGAGAGGGGGGTGAACTGGCGATTAAAACTTTTCAAGAGTGGCTCAACAAAGGCAGAATTAAACTAATGTTTACTTTGTTAAGCAAAAAACCTAGAACTATCTAGGGTTCACCTATGTGCATCAACAACTTATGCTAAGCAAGTCAAATAACTATATGATAGCAAGATATATACTTCAAGCACGAAGGCTATCACAAAGTAAAGTGCATAAGTAAGAGCTTGGGTATAGAGATACCGAGGCACGCGGGGACGAAGATATTTTACCGAGTTCCTCCCAACATGGAGTACGTATCGTTTGGAGAGGGGGTGGTATCTAACCACCTACGCCACAAAAGGTCTCCCTTATTCTCCGGTAAATCTCACCCCAATGGGATCGATCCACGCTTCCACTATCGATGCACTTGTTGCTGGCAACCGGAACCTCTCACAAGGTTGGGGCACTTCTCCACAACTTAATTGGAGGCTCCCAACAAACGCCACCAAGGCCACAACGCCACCAAGGCCACAAAACCGTCTAGGGTTTCAAGAACCCAAGAGGGACAAGCTCCAATGAGTAACTCAAACCAAATCCTCCAAGGAGAACTCAAACCGATGCACCGAATGCAAATGGCAAGAACACCACAAAGATGCTCCAATCCCTCACTCTCAAGTTCCAACAAAGCTACTAAATCTATTGGGAGAACAAGAGAGGAGGAATCAAAGAGGGACACAAAATCCCCAAAAATCTAGATCCCCAAAGATACACTCACAAAGAGATGAATCGATTAGGTCAAAACGTGGATCTAGATCTCCTCTCCCTTCCACTAAAATATGGACAAGAATCATCGGAGGGAAAGAGATTTGTCAACCTTCCAAATCTAGAGCAAGTGTGGACAAAGACTAGACAAAATAAAGAGGAAGAAGCTCCCTAAACTGAAAAACGGGCAAAGGCTTAAATAGGAGGCCTAGAAAATCTGGTCGTTGGGGGCTATTTTTCGGAACGGTCTGATAGTACCGGAATTAAACGGTAGTATCGCATGCTCCAGGAAAAATAGAAGCAGCATCGCATGAGAACCAGCACATCGGCGCACGTGATTAGCGGCAGCAGCAGCGCATGTGAGCGGGGCCAGCGCGGGACCCAGCTAAATAGTAGCAGCAGCGCATGCGAGTGGCAGCAGCAGCACGCGTGGGTCGACGCAGGGGCTAGCACAGCGGGGCCAGCAGGCGGGCCCAGCGCATCATGCGTGTGTGCGTGAGCGGGAAGAGCAGGCGCATCGGCGGGAAACGCGTGGAGCAGCGCCAATCGCGAGGCGAGCGAAGCGGGGCGGCAGGCGCGAGCGTCAGGGCGTGCAGGAGGCACGCACGGGAGCAGCGGGGCTGCGGGGGGCCCAGACGCGAGAATCGGGAGGTGGTTGCGTGGGTCAACGCGGAGCGGCCCAGGCACAGGGAGCACTGGCGGTGCAGAGCAGCAGGGTTGGCCTGGGCGAGTTTCTAGGCTGGCTGCTACTACCGGCCCACCCGGGCGGTAGTACCGGGCCGGACGGTAGTACCAGTATTGGGTACCGGGCGAGGCAGAAGCAAATTGTGGAACGCTCAGATGCGGGCGGTAGTACCGGCCCGCCCGGGCGGTACTACCACTCGGCCCAGAAAACAGAATCCCCTTTTTCTTTTTAGAATTAAATCGTCAAATATTCGAACGGTAGCTCCGATTGACCCGATTCCAATTGCGTTGGAAAGAGGACGACATGAGATACCCTATAAAAAGTGAAAATATTGGTTATCACCAAGTGAGAATGTATCAAGTATAATAATGTGAGATACCTCACTTGGTGAGAAACTGAAAACCCGCATAGATCAAAATCGCAATAAGATATAAAAGAGAGATCTGATTTTGATGAACAAGAGCTTGTTATGAATATTACCACAAGCTCTATATCCTCACATGGGTAAGACCAAATAACAACCAAATACTATGATGCAAATATGCAAAGGTTTGAGCTCTCTCCGAACAATGTGACCGAGTTACTCATTCGAGAGCCCCTCTTGATAGTACGGTATCTATCCTAAACCCGGTCTCCCACACACAACATGAGACCGGCAAAAGGGAAAACCTATCAAGATTATACCTTTGCCTTGAGCATTCCACTTGAGCTCGATGTAGACGATCTTGCCCTTCTCAAGATGGAACGCCTTTCTTGATTCCTTATCATCGATCCATGATCACCGAGGATGGCAAGCATCAAGCATGAGATCTTCTATAGATGGCGCATTTTGAGCTTGCACAACACATCTTCTTCTCATTTCATCGACCTTGAAGCCAACACATGCTCCAAGCGACGCCAATGAACAAATCCTACAAGTGCAACTTAATACACACATTAGTCCATAAAGATTGTCATTAATTACCAAAACCACAAATAGGGCCCCACATGTTCTTTCAAATACCCTTTCACATTATAATTTCTTTATTTTGTTTTTGTTATGACTCTGTTTTACCTCTATTAGATAGTCGGTAAAATCTAATCCCTCAAATAATGTCTAGTCGGTTTTCCTGCCAGTGTTTGCACCATCACAAGTCGGACATTTTTGGTAGTGGGCTCATAAAATTGAGGTGTTGCCAATTCTTTTCGACTAGGTGGGTTCGAGTCGGACTCTTACAGCGTAAACACTCGGTAAGCTAGACGGGTCTATCACAACGGTTGTGGGACTCGGGGAAAAGTCGGACGGGAGCCGGGGCATGTGATGCCACCCGACCAACAGGAGTCGTATGAGATGCGATTGACAAGGAGTTGTCTACCTAGATCACTTGACGGCTAGCGGTGATGCTAAATCTCACTAGCCGGCTTGCTTATTTAGGATCCTGAATCACTAAGCAACCATCGGAGGGGTGTTGGTTCTAGTGGGAGCATAAAATATTAAAGTGTTTAATATGCTTGCTCTTTTATGAATAGATGTCTTAAGTGTTTTTGCATATTTCTATTGTAGATCATGGCACCAAGTAGCAGTCACTCTCGGATATCCGGTTTTGCGTTGAGAACCATTCTTGAGAAATATAAACTAAACGACACTAATTTTACCAACTGAAAATCTGAGAATTGTTCTCAAACAAGAAAAGAAGGACCATGTCCTAGACAACCCACTTCCAGATGAGCCGAATGAGAATGCGACTGTCGCTGCCAACAATGCCTACCATCGGGCTAAGGATGAGTCCACGGATATTAGTTGTCTTATGCTTGCTCATATGGAACCGGACTTGCAAAAACAGTTCAAGAATGTTGAGGCCTACGATATGATCGAAAGCCTCAAAAGTATGTTCCAGGCTCAGGCGAAGACTGAGAGGTATCAAGTCTCTCAGGATTTGCTGAGTTGCAAGCTTAAGGATGGTGATCCACTGAGTCTGCATGTGATCAAAATGGTTGGTTACGTGCAGTCTCTAGAGAGGCTTGTCTACCCTATTAGTGAAGAGTTCGCTATGGATATAATTCTGAACTCTCTTCCTAGTGCATATGGGTAGTTCATTTCGAACTACCACATGCATGGTATGGATAAGAAGCTCACTGAAAGTCGGCTTGATGACTCGGTTCCATTTGTCATGGGCATGGACATGCTATTTCGACTTACACAGATTCGGCTAAAGAGTTTAGCGAGTCGGATTGACCCATATTGAGGTACAACGAACAAGTTGTCATTTGTATATCTCAATCAATGTAATCCTTAGACCTGAGGTTGTTGCATAGTCCGAGTTGAGGATCATCAACTTAGGTTCTATCAAACGCTGATCCATAACTGGGCATTTATAAAGGCAGAGTTCGGGTCGACTGAGAATCAAGCTGCGTGATGTGAATAACCAAGACGGGATTTTTACCTTTCACTTGGAGAGATGTTCTTGTGGCCCTCTCGGATGATATGATTCGGAAAACATGCCATGCACGACTCGGTTAAGTGTTAACTGAGACGATCGACTAAGAGTTAGTCGGGTGAATCACTTATCTCGGATCGAGAAGAGAGTCAGACTATTTAAGGGATGACAAATATTCGCCTATAGTCTGACAAGGTATATCGTGAGGCAAAAGGGACTCGGACGCAAGTCGCATTAAAAAGGCAAGTCGTCATGACTCTTTGGTACTTGGGAGTCAGCACGTTCTGCTAGGAGCCGCTACCGACTGATCGATTGAGAGTCGGACTCCAATCGTGTCCAAGTAGCCATGAGCCTGCGGGGTCACACACTTAAGAGCGGGAGCAAGTTCAGATTGGATCTGAACCGGAAATCTGGTTGGGTTGAACCCGAGCCGGATTTGGACCGAGTCAGTGAGTCTGACTCACAGTGACTAATATTATATGGGCTTTAGTGAATGGGTCACGAGAGTGGAGCCCACATTCACTCACTATATATAGTGGAGCACAGTAACCTAGAAGGGTTAATCGTTGATCGGTTAGGTCATTCCATGAGTTAGAAACCCTAGCTCGACAGTAGTCCAGCCGACATACCGAACCTAGCAGTTCACCGCCGGCGCTCCCCCTTGTACGTGTGGATACCAGCCGAGGTGTTGTACGATCAGCACCAGGACGATCGGATCATAAGGACTGCACTGCATCAACTGACGCGCTACAACAGTAATCCGCAACCGCGCGTCTAGTGGTAAACCTCGTGGCCTTCTATCTTAGCTAGATCTTGGGATCACTATGTTAGAGGGAAAAAGTTTTGTTTTATCGCTACGTGGCTCAACAAGCGGGAACGTAAGGTGTCGGGGACAGTGGCGAAGGTCAAAAAAAATTTAAGGTCGGGCGAATTCTAAGCATTCAAAAAATTGTTAAAAAAGAGTTGGATGACACTATGGTTATAGCATAATCACTTAATATGATGGTAATAAAAACAAATTTAAATGAAATTTAAACATATTATAGTTCGGTTGATCACAAAATAAAAAATTATACATGCCCCCTTTGAGGTTGCAGGTTTCCCCCCCTTTTGTCCATCTCTACCAAAAATTCCCATAGCCTAGAGGCCACCAAAGGGAAGGAGTCTATATATATTAAAGGATGAACATAAATTCAGAATTGAGCTCGAAAGGATCTCTAGACAGGTGAAACCAGGAGAATAAGAATTCAGACGGTTGGAGGAGGAGAACTAGAGGGCAGGGGGGGAGGATCAGCGGGCAGTCCTTCCGCCGACAGTGGGAGTCGCCGCTCGCCTGCTCGGGAGTCAGGAGGATAGGATTCAAAGACGGCGACGCTCCTGCCTGCTCGAGTGCTCGACGCCTCGACTCTTTGGTCGACTCGTCGTTTGGTTCAATGGCTCCAAGATCGAAGCGAAGAGGGACCACTGCACGCACGAGTCACAAGAGGCCTCGGGGATGATTCTCTACTCGGTGCACGACCCAGCAAAGGCCCGAGACGGCCGAAACCCCTCAAACGCGGCCCATTTACTTATTTTTGTTTAGTTTTTCTTCAGAACTAACGGTAATTTATAGAGACATGTAAGTATATCGAAGAGAAGCATAGATATATACGTTTTTTTTCAAAAATTCAAGGTAGAACAACTGCCATACCTTTCCCAAAGGGGTCCTTTGCCCTCGGTCGAGGACGCTCTATCGCCTAAGTGTGCTAAGAGAGGGGGGTGTTTTAAAATCATGGTTGGATGACCACCGAGAAATTCAAGGAGACCTAACTGTTGGAGATATGCCCAAGAGGCAATAATAAAGTAGGTTATTATCATATCTTCATACTTATGATAAATGTTTACATACCATGCTATAATTGTATTAACAGGAAACATTAATACTTGTGTGATTTGTAAAAATAAAAGAGTCCCTAGTAAAGCCTCTTGTTAAACTAGCTTGTTGGTTAATATATGATCACGGTTTCCTGATCATGAACATAGAGATGTTATTAACAACAGGGTCATATCATTAGGAGAATGATGTGATGGACATACTCCTATAGTTAAGCGTAGCATAAAGATCAAGTCATTTAATATAGTTCATTTGCTATAAGCTTTCTGATACATAGTAACCTAATTCCTTCGACCATGAGATCATGTTAATCACCATCTTCGGAAGGATGCTTTGATGACATCAAACACCACATCGTAACTGGGTGGCTATAAAGGTGGCATTGAGTGTTCGGAAAGTATGGGTTGAGGCTCATGGATCAAGAGTGGGATTTGTCCATCCATATGACAGACAGATATACTCTGGGCCCTCTCGGTGGAATGACATCCAATTATCTTTCAAGCATGTGACTGGATCACAAGGGATCACATACCACGGGAACAAGAAAAGAGTACTTATTGGTAACGAGGTTGAACTAGGTATGCAGAGATACCGACGATCAAAACCTCGGATAAGTAAACTATCATGAGACAAAGGGAAATTGGTATCGTATGTAAGTGGTTCATTCGATCGCAAAGTAATCGTAGAAATATGTGGGAGTCATATGAATTTCCAGATTCCTCTATTGGTTATTGATCGGAGAAGTGTCTCGATCATGTCCGCATAATTCACGAACCGTAGGGAGACACACTTAAGGATTCGATGTTGTTGAGTAGTTATGGATTGATGAGTAAGAGACCGAATGTTGTTCGGAGTCTCGGATGGGATCCGGGATATCACGAGGAGATCCGGAATGGTCCGGAGAATAAGATTCATATAAGGAAAGTCCTGTTTCGGAGTTCGGGAATGATTCTGGTGTTTTTATCGGGAATGTTCTAGAAGGTTCCGGAAGGTCCGACACTCCGGAGGGGAAGGGTACATGAATGTGTCATAACAAGTTGGAATGGTTGCATCATGTACTAGGTGTCATCGCTGAGCAAAATAAAGGGATAAATCAAATCCTAGTTTGAAAAGTCAAACGCCAATTTGAAAAGTCAAACGACAAGTTTGCTTGGTGGAGGGAGAGTAGGAAACCTACTTGGGGAGGAAGTCCTCCTCCCTCCACCGCCGGCCAAGGAGGCCGAGTTGGGGGAGGACTCCCTCCTCCCAACCGGCGCCCTCCCACCTATATAAGGAGGGGCAGGGTGCCCCTCTAACCTACACCCAATCACACCTAAACCCTAGCCTCTAAGTCGCCGGCCACCTCCAAGCCGCCGCCTAGGGCCTCCTCTAAACTCGGCGAGTTAGGGTTTACCCAAACCCTAGCCGCCAACCAAGCCCTCCCCTTGGTGTCCTCTAAACCGTAGATCGCCAAGGCCTCTCTCATACTCCACCATACTCGCTCCGGCTTAAGGCGAGGCCCTGCGAGATCTCCCCTCTACTTTCGATACCACGCTGTCGTGCTGCCGGAATCACGAGGATAGTGCTACAACCTCTGCTGCCTGTTGGAACAAGGGAGAGGAAGGTCTTCATCGAGTACCGAACGTGTGACCGACTGCGGAAGCGCTGCCGGAACGCAGCGCCGGAAGGATCGTCTACACGATCTTGAGATCGGAAGTGTTTGACTACATCACCCACGAGAATCTGCTCTCGTTAACCGCTTTGGATCTTCGAGGGTTAGTATTCTATCGACTCGTTGCTACAATCTAGTAGATAGATCTTGGCTTGATCATAGATTATATCTTGATTGTGTGTTCATGCGGTAGAATTTTTTTGTTTTCCATGCCACGAACCCCTACAGTGGTATCAGAGTCGTGTCTATATGTAGATCTGTTGCACGAGTAGAACACAATGGTCATTGTGGGCGTTGATGCTTTTGTTGTCGATTGCTTCTTGTGTACTTTGCATCTTGCGGGATGGTGGGATGAAGCGGCCCGGGCTAACCTTACATGACATCGTTCATGAGACTTGCTCCACGCTTGACATGCAACTTGTATTGCATAAGTGGCTTTGTGGATGCCTGTTTCTCCCAACATAGTTAAGATTTAATTTACAACGGGTGATTGACAATACTAGTATCAATGTTGTGGTTCTTGTTCGTAAGTTAGAGCGACACTTATAGAAAGCCCCAAACCACGTAAAATATTCAAAGAAAATTAGAGGCGTCTAACTTTGTTTTGTAGGGGTGTGCTGTGATGTGATATGGCCATGATTGTGATTATATTTGATGTATGCAATGTTCCTTATTGTAAGTTGGCAACCGACAGGAGCCATATGGTTATCTTTAAATTCTGTTAAGACCCGCGTGTCTATTCAAAGTAGTTGTAAAGTTGAAGCTGGTGGACGACAACCATGGAGCAGCGTCATTGACCTTGATGCAATGCCGGTGATGATGGAGATCATGTTCGTGCTTGAAGATGGAGATCGGAAGCACAAGAAGAAAGGCCATATCATATCACATATTATGAATTGCATGTGATGTTAATCCTTTTATGCATCTTGTATTGCTTAGTTCACGACGGTAGCATTATAAGATGATCCCTCAAGCATACAATTTCAAGTTTTAAAGTGTTCATCCTTAGTAAGCACCGTTGCTAAAGCTCGTTGTTTTGAAGCACCACGTGATGATCGGGTGTGTTAGATTCTGCGAGTGTATACAACGTGAGCAAGCCAGATTTGCTCATGCGGAAGCTAAGGTTTGATCTTGACGAGCCTAGCATGTACATACATGGTCTCGAAACACGGATCACCAAAAGGTAAGGCATGAGTCATATAGTAGATATAATGAACATGTTGATTGTTCGCCATTGAAGCTACATCAACTCTCGTGATGATCGGTTTTGATGTGGTGGATTTGGTTCGTGTGATCACTAAAACAATGTGAGGGATATTGTTTTGAGTAGGAGTTCAACGGCAATATGATTAAAAGTTGAACACTATTTATCATAAATTAAATCAAAGTGAATTTGCATAATTGTTGTAGTCATTGGCATCCGTTTACCACCTTGCGCTTAGTTATAATTGAGATGATAGAACTATAGAATTCTGGTTAGTTACTTTACGAACTGGTATCGTATTGTTTTGAAGTGTTAATCTAAAGTTTAAAAGTCCTATTGCAAACTTTCAGTAAGTTACGGTTACTCCATGAAGTTTAATAATTGGTATTAACACAAGAGTGACAATTCCAGTGTTAGTGTATAAGTATCATGTTTGTCTTCATGATTCTTGATATTCGAAAGATAGTTTCAATATCAAGGTAATCTAGGAGTTGAAAGAGTTGTTTCAGAAACCATGATGTGTGGAAGATATTGTGATATCTGAAACGAAGTTTTGGTTGCAACATGATAGAGTATAATATGGCAAAAGTCATGTTCTCATATTTGATGAGAATTTGCAAAGGGTTGGAGACACTAGTTGTCCTAATCCACCAAAAGGTTTTGGAGAACAACATTATACTCGCAATTCATCTTTATAAGCTAAAAGTAGCTTGATCATGAATAATTCCATGATAAGGGTGAATATTTGATGTAGGTAAAATATTTACTACACCAAGAGATTACTAAAGAATGGAATTTGAAAGCACACCAAACATTTGATGATGGTGATCTACTTCAAAGTGCAAGTACAAAGACATTGGTATTTAATTATACACGCTTTGGACTATGTGTCATATGTATGACTCCACTATTGATGTTGATAGATTCTTTCAAACAGAAAAGGAAATACTGAAAGAGAATCTCATAAATATATGGCAGAAAATAAAAGACTAGAATTGTTCAGTTTAAGTATATAGATGATATACATGTTATGGCTATATTCTTTTCTTATTAAACAATGTGGTTCTTAAGTATTTGATACTGAATTTGTTGGTGTGAATCGTCATACGAAACAACACAATTCATGAACTACAATGGCCTAAGTAACTAGCAAAAGAATATGTGATGATGTTCATCGAGAACAAATAAAGGGTTATTGTGCTGCTTGTTAAACATCAAAGCTTGCCTTCAAGATTTGTTTTATCAGGTATTATGAGAACAAAAGGGTTGTTCAAATAATTGCCGTAATCCATAAAAGATGGATGATTCACAAATCTCGTTGTAGAAATCACATCCATAAAACTAGTGCTAAAATGTCGAAAGACAAATTGATTAAAAGATCACTTAGGAAGTGACATCGCCGTTTAAATTATAATGGAAAGAAAACATGAAGAAACTCCATGCTGATGGAATTTTGGAGTCTTTTGATTTTTGATCAAATGACGCTTGTGAAACTTTCCTAGAGATAATTAAAACTTCGTTCATAGGCCAAAAGGGAACGAATGACTAGCTTATTGGAACTTGTACATATTGTTGTATGAAGTCCATTATGTGTAGTCAAGAGCGATGGAGTTCAACTTCATATGCTTCCTCCGAAAATTTGAGTGAATATATGAATATTTACTTAATAAGGATGAAGTATGAAACATTTGAAAAGTTCAAAGACCTTCAAGATAAAGTGCAAAATCATTGTAACAAGAATATAAATAGTTTATGATAAGATCATAAAGGAAGATATTTGAGTTACAAGTTTAGCATAATACCTAAGATTTAAGGAATCGTTCCGTGAATTTGCATTTCCCGAAACACCATAAGAGTATGGAGCGTTCGATATATGTAATTAAACCTTGTTTGGCATGGTAAGATCAAAGGTGTAATTCATAAAACTGCCATTATATTTTAAAGATCAAAATCTTTAGAGACTACCGTTTTTCCACTGAAAAGAGCTTCATCATAATCCGTTGAAATGACATCATATAAAGCTATGGTTTGGGATAAAACCCAAGTTGTCCTTTCTTAAACATTGGTATGCTATGCATAAGAAAGATGTTTGCAACCAAAGTCGGATGAACCTGTCTTTGTATTTTATTTCGAATAACTATTCCTCCATAACACCGGAGACAAAAGTGTTTGTCGCTTAGAACGTCAAGTTTCTTTGAGAAGAAATTTTTCGTGAAAAGATAAGTGGGAGGACAATAGAACTTTGATAAGGTTAAAAGAACCTTAGCTATATGTGCAAAGTTGCGCAGCGCCGAAAAGTGTTCCGGAGGTAGCAACAATGCTCATGGCTCACATGCCTCAAAGGTTGTGGTTATGAAGGTCAAAGTTTCTATTGAGTCAAGTAGGTCGAGTAAACAATCAAATACCAAGATTTGAGGGTTAAATCATTATTTCAGAATAATGAACGTACTACATGCAAAGAAGCGATGATGGGCCCTCACTCCGTAAAATGGCTTGAAGCCATAAAATCCGTGATAGTTCCATACACGAGAAATCAAGTTTTGAACTTGAAGGACCCTCGAGAAAGGTGTAAGATCTTACAGTTGTGTTTGGATCTATAAAGAAATAGACATGGATGTTGCACATCTATGAAATAGTCGACATGTTGGGAAAGAGTTCACAACAATGTTCAAAGGTTGACTATGACAAGATTTGATCTTTCATAGTGATATTTAGTCTAGACGGATTAATGTAGCAACCACTACATATAATTTTGTTATGTGGTAAATTGAATAAACAAAACAAGTTCTTCTAATAGAATTGTTACCTAGGACATGTGCATAACGCGGTCCATAGGGTTTTGTTAATTCAAAGGATGCTAAAAACATATGCAAACTTCAATGGTTGAAGTAAGCATCGCGGAGTTGGAATCTTCACCATGATGAAACTGTTAAAGGAGTTTAAATTCGTCGGAGACGATGAAGATGATTGCATTTGCAAGAAATTAAGTGGGAGCGCTAAGACATGTTTCTAATACATTATGTGGAAGACATATTGTTGATTGGAAATGATGTATCTTTTATTAACACATATTAAGAATTTCATCCCGATGAAAGACTTAGGCAAAACCCAAATATTTGGCATCAATAGACGCTAATATGGTTGTGCCGAAAGTACATAGATGATGTATTGAATGAATTCAATATAGAAACTACAATAAAGGTTCTTGTCACACAGAAAGGATTGAATGAATTCAATATTGATGTTATATTCAAGTGTATTGACACTTGGTAAGTGAAACAAAGATTCAAGTATAGATTGATACTTGATGTATGAAATCACAAAGAGTATTTATATCAATCATACTGTGATATGTACAAATCCAGATATGTCCTATGCTCTAAATGTTATGAGCATATACCAGAATGATTTATAAGATGATCATTGGACGATAGTAAGGATATTCTTATGATCTTTTGGAAGAACTAAGAGTATATTATTTTGTAGAAGTGGCAAATAGATGGTTAGTTCATTGTAAAAGTACTACATTGATACTAGTTTTGTCACAAAGTACAAATTAAGTTTATCTCAATCTGAACTAAGGGTGGCACAATATAATGGAAAGTAAGTTCCATAATGGATTTGGATGAGTTCCAAAGTTAAGACATTGTGACAGATACTACAACAAAAGGCTGAGTATATGACTGCTATTATAGCAGCTAAAGAGGGCATTTGTGTCAAGTAGTTTGTTATCAAATTAGGTGTAGTTCACAGAGGGATAATAGTATGAAGATATATTGTACGACAATATTATCAACATGTTTTAACCCCAAAGAACTAAAGGTCTCACTAAAGGACCAAATTTATACAAAGCCATCTCATTAGAGAATGAGTGCGTAGAGACGCAAAGACATGCAATTACACACGGACCTGGAAGTGTCAGATCCGGAGATCAGTTGACCACTAGCAATTGTGTACTTACAACACCGGAAAGCCATAGGTGTTGAATACATAAAGGTTTGAAACTAGATTATTGACTCTAGTGCAAGTGGAGACTGTTGGAGATATGCCCAAGAGGCAATAATAAAGTAGGTTATTATCATATCTTCATACTTATGATAAATGTTTACATACCATGCTATAATTGTATTAACAGGAAACATTAATACTTGTGTGATTTGTAAAAATAAAAGAGTCTCTAGTAAAGCCTCTTGTTAAACTAGCTTGTTGGTTAGTATATGATCATGGTTTCCTGATCATGAACATAGAGATGTTATTAACAACAGGGTCATATCATTAGGAGAATGATGTGATGGACATACTCCTATAGTTAAGCGTAGCATAAAGATCAAGTCATTTAATATAGTTCATTTGCTATAAGCTTTCTAATACATAGTAACCTAATTCCTTCGACCATGAGATCATGTTAATCACCATCTCCGGAAGGATGCTTTGATGACATCAAACACCACACCGTAACTGGGTGGCTATAAAGGTGGTATTGAGTGTTCGGAAAGTATGGGTTGAGGCTCATGGATCAAGAGTGGGATTTGTCCATCCATATGACGGATAGATATACTCTGGGCCCTCTCGGTGGAATGACATCCAATTAGCTTGCAAGCATGTGACTGTCTCACAAGGGATCACATACCACGGGAACAAGAAAAGAGTACTTATTGGTAACGAGGTTGAACTAGGTATGCAGAGATACCGACGATCAAAACCTCGGATAAGTAAACTATCGTGAGACAAAGGGAAATTGGTATCGTATGTAAGTGGTTCATTCGATCGCAAAGTAATCGTAGAAATATGTGGGAGCCATATGAATTTCCAGATTCCTCTATTGGTTATTGATTGGAGAAGTGTCTCGGTCATGTCCGCATAATTCACGAACCGTAGGGAGACACACTTAAGGATTCAATGTTGTTGAGTAGTTATGGATTGATTAGTAAGAGACTGAATGTTGTTCGGAGTCTCAGATGGGATCCGGGATATCACGAGGAGATCCGGAATGGTCCGGAGAATAAGATTCATATAAGGAAAGTCCTGTTTCGGAGTTCGGGAATGATTCCGGTGTTTTTATCGGGAATGTTCTAGAAGGTTCCGGAAGGTCCGGCGCTCCGGAGGGGAAGGGTACATGAATGTGTCATAACAAGTTGGAATGGTTGCATCATGTACTAGGAGTCATCGCTGAGCAAAATAAAGGGATAAATCAAATCCTACTTTGAAAAGTCAAACGCCAATTTGAAAAGTCAAACGGCAAGTTTGCTTGGTGGAGGGAGAGTAGGAAACCTACTTGGGGAGGAAGTCCTCCTCCCTCCACCGCCGGCCAAGGAGGCCGAGTTGGGGGAGGACTCCCTCCTCCCAACCGGCACCCTCCCACCTATATAAGGAGGGGTGCCCCTCTAACCTACACCCAATCACACCTAAACCCTAGCCTCTAAGTGGTCGGCCACCTCCAAGCCGCCGCCTAGGGCCTCCTCTAAACTCGGCGAGTTAGGGTTTCCCCAAACCCTAGCCGCCGACCAAGCCCTCCCCTTGGTGTCCTCTAAACCGTAGATCGCCAAGGCCTCTCTCATACTCCACCATACTCGCTCCGGCTTAAGGCGAAGCCCTGCGAGATCTCCCCTCTACTTTTGGTACCACGCCGTCGTGCTGCCGGAATCACGAGGAGAGTGCTACAACCTACGCTGCCTGCTGGAACAAGGGAGAGGAAGGTCTTCATCGAGTACCGAACGTGTGACCGACTGCGGAAGCGCTGCCGGAACGCAGCGCCGGAAGGATCGTCTACACGATCTTGAGATCGGAAGTGTTCGACTACATCACCCACGAGAATCTGCTCTCGTTAACCGCTTTGGATCTTCGAGGGTTAGTATTCTATCGACTCGTTGCTACAATCTAGTAGATAGATCTTAGCTTGATCATAGATTAGATCTTGAGTGTGTGTTCATGCGGTAGAAATTTTTTGTTTTCCATGCTACGAACCCCTACACTAACCTTACAAGCTCGATGAAGATGATAAGATTTGAAGTTATACAAATCTCACCGGTCGGAGAAGAAGCCAATACCACCTGCAAAACAAGAAGGCATAAACATGCCACTATACAAGTGTAGCGACTAGATAACCCCTCTCACCTCTTTTATCCTCGCAACAAGGTGTCGAGAGTTGAAGAAACTTTACTATTTTCACAAGAGTGGCAACATACCTACCAGAAAAAGAAGAGAAACAATATCCACTCCCTCCGTTTTAAAATATAAGATGTTTTAGATTTGTAAAGCAAATATATCTAGAATTATTTTAATATATAGGTTTATTTATGTTTGAAGTGAATCTACATGCTAAAACAAGTCAGATGTTTTTTTAAAACTTAAAACATCTTCTATTTTAAAATGGAGAGAATACAATATTTACCTAATTAGAACAGATTTGGTGAACCGGATTAATAAAACTGCTTAGAGCATCTCCACTCGTTAGACAAACACAGGCCGAAATCCAGACCTTTTTTGGCCGGACGGAGCTTGATTTTGGTCTAGGTACGCCCAGTTTCCCACTCGCGTACCTAGGCGAGTTCCCGCGTTTGGCTAAAATTTAACAAATTTCGGCAAACTTTGGGCGAATATAAGCGGTTTTGGGCGAATATGATCAATACGGACGAACTTTGGGCGAATATGAGCGATATGGACGAACTATGGACGAACTTTGGGCGAATATGTGCGATACAAACGAACTTTGAGCGAATATGCCCGAATTTTGGTCGAACTTTGGTCGAATCTGGTCTATATGAGCGAAATTTAGCGAATATGATAGATACAGACCAACTTTGGGCGAATAATGCCCAAATTTTGGGCGAACTTTGGGCGAATCTGGTCTATATGGACGAACTTTGGGCGAAATTTGGACGAATATAATAGATACAGACCAACTTTGGGCGAATATGCCCAAATTTTGGGCGAATCTGGTCTATATGAACGAACTTTGGGCAAAATTTGGACAAATATGAGCGATACAGACGAACTTTGAGCGAATATGCCCGAATTTTAGGCGAATATGGTCTACATGGACGAATATGGTCTATATGGGCAAACTTTGGGCGAATATGGATAACTTTGGGCGAATATGGGCGAACTTTGGATGAATAACGACGAGTGGACCCGCCTAGTCAGCATATATTCACCCTTCGTCCGGCGTTCCCAGGGCGTACCCCAGGGCGTACCCAGGATGCTGGGTTAGGCCGGACCAAAACACGCCGAAATCCGGACGAAAAACAAGTCTTTGATACGCGACTGGGACAATTTTCAACGTCCGGACTAAAATTCGGTATTCGGATCAGCCTTCTGGTTAGGCGAGTGAAGATGGTTAGACGAGTGAAGATGCTCTTTATGCCCAATGGATCAGTGGCTGGTGAGTGTTCAATAAGCGATGAGGGCCCACGGCAAGCCATATTCCTGCCGCCTGCACTATGGAATGTACGAACGGGTCCAAAGATTTGGTACTGGTCAACCATCCGCAACTGGGACAACTAGACGAAGACGACCATCTCCCTCACCGACGGACACGTCCTTCACTCTCACCGTCCTCTGGGTCCCACTATCTCCCTGACACGCAGGAGCCACGCCAAAGCGGGATAGTATCATTCTTTTGTGCTCCGTATTTATTTCTTCTTAATTGTTATTACTCCGACGATGATGGCTACCTCGCTTCCGCCCCAAGTCCCCCAGCGCTTCCTTTTCTATGCCATATATCGCACTCTCTCCTCGATCCCCCAAACCCCGGGATTCCAAACCCATCCGAGAGGGAGAGAGAAAAATTTCTAGAGAGGGATGAGCGCCCCGGCGAGGAAAAGCGCGGCCGGAGGGGGCCGCGGGCCGGTGGCGGCGCTGGTGCTGGTGACGGCCGGGGTATTCGCGTTCCTGATCTCCTACAGCGTGCTCGCCATGGTGCTCCGCGGCGGCGGCGGCGGAGGTGACGGGGGAGGAATCGCGGGGGTCGGTGCGGAAGGGAGGAGAGACCCGGTGGTGCGGATGCCGGAGTGGATGCGGAAAGCCGGCGGCCCGGGCGCGAGGGGTCGGAGGCGGCCCTTCCACGTGGCGCTCACGGCCACGGACGCCGCCTACAGCAGGTGGCAGTGCCGGATCATGTACTACTGGTACAAGCAGATGCAGGCAAGGCCCGAGGGCGCCGACATGGGCGGCTTCACCCGCGTGCTGCACTCGGGGAAGCCCGACGGACTCATGGACGAGATCCCAACCTTCGTTGTCGACCCACTCCCCGCCGGCAAGGACCATGTAAGTACAAACATTTTGTTTGTTTGTTTGGTCTCAACCCCTCTCGTTTCAGTTTGTCTGTCTGTCTGTTTGTTTGTTGGGAAGCGTTGTGGGGGCTACATGGGCAGACGGGCCGTGTGTTTAGGAATTTATAAAACCAGAAAAAAACAAAATTCGGTGCTTCGGTTCCAACTTCCAGCGGCAAAACCAAGTATAGTTAGTTCTTTATTTTACTCTCTGGTAGGTTTGTCTTTCGGGGAAATTGCCCCTGTTGAAACCTTTATGAATTTTGCCAAGAAACTTGCAAGTTGAGTAAGGTACCATGTCTGATTAGCATGCACTCGAGAATTCAATTAAGCCGTAGCTTGTAACCCACTCGTCAGTCGTGTGACCTTTAAGTTTTCCTTTCCAGTCTTCAGTTGAGGAGTACTCTATTTGCACTGTCAATTCGAACTTTATGTCGTTAATGTATGAGTTACTGGGGAACCCGAGGTCTGATTATGATACTGTCTGCAGGGCTATGTCGTCCTAAACAGGCCATGGGCATTTGTACAATGGCTGCAGAAGTCAAAGATTGAAGAGGAGTAAGTTTACACTGATATGCCTATTTTGGTTCTGATACTTTCTCTAAGGTTTTTAAGCTTCCACAAATGACTTCATGATTTGGCATCCAAACATCCATGATCAAACAAAAAAAAGTGAAATAATCAAAGGTTTTTATTGGTGTTTGGATGTACAATGCAAAAGATATTTAGGCACAATCATGTGCAAATAACATGAATTGTTTTTTCTAAGTGTTTATAAATGTTCTGTTTTGCTTGAATGTCGCAGGTACATACTGATGGCAGAGCCAGACCATATATTTGTGAAACCTTTACCAAATTTGGCTTACGACAATGACCCAGCGGCATTCCCCTTTTTTTATATTACACCATCTGAACATGAAAAAATTATCAGGAAATACTATCCTGAAGAAAGAGGCCCTATCACAAATGTTGACCCCATTGGTAATTCCCCTGTAATCATTAAGAAGGTAATTTCTTGTTGCTGACTTGGCACTCTTTAGATTCACATTGTCCTGGATGAGGTGAAGCTCCATCTCCATTCCATGTACTGGATTTTCAGTAACTAGTGTTTCAGTTACCGTTTACTGTTCTGGTTAGTCATTTTACCAGACCTAACTCAATTTCTGTCATCTGAGGAAATTGTAGACACTGCTTGAGAAGATTGCTCCCACATGGATGAATGTATCACTACAAATGAAAGAGGATCAAGAGACTGATAAGGCTTTTGGATGGGTTTTGGAAATGTGAGAATTATCTTTTCTTGTAAGTGAGTTTGATAAATGCATTTGCTCATTGTTACTTTGTTATAATTCCAGCTTTTTTGTTGTTTTTCTGTCTTCTAGGTATGCATATGCTGTTGCCAGTGCATTGCATGGGGTTCAGCATATACTTCGTAAAGATTTCATGATCCAGGTGTTCAAACTGCTTTTGTTTTCTTCTGAAAATATGCTTACGCGCTGAATCTATGTGTTTGATTGACATGATTAGAACTAGTATTGATGCCTCCCTTAAAAACGCAGCCACCATTTGATAAGAAGCTCGACAATACATTTATTATCCACTTCACCTATGGATGTGACTATACACTCAAGGTATTGATTGTGGCCTTATATTGATATCCCAAATATGTTATTCTTTTTTTCCCTAGAAAGTAAAGTCCCTACTATTTTCTGATTTTTTCCTCTGTTATGTACTAACATAAGGCTATTCTTTCGGTCTTGTGGCCATACTATATAAGGTATTTGACAATATCCTGGCAAATAATTTCAGGGTGTACTGACTTATGGAAAAATTGGTGAATGGAGATTTGACAAAAGAACGTACCAAGATAGGCCACCGCCAAGAAATATTACATTGCCCCCTCCTGGAGTGCCAGAAAGTGTGGTACGTTTACTAGCAAATAAATTGGAAAAGTACACACCAGGTTTATTATGATAGCTATAATTTATTATGATTTTTAAGATACCGAATTGTTGCTTAGGTGTTCAACTTTGATGATAAAAAATAAGAACAGTTTCGTATTATTTACATTAATATTTAATCTGAATAACTTCAGATAACATGTTAACACAGTGAACTACTTCATTTTCTGCTACTGTTTTATGATATCATATGATGATCAGCCTAGTACAAATTGGTAACTGTGTGGGAGTATAAGTGTTTTCTATGAAAAACAGAAAATGTTGTAAGAACAGAATTTGGTACTTCTGAAGTGGCCACTGAACTTGGCATAATTTGATTGAGATGAATATGATTTCTAGCATGGTGGTCTAGGCATACATCAGCTGTGCTTGGGCTCAGGAGTTGGAATTCTTTGCCATATGTTCTGTTTAAGTGGCTCTTTAAAGAGTAATGAGCCCTTCTATCTATGCTCCCAACACCGTGAACAAGTTTCTTACAGCACCACTGTTATCTATGGATGTCAAAGCTTTGTGATCCCCGAAGCAAAGCCTCCAAGTCCTTCCTATAGTCCCCAACATTATCATGCTCTAAACATTAGCTGTGTTGCTCATTAATGTATATCAACTGTGTTGTGAAATTAGACATATAGTGGATTCTTGTTTATCTACCTCAAGTGGCCGAGGCTCTTCTGGTCAACCAATTTTTGTTACAGTTCTCTTCATGCCAATCCTGAATAATGAGATGCGCATATAATGTCAAATTGCTAAGAGACTATTCCTGTGAGTTACCTGAAGAATATTACAAATAGCCAGGATGTATAACAAAACATGGAAGTGAATTCACCTTCCTACTAGATTCAAAGTTGTGCATCCAATAAAGAAAATAAAATGCTAGTATGTCTTAGTTTACCCCCTGATAAAATGTCCCTGACATGTGGGGCTTGAAACACCTGTCAGTGTGAGAGATTTAATCAACTGCCATACTAAGACATGACATTTTTATCAAAGTTTCCATAAAAAAACTCGAAAGTAGCCCATTCATACTGGTTCCTATTTATCACTGACAATTGAATAGAGGAACATCAGAAGCTTGTGTTTATTAAATGATTGTGTATATCTCAGCGCCTACCAACTTTTTGCTGCGCAGCTTCATTTGCAACAGCAACTTTTTCTTAGTAAATGGGAACAGTGTTGTGAAGGAAGGGAATATATAGTACTTCCTCTGTACATAAATATAAGACGTTCTGGCAGTCAATTTGGCTTGCCAAAACATCTTGTATATTTAGGAACGGAGGAAGGATGTTGTAATAGTACTAGAACAAAGTTATCAATCATTGAAGTAGTTTAGTTGTTCAAGATGGTCACAGATTACAGTATGTTTCTACAACGTAGATCCCCTGAACCGCATATGTATAGATCATAACAGTGTACATCCTTTTAGATTGTAAAGAGGCACTGGGCTGCATTCTCATCCAGCGGTCAATGGGTGGCTTTGAAATCGTATTTGAGCCAATCTTCTTGGATTTGGAAAATCTGATCCCCAGTAACAGTGATTAATAATACTGTCTTTAATAAGGATTGCTAGTCCTTTAGTACTGTATTGGAGAATATGACCATTATCATTCTGTGTATTAAGGCTGCATAACGTTTGAGTTTCACAAGTTATAATTTGAATTTTGGTTGCCTAATCTGTTCTCAATGCAGGTTGCACTGGTAAAAATGGTGAATGAAGCTACTGCAAATCTTCCTAGGTGGGATGAAGGATTATAGGCTATGGTGACGTCAAATGTTGATGAGCTCCCATCCTGATTAGGCCCTTAGGTGTATACATCACAAATGACAAAAGTAGATAGATTTTCCTTCATACTTAGGCCCTGCTAGGGAGATCGGAATATCCCCGTTTCCTACAGGAATTAACTGTTTTCAGTGAAATATCTGAGATCCAAACCGAGCCTTACATACAACGAAAGAAGATAGCAGCCTAAAATTTTCCATTTAAAGTTACCTTGTAATTTTCCCCACTGGTATTATTGAAATATAGTTTCATGCCGGTGAAATAGTGCTTGCATGTTCTTTCGCAGTTTGCCATTCTGGTTCTCCATTTGTTTGTTCAAACTATACTACTTCCCCAGTTCCAAATTATAAGATGTTTTAGATATTAATTGTGGTCTACATACAGATCAAAATGAGTGAAATACATGCTAAAAGATGTCAAGATACATGAGTTTCAGAAAAAACCCTGAAACACCTTATAATTTGAAGTCAAGGAGTACCAACAACTATTCAACACTGATGGTGCATTCCTAATAGACCAAGCAAGAGGTGGATGGGGAGCTGTCGGGCGTAACAGTGATGGCGATATGCTGTTTGCTGCAGCAGGTTCAGTCAAATATGCTAGTGATGCTCTGCAAGCTGAAGCCATTGCGATGCTCCATGGTGTTCAGATGGCCTCCCAGCTAGGTATTGGGCGAGTCAAACTGGCAACGGATTGTACCTCACTCCGGAGTGCGCTGATATCATTAAAATATGACCTCTCGCATGTCGGTGCTATCTTCAGGGAGATTAAGTTCCTGTTGGTTACGGCCTTTATAGATCATCAAGTGGCTTATGTACCTCGTACTTGTAATAAACCAGCCCATACTCTTGCAGCAATAGGTCTAGCTGGGGTGCAATATGACCACCAGGTGTGGTATGACAATGTCCCTGTTGATGTAAGCAGGGCTTCTGTATGGCGATTCTGCCGTCCAAGTTTAATGGAATGTCAGCGTTTCAAGTAAAAAAAAACAACTATTCAACTGTTTCGTGTAGCTCCATTTCACGGACACAAACAGTTCCATCTAGGGAACACAACATGCCTTCAAATGAACCGAGCCCCAAGTTGTACCGCACGTGCATATTCTGTGCCCCGCAAAAGATATGCACATCAGTTCCTTTTCATTTGTACTCTACGATTACAAACTCCATTCCCCATCCAATATCAACATATTTAGCATCCCATGGCTGATGATGGTGTCAAGGGGTGGATGGCACTTGGGGTCCCACTCCGAGCTGGGGATGCCTTTAGGAAACCAAAGTCCTTGACGGTGGGGGCTTTTCTCAATGGAAGCTTTCTTTTGGCCAAAGGTCGTACGCGGCGCATACCTCCGCCCGATCACCCCATTTCGTTGCCGCTGCGTGGGATCACCTTCCTCCTCCCTTCCTTTTTTTAGAGTCTCCTCTTCCCTTCTTGTCACAACCTTACTGAACGAGCAAGAGTGCGTAAAAGAAACTCAAAGAGGGAAAAAACTGGTGCGAGCTCACAGGGCCGCCTGGTTAGCTAAGAAGCCCAATAGCGGCCCATCAACAGACAAGGACGCGTGACTAGCGTGGAAGCGGTCAAAAAGGTGTTGGCCTCGGGATCATGTCGGCATCTTGTATCGTTAAGGCAATTGGCAATTTTCCTGCCAAGTTAACAGACTAGTCGTACGTTTCTCTCTTCTAGCCGCGGCCTCTATGTAGCCACCACCAACACCTTCGTCTCCTCTATAGATCGGTTTACCCTCCTCCGACCGATCTTACCAGCGTCGGAAGGGGTGAGAACTCGATTTATGGGTGGAGTTTTCAATAACAGCAGTATTTTCACAAGATTAGATTAGCGTTTTGGTAGATATCTTCTTCCCGGTGTCTACGTCAATGCAGACGATATCGTTTGCAATAAATGATCTTCGGTCCTTCGTTCGACAACGAGATTTTCTCGACGTTAATGGTGGTGTTATAAGATTAAATTTCTATAGGTATGACTTTTCAGATCTTGATTCTCTAGATCGATCTTGGATTTTTCTCATGGTTGTCGCGAAAAGGATTATCCTTGCAATATTTGTCCTGGATGCTACGCCCTCGACGATGGAGATTCGTATTCTCGACTCTCCTGCGACGTCGACCAGCCTGTTTTTTTTTCTGAAATACTAGTGGCGGTACTCTTGCCGATGTTAATTGATTACTCTAATGACTGCAAACGTGCACATAACCTTGACATTAAGGCTCAATTCAAAATTATGGGTGAACCATCATTAGTATTTACAGGTCTATGGTTTGACATCTATGTCATGTTTATTGGACTGATTACGTCATGGAAGAAGAAGATTACAAAGACCTTTTTTAGTCATTGAAGACTGTTTATGTTACTATTTGTTACTATGAATATATGTGGTATTGATTGTAAAAAAAACAATTGCCAATTTTCATCTCCCGAACCTCTCTTATCTGAACTTAGTTGAACTCTTGTCATCCATCTCAGCGTGACACTGAAGATCTGTATCTAGATTCATGAACTTGTCGAAATATATCTAGTAAGCGTAACATTTGGTATCAAGACAAGAGCCAACGATTTTTTGAATCTGGCTTCGCAGAAAAAAATTCCCAATTTTCTCAAGAGAGAGAGTGAGAGTGACGACGACAACTTGGGAACAACAACAATTGTGGTTTGGATCTCCGGTGAAATCCCAATTCTCCTCTTGTTCCTGCGACAACGGAGCGATGCAGTTCATCACACGACTCACCACGGCGGCATGAAGCGGCGGTAGACTATACAGGTACATATTGAGTGATTCGAGCGGTCGGTCACAGACTCTTCGTGACTTGTAAAATCTCGGTGTCGAAACTCGATCCGTGTACTTGGAGGCGGGAATATGGTGGCCATGGATCTCGTGCAGGCTGACATCGTCGAGATGAAGAACCAAGGCGCAGCAGTGGCGAGCACGATCAAAGCCATGACTGAGACTGTCTCGGCCATGGGGGCGTGGATGCCATGCGTGGACACCTCCATCGACTCTATCAAGATGTTGATCGATGCAGTCGTCACGCGGGTGGCAGCCTGGAGACGGAGCATACAGCAGCGGCTTGTATGTATCGGCCGGAGGGGCACATCGATGCAATACTACCCAAGGGTGATACTGACGGCGCCTTCACGGCCCCAATGCAAGCCCTGGTCAAGGGAAAGCTAGATTTTTGCCACTCCAATGTCCAGTTTGATTTAGGCGAGAGTTTGGGCATGAACTGCCGGTCACCATTATCTGTTAGTAGAAACTAGGGATTTCTATTTTCGTGTTCCTAATTCGTTTGTTATATTTATTTTTTCAGACGCTTAACTTTTTCTCACTTTTGTCTAGTTTCTTGTTCGAAACTCTCGTATCGGTCTGAAACTCGCTCTCCAGTCCTGTTAGTGGACCCTCGCCGTTACGTGCTGACAAGTAGGACCGCATTCAGGTGGGTCCCATAGTGGGCTCTCGCCGTTATATGCTGACAAGTAGGACCCTCGTTACGTGCTGACAAGTGGGGCCACGTTCAGTCGGATCCTGTAGTAGGACCTCCCATGTTGGACCGCATGGAGCCGGCTTGTTGGGAACGCGTTTTGGGAATGTGGTGTGGGACCATGTGGTACGCGTTTGGTAGTTACGTGTGCTATGTCTCCTAAATTGGAAGATTTTTTTTGTTATTTTTAGGGTTGGTCTTTTAAAGAGTGTCTTTTCCCTCTATATCGCTAACAGTTGTGTTAGTTTTTGCCCCAAAAGGTAGCGAATCTAGAACAACTTTTCTCTTCATTCATGGTTCCTTTTGGCTCTCGTATTTTCCTAATCTAATAGCAAATCTAGAGCAGTAAATCTAACCAGCACCATAAATATATAGATAAATAGAGCAGATGTAGATAAAACAGCTAATATATGATATATAAACAGAGTAGATGTAGATAAAACAGCTAATATAAGATATATAGTATGATACTTAAACGAGGTTCGATAATTAGGCTGCTCAGCAGCAATAGCGGACAAGTTCAACACAGACAACAAAACGAAAGAAGCTGCTTTACAGCAGCAACAGCATCAGCATAAGATCAGTGGCCCTGTCGTGGTATTGCCGACGAGTACGCCATGGAGGGGTCCTCACGGTGCGTGTTTAGAGACGTGGGGTAAGGCGGATGGTTGACGGGTACGAGGTAACACAACTTACCCAGGTTCAGATCCCACGACGGTGGCGGAATCCTACTCCTACTATAAATCACTATAAGGGCAATACGCCGAGTTACAGAGATAGGTTCGCTGTGCGAGGTTGTGTGAAGTTGTCTATGAACGTCTGCCCTAAAGGCTCCCATAGGCCCGACTTATATAGTCGCCAGGTCCTAGGGTTACAGGGAAAAGTCCTAGCCGGACAGGTTACAGAGTCCTACACCGTCTATTACTAGTTTTGTGTATCTTGTACTCCAAGGCTCCGGGTACGCTGGTGACTCCACCGTAGCCTTCCTTTATCCGGTATGGACCTCCCTTCTGGATCCATCTAACTCGGCTGCCCAGCAGGCCATAGGCCATGCTACCGACTATGAGCCACCCGGGTTAGCCGGATAAGAGACATGCTATAAGGATACCCATATAGCATATCCCCAACAGTAGCCCCCAGAGAACTCCGAGATCTTGCTCCATCTTGCCTCTTCACGTGGAATGCTCCGTCTAGATGGATGTCGGCAGATCGTCAAACAACATCTTGTAGCTAGTTCTCCCAAAGAACCATGCAAGGTTTTCTCCGTCTTCGATTTTTAAGTCGGCGAAATGCTGAATCTTCCATCGTACTCTTCCGTAGTGGGATTAAATCCGTCCATGCCGGAATCTTCGATGTGACAGCTCATCTACCCGTGTCAGCTAGGACGACGTAGGCTTAGGTCAGCGACGCCTCGTAACTCACACATGCAGAGAACGCAATCATATCCGATTTTCCCGCGCGAGCGATACGGACCGTTGGCGGCGGCGGTTGGAGACGTGGCGAAATTTCCGCGCACGTTCGCGAACACGTCGTCTACGCGGCAACCGTCCGATTAGCTGCACGAATCTTGACGCCGAGGATGATAAATAGTAACCGTGGGGAATTTTCCACTTTTTACCCCATTCTTCTCGCGTCGTCTTCTTCCTCCAGCCGCACGTCTCCTCGAGCTCTCCGCGAGAAACCTCGAAAACCCTAGCTTCCATCTATGTCAGTCGCACCCGTCCATCACTCCATGGCCAGCAGCAGCACCTCCCTGTCGATGGCAGCGTCGAGCGAAGCCACGGCGAAGCCGGCGAGCTCCTTCATCGTGCCCCTAGAGGGCTTGGTCATCCCCGCATCGGCGGTGATCGAGTCCACCGGCGGCGACCACAATTTGGCGGCGCTGGAACCACTTGAGGAGGAGCCAGACTCGCATAAGGGCGACTGGCGCGGCTCGGACATCACCGAACGCGACATCCAAGAGATGGTCGCCGAAGGCTACCTCCCCGCGACGGAGGGCTCGCCTGGCGGGCGGCGCCGGCCGGCGAGGTGACACCTTCTCCCCAAGCCGGAGAAAAGGTGTACCTCAAGGCTCAGCTGGTACGCGGCGTTTCCCTGCCCATCTCCCACTTCTTCCTCTCCGTCTTAAACCACTACAAGGTCCAGCCCCATAACCTCTCCCCCAATAGCATCTTAGTGCTTAGCAACTTCGCGGCACTTTGCGAGGGTTACCTAGGGATAAGGCCTAGGTTAGACTTGTTCGTGTACTTCTTCACCGTCAAACGTGAAGCCGGACATAGTAAGGAGGAGCTTAGGGACTGTAGCACCATAAGCTTCAAGATTCTACCTGGCCGGCGGTTCCCCGACATTGTCGGCCACGAGTCCTGCAAGAATTGGCAGCGGACGTACTTCTACGGCCCCGACATTCCTCTGGCGGGCCGAGAAGTGACGTACCCGGACTTTGTGGATGGATCCGCCGCTAAAGTTTCTACATGGAGATCCCATGCCTCCCTTCCCTCCGACCTCGACGCTTCTCGCGCAATAAGGCGGATCGAATGGTTCGTAGAGACGGGTTTGGCCGGCTTGGACCTAGCCATGTGCTGGTTCATCAGGCGAATCCAACCTCTGCAGCACCGCGCGAAGTTCATGCACGAGTATACCAGTGTCGAAGGGATACCCTCCAGATCTTCGTGGATAACTTCTCGAGCGACTCCGTCAAGCTCCGCCTGAAGGACATCATCAAGGTGAAGGATAAGAAGCGTGGCTTCACCATCACCTACGACATGTTCGTAGACGGCAAGTGCCCAAAGGTAGGTATTTATTTTCTGTGTACGACATATACTCCAGTTTTTCCATCTTGCCAATACCATCTTATCTAACATAGTGATTTCTCACTTAACAGCTTAGCGATCTAGATGAGGACAACCTGGCTGCCCAAATCTATGATCCAAAGATGAAGGAAGTCACGGTCATGTCCGACGACGATGTCCTGTTGGCGTGAAAGCGGAAGAGCTCCACCTCTGACGCTGCCGACGGAGGCAAGAAGAAGAAGACGGAGGGTGGAGCCTCCAAAAAGACTACCGCCGCCCTGGAGGCGGAAAAGAGAAAAGCCACCATTTTTTTGCCAAAGCACCCCCCCTAGTGTAAGCTTCTCATTCTCCGACATTGTCTATTTTTCTGTCTTGTTCCTGTACTTATGCATTTGCACGTTTCAGAAAGAAAGCCACGACCAGCCTCAAGAAGACCTCCAAAACTTTGGGGGCTTCTCGAAATATCAAGGATATGCTGCATCGCGACGCCTCCCCCGCCATCGCCCCTGCTACCCCTGCCGTCAAGCCTTCGTCTGCCCCGAAAAGCTCACAAGCTAAGGAGGCACCAAGCCCTTCCATCATGGAAGTGGATTCTGGCGCCTCTACCGAACTCGCTATCGTCGGCGAGCAGGCGACGCAGGAGAGCACCGCTCACCAAATGGCTGAAGCTCCGGCTAAGGATGCCATCGGTGGCAGCAAGGCGGTGGTGGAAGCTGGTACCTCTGCCGAAGGCGGTGCCCTTGCTCCCTAGAAACCCTTTGAGTTTCCGAAGATTGTTTACCCGGTGCTCACGCCGAGTAACACAACTCTGGTTCCTGGAGGAGTACCGTCATCTCCGACGTGTGTTCTTGAGAAGCT
Organism: Avena sativa; assembly: GCA_916181665.1. NCBI lineage: Eukaryota > Viridiplantae > Streptophyta > Magnoliopsida > Poales > Poaceae > Avena > Avena sativa. Next base: position 78,401,963 of record OV702295.1, on the reverse strand, counting down.
TCTCCGACAAGCGGATATCTTGCGAGGAAATAGCATCTCCTTTGGCAAGCTGCTAGTCGAGAGTGCTACAAACCTCAAGATTATTGCACTTGTAAGTTTTACTTTGCCTTTTGCTTTTCATATGAGTATTCTACTGTAGCCCCCGAGGATGTAGACGAAAAACCATAGGTTTTGCATCTATATGCTCTAAGAGTGACTAAGTTAGAAAAAACTCTCACTGTAGCCCCCAAGCATTTAGACGGAACAAACTATTCCGACTAGATGCTTTAAGAGTAGCATACGCAATGTTTATAATTTTCAATACTGTAGCCCCCAAGCCTATAGTTGAGAACTGAATTAGCTCCGACTAGATGCTTAAAGAAAAGCTAAGCATTTTCCGAGTTAAAACTTTATACTGTAGCCCCCAAGCTTATAATCGAGAACTGAATTAGCTCCGACTAGATGCTTAAAGAAAAGCTAAGCATATTGCTAAGTTAAAAACTTTCGCTGTAGCCCCCGAGCGTCTAGGTGGAAATATTCCGACTAGATGCTCGAAGTAGACTAAACAACGGTTTAACTTTTTTCCTTTTTTTCCCACAGAACGATAATGCTCGGAGGGGCATGGCCAACGACAAGTACCAGAAGATGCGCGCAGATCTTGAAGCCGAAAAGGGTAAAACTGCCATCTTGAAGGAACAGATCATCAAAAACAAGAGTCTGTTTTGTTTTTTGCGCATTCCGTCTTGGTTTTGTGCCTTCATTCTCCGAGTACTCACTGTGTACTTTGTTTTCTCCGACTTTGCAGAACATGTTGCCAAGGCCAAGGACATTGTCGAGCAGTCCAAGCATATCCAGCAGCTGGACAGCGAGAACAAGATCCTTAAAAAGGAGAGGGAAGAAATGCTGAAAATGCATGAGGATTCCACGAAGGCCCTACAGGACTCCGCCTCCGCGGAAATCAATCGCTTGAAGGAGGAGCTTGCGATCTTAAAAGATCAGAAGCAAGCTGCTGATGAGCAAAAACATCGCCATAGTGAGGCGTATAAGCTCCTCCAGCAAGAGAAAGAATCCCTGGCGGACACCCTCAGGCAGGCTAATGCCAGCATCTTCAGTAAGTTTCCTCCGCCTTGTATTTTTGTAGTCTGGATACTTTAAATTGTTGAACTCATGCGATCCTTGTCGGAATTTGCAGCTCCTATGGGTTTAACCAGATCGCCTCCTCCAGCCAAGGAATGCATGGTTCTTGTCGGCAACTTCATCAACACCGCCATCACCCAAGCCAAAGAGATTGCCAAGCCCCTCCAGATACACATCAAGTCCTCGGACTCCGTGGCGAAGTACTCGGAGATTCTGCGCCGAGCCCCCGAGCGTATCACAAGCTGGAAAGCTTCATGTGCACGGGCTGGCGCAAGGATGGCGCTGTCTATGGTGAAGGCACACTACAAAGATGCCGACATCGACACGGTGACCTCTGGTATCCCCGACGTTGACGATGACGGCAAAGAGATTGATCATGAAGCCATCTTGTCATCACTCGCGGGTTACGACACCAGAGTTGCCGAGTTGGTGGATTGACGTCTTCGTGCCCATGAACACCATCGACAGCGTCAACCAAGATTCCTCCGAGTCCCACCACAGTGCCGACGTTGAGGGTGATTCTCCCGCTGGTGACTATGCTGCTTCCAAGTCTCCTGCACCCAAGGAATGAAAAACACTATGTAATATTTGTTTCACCTTTGGTCTATGCGCGGAAAAAACTTGGCGATGTAACTTAAGGCAGAAAACAATAGTTGGTATTTCCTGCTACTTAAGAACTAGTTTCCAGCATGTATATTTTTTTAAGCAAGTGCTGGATTATCCATTACTTTGGTTCTTATGCTTGACCTTTCTTGAGTCGGAAGACTCGTTGTCGGAACCATGCGCTTAGGTGATGATGCCCAATGGCACCGTCAATAACCTGAGCACAAAATCGCCGACAATAAGTGCCGAAAGTCACTACTCCAAAATCCACATAAAAACAACAAAGAACGTGTAGACCAGAAAACTTAAGCTAACGCCCGTAGGAGGATTTTTCACAAGTGCAAATGCAAAGCTTGTGCATAAAGGTTTTACATGATCTAAAACTGAATACTAAAGGAGGTAAAAGACTCAGAAATATGAGTGAACCAAAGAGCTTTATTTCATTGATCATATAAGAGGTACACAATTAGATAAAAAATGCTAAGTGTAAAAAGGACGTAGCTGTGCTATGTTCCATGGCCGATCAAGCTCCGGGTAGTCATCATCCGGGTCACATCGCTTACGCTTATGATCCTCGTTGGGTCTATCCTTTAGTTCACGATTGTCAACAAGGTAATAAGACCCATTGAGCAGCGCCTTGCTTATGATGAACGGTCCTTCCCATGGCGGGGATAATTTATGTGACTTCTTCTGCTTAAGTCGGAGCACCAAATCCCCCTCTTTAAATGAGCGATGCTGAACACGGCGACTATGGTAGCTGCGTAGCTTCTGCTGGTAGATGGCGGATCTTTGGCATGCCAAAACGCGCTCCTCCTCGAGAAGGTCCACATCCAGGCGTCTGGATTCTTCAGCGTCATCCTCGTCGTAGGCGGCAACCTTGGTGCATCGTGGAGGATGTCGGAAGGCAGGATGGCTTCTGCTCCATATACCATGAAGTAAGGGGTGTAGCCGGTGGATCTGTTGGGTGTAGTTCGTAAACTCCACAACACAGATGGCAATTCTTCCGCCCAGGCTCCAGCTGCTCTATGTAGCGGCGCCTCAAGACGTGGCTTGATTCCCTGCAGAATTAATCCATTGGCTCGCTCAACCTGACCATTGGATTGTGGGTGTACCACAGATGCAAGGTCAAGTCGGATGCCTTTCTCCCAGCAATATGTCTCCACTTCTCCGAGTGATAAATTGTTGCCGTTGTCGATGATAATGCTATGTGGGAGACCAAATCTCACCACTAGATCTCGAACGAACCTAAGGGCAGTTGCCCCATCAAGCTTTCTAATGGGTTTAGCTTCTATCCATTTGGTGAATTTGTCAACTGCTACAAGCATATGCGTAAATCCACAAGGTGCCGTCTGTAACGGTCCCACCATGTCCAGCCCCCAGACCGCAAACGGCCAAGTTATTGGTATTGTTCGCAGTTCTTCAGCAGGAACATGTGGTTGTCGGGCATAATACTGGCATCCCATGCATGTCTCAACCAGCTTGTCGGCGTCCACCTTCGCGGTTAGCCAGTAGAATCCTTGCCGGAAGGCTTTCGCGACCAACGATCGAGGAGCGGCGTGATGCCCGCAATCTCTGAGATGGATTTTGCGTAGGATTTCCATACCTTCTAGCTGGGAAACACACTTTAGGTATACACCAGTAGTGCTCCTTTTATAGAGTTTCCCATTGATTATGGTATAACCCTTTGATCGTCATACTATTTGCCGTCTTTCGACTTTGTCATTGGGCAAAGTTCCGTGTTCGAGATATTCCATGAACAGTTTTGTCCAAGCCGGCGGGACCTTAGTCACCATGTTGATGAAAGAGTCAGCTCTATCTAGATTGTCGATGTCGGCTCCCTTCACGGATGGTGTGCCCAGATGCTCTAGGAAAACTCCTGGCGGAATTCGGTTGCGCCCTGACCCAAGCTTGGACAGCAGATCAGCCGCCTCGTTTTGCTCCCTAGGCACATACTTGACTTCGTAGCCCAAGAAGCTCTTGGCTATCTCGTCCACTTCGTCTCGATATGCTGCCATCATAGGGTTCCGTGCATTCCAGGTGCTAGCCACCTGCTGGGCAACCAAGTCGGAATCTCCACAGCAAACTATGCGCTTGATGCCAATATCCTTGGATACACGTAGTCCGTGAATGAGTGCTTCATACTCCGCCATGTTGTTTGTAACCTCGAAGTGGATCTGCAGAACATAGTGTAGCTTGTCTCCTGTTGGTGATTGTAGCAATACACTAGCCCCTGAGCCATTGAGCAGCTTTGATCCGTCAAAGTGCATCACCCAGTACTCTGGTTCTAGCAACAGAGTAGCGTCTGGCATCTCCGTCCAATCTGGAACAAAATCCGCCATGGCTTGTGACTTGATAGCGTCGCGTCTCTTGTAGGTGATCTCGAAGGCGGCAAGTTCAATGCCCCACTTCACGACCCTTCCTGTAGCGTCGCTGTTATTGATAATGTCGGACAGTGGAGTCTTGCTCACCACTATGATTGGGTGCTCCTGAAAGTAATGCCTCAGCTTCCGAGAAGCAAGGAATACTCCATAAGCTATCTTTTGGTAGTTCGGGTAACGTTGCTTGGACTCCGTCAAGTCCTTGCTCACATAGTAAACTAGTTTTTGAACTCCGTGCTCATAGCCTGGTTCCTTCCGCTCTACCATGACGACGATGCTGATAACCCGGTTGGTTGCCGCCATGTAAATTAACAGGGGCTCACCAGGCTCGGGTGCTGCAAGGATGGGCGCTGAGGAAAGAATCTCCTTGAGCTGCTTCAATGCTGCATCTGCTTCATCCGTCCACGTGAATTTGTCCGCCTTCTTCAGCAACTTGTACAGCGGCAGAGCCTTCTCTGCAAGTCGGCTGACGAACCGACTAACTGCTGCAACACAACCTGTTAGTCGTTGAATGTCCTTTAGGCATGTCGGACGGTTTATGTTTAAGATGGCCTTGATTTTCTCCGGGTTGACCTCGATTCCACGTTGGGAAATGATGAAGCCCAACAATTTGCCGTCTGGAACCCCGGAGACGCACTTCTTAGGGTTGAGCATCATGTTGTATTTCCGGAGATTATCAAAGGTTTCTTTTAAGTCAGAGATTAAGTCATTTGACTTTTTAGACATCACCGCAATATCGTCCACGTAGGCATGAACGTTTCGACCAATTTGGTCGCGGAGGCAACGTTGCATTGTCCGCTGGTAGGTAGCACCTGCGTTTTTCAGCCCAAAGGGCATCGTGACATAGCAAAACGTGCCATATGGGGTAGTGAACGAAGTGGCCAATTGGTCCGACTTCCTCATCTTGATCTGGTGGTATCCTGAGTATGCATCAAGAAAACACAAAAGTTCCAAGCCAGCCGTCGATTCAATGACTTGGTCAATGCGAGGCAAAGCAAACGGATCTTTGGGACATGCTTTGTTCAAGCCGGTGTAATCAACGCACATTCTTAATTCATTGGTTCCCTTTTTGGGGACAAGTACAGGATTGTCCACCCATTGGGTGTGAAGGACTTCTCGGATAAATCTAGCCTTAAGTAACCTAGCTATCTCTTTGCCAATGGCGCATCTCTTCTCATCTCCAAAGCGTCGTAGAGGTTGTTTCACTGGTTTGCATTTTGGATCAATGTTTAAGCTGTGCTCAGCAAGTTCCCTAGGTACACCTTTCATGTCGGCAGGTTGCCAGGCAAAGATGTCCCTGTTCTCATGGAGGAACTCGACGAGCGCGCTTTCCTATTTGGGGTCCAGGTTCGTCCCAATGGCGGTGACCTTGGAGGCATCGCCTACCACAAGTTCCACCAGTTTGGTCTCGATGGCGGCCTTGAACGCAGGAGCGGAGTCGGAGATCTGCTTCTTCGACGCGGGCATCTTTGAGTCATCGACCTTGCTCTGGATCTCCTTGAATTCTTTGCTATAGAGGACAGCTTCTGCAACGGCTACTTCGTTGATCTCGCAGTCCCTTGCCTTGGTAAAGCTTCCAGATATGGTGATGACGCCGTTTGGTCCGGGTATCTTGAGTTTGTTGTAGACGAAGCATGGCTTGGCCATGAAGTGTGGAATATGTCACGGCCGAATATGACGTGGTACACGCTCTTGAAGGGGACCACCTCGAAGGTCATGCGCTCTTGACGGTAATTATTAACATCGCCAAAGGAAACCTGAAGTGTAATGCACCCAAGGGACCGAGCCTCCCGACCAGGAACTATGCCGTGGAAGATGGTGTTGGTCCGCCTTAGGTTTGCCTCCGTCAAGTTCATCTTTTGCAGTGTATCCAGGTACATGATGTTGATGCTGCTTCCACTGTCCACCATACACTTGGTGAACTCCACGCCGTCAATCAAGGGGTTGATGACCATGGCATACTGGTTCTCCATGGGTATAAGGTCTGGGTGGTCCGTCCTATCCCAAGTTATTGGAACCTCCGACCAGCGAAGGTACTGGGGAACTGGGGGGAGAGTAGCCATCAGGATCCTCAGAGAGGTCTTCTGTTGTCAGACGGTGGGGGTGCCAAGGAAAGTGTGGTAGACTAGAGCCTTCTTTGCGAAGGGGTTCTTGCCCTTGTCGTCGCTCTTGGCGGCGTGCTTGGGGTCAACGTCCTCGTCCATGTCACTTGAATCCTTGGATTCCTCCTCCTTCTTCTTCCCCTTGCCCTTCCCTCGTGGTCTGTTCTTCCGACTTTGCTTGTAGCAGGACTCCGGGTCTTCCTTGAGGTCGTTGACGAATTTGTTGTGTCGATTGGTATGGGTGGCCTTGCCATTGGCGTCGAGGTGTACGAGACACGACATATCACGGTACTCTTCGTAGGTTTGGGGAACACAGAGCGGCGCCAAGGTGGTTTCACTTCCTCGTTGCTGCCCACGACCAACTCCCCTTCCTCGGCCACGTTGTCCGCCTTCTCCTCGTCCTGCAAAAGTCATAGCGACCATGTCGGTAGATTGCTTTTCTTCTGGAGCGGTCTTCCGCTTTGTACTGCTATTCCTCCGAGCTTGAGTTGGAACGGCCGTTGCCGGCAGGGAGCCACGAGCATCGTCGTCGGCAGCTGCGAACTCACTAGCCAACTGAATCATCTGGTTCAAGTCAAGCTGGTGATTGCCCTGCAAGTGCTTCAGCTTATGTCGGAGCAACATGCCTCTTTCCAACCCATCGATGAAGGCGGCCATGGCGGTCTGAGCGTGCACTCCTGCGCAGGAATTCTTCATGTCTAGCCAGCGGGAGAGGCAGGCGCGATATGTCTCGTCTTTCTCTTGCACGCACCGCTGTAGATCGCCCACAGTGTAGGGACGCTTGTATGTACCCTCAAAGTTCTTGGTGAACGCTTCTTGCATGTCCAGCCAGTTGTAGATAGATTTCTCCGGCAAGTCGTCGATCCATTGACGGGCCGTGCCTGCCAACATTAGCGGGAGGTACTTGACGGCGACGTTGGGATTGCCTCCGGCAATCTCCACCGCGTTGCCGTAGTCCTGCAACAATGTGGCTGGCTTGGCGGTGCCGTCATAGGGCTTGATGGTCTTGTCAATCCGGAAACCTTTGGGGTAAGTTGCGGACCGTGTTGCAGGTCCAAAGCAACGTGGTCCCAGGTATGGTCCTTCCTGGGCCTCGTGGATCTTATCAATCCGCGAACGTGCATCGTACGACTCCGGGTTCTTCTTCTTTTTGTCAACAGGGGATGGGCCGCGTGAACGATGCGGGCCCCCTCCGCCATGGTGACTGCTTGGTGGTGACGGAGGCGGAGGTGGCGGTGGGTTAGCCTTCTTGCTGTTACCCTCCTGTGACGCCTCACGCCTGTCATAGTTGCTTGTCGGACGCGGAGGGTCATGGCGTGACCTGCTCTTGTGTCCTTGGTTGCGCTCTCCGTCATGACGGGTCTGCTCCGTGTTGTCGCGGATGACGATGCCGCACTTCTTTGGTGGGGGCATATCCGTACGATGGTGAGCCTTGTAATCTTCATGACGTTGGGGAGATCGGGGCGGTGGCGAAGGGCGACGAGGTCGGGCCTTTTCTCCGTGATCGGAGGATATGGGGATGGCATCCTTCCTGTTGCGCGCATCCCTCCATCTTCGTTCTGATGAACCCGTCTGGGACCCGACATCAAGAGGTGATCTGTCCCTTGGCGGCTTGTACTGGCTAGATTGGCAGAGCGCTGGGTTATACTCAAGCCTCTGAGAGGTGGCCTTTACCTGCTGCTTCACCGCCTTGGCCACTAGGTCATAGACCTGTTCCACTGCCTCAGGCGATCTATCCTGCTCCAGAAGGGTCTTGGCGATGGCGAGGTTAAGGAGTGGGGTGGGCATCACCTGCTTGCCTTCACTATCAATGTATGGCTTGGCCTGTGCCGGTCGAGGGAGCCCATCCTAGGTTGCGCCGTACACCAGGATCGTTGATGACGCGAGCCGAAGCTTTCTTAGCCTTATGCTGCTGTAGCAGAGTCTTGTACTCGGCCTCCATTGCTCTAGCTTTTTCTATGGACTTCTGCACGTTGACCAGATCTCGATCTAGTTTAGCGCCTTGCTCCGCAATGGCTTGCGCTTCCTCCAGCAGCTGCTGGCGCTTCTCGTCAAGCTGGGTCATGTTCCGGATATGAGCAACGGTTAGTGGCTCAATGAGGAGATTGCCGTATATCACTCTATAAGCTGGAGTAACTTGGGCTGCTGCAGACGTAGATGCTGGAGGTGGCAAGTTTGCGGTGTTGTTGTTGCTCGGGCTGGTGCCGAGTTCCTGTGGCTGCTGCACTGGGTTAGGCGGAGGAGGCATGACCTTTTCCAGCACCGTAGGCGGAGCTCGTCCGGGTTGATCTTCATCCATCGTCGTCCCAATGGTGACGAACACCCCTCGGAATGCGACGGCGTTGTTGGCTTGCTCGTCGCGCGAGTACTCCTCCTCCATCTCCTGCATAGCGGAGTCTAGCTCTTCTGGACTGAAGTCTATCTCCTCTGAATCTGCACTGAAATCAGCATAAAGCGCGTCAATGACAGAGTCGGAGGGTGCCAGGACTTCCTCGACGATGGGCGGCGGAGGTGCAACGGGCTCGACGATGACTGGAGGTGGTGGTGCTGCTACGACAATGGCGGCGGGAGGCGGTGGCGGCGGCTGCTGGATCGGAGGTTCTCCGTCTTTGAGCGCAAGCTCCATCTGGGCTGCCGCGTAGCTGTTGACGATGCTCACCATCTCCTCGAGGGTAAGGCGTCCTGTTGCCTGCTGCCGTCTTAAAGAATGTCGGAGAAGCGTGCCGCGGTCCAGTCCTTCCACGAAGTGATACAAAGCGTTATCATCGGGGTAGTGGGCTAGATCGGCTCGTATACGGAGCCACCTGGCCAGGTAATCGCGGGGGTTTTCGCCCTATCTCTGAATGCAGCGCGCTAGATCGAAGATGGTAACCACGCCGACAAACTTGGATCTCTGCTGTCCAGACGCACGGACAAAGCCGGTGGATTTGCAGTGATCTTCCACCTTTATATCCTGCACAGGGGCGGTTTGGGTGGGCCTTGAATTTTTCCGATCTTTGCCGGCAAACTCCGAAGAGAGATCCTACATTGATCTTTCCGCGAACGTATCCTGCCCGTAGGCGGTCCGTGCGGGTCTTGGTGCTTTCCGATGTTTGCCGGCAAACTCCGAAGAGAGATCCGACATTGATCCTTCCACGAACGTATCCTGCCCGTAGGCGGTCCGTGCGGGTCTTGATGCTCCTTCGACTCCCAGGGAACTAGTGCCCGAGTCGGTTTCGTCGATGAAGAGGTGGATGTCTCCGATAGGAACGATCGAACACCACGCAGGGTTCGTCTTCACCGGGATCCAGAATTCGTCGGGAGGGACGATTGGAACGTTGCCGGAGAAGAGAACGCGACCGATGGCTACGATTTCGCCAATTCCCGCGAAGATATTGGTCCTCTCCCGCTGAAGAGCCTGAAGCGCCTCTTGCCCCACTGTGGGCGCCAACTGTCGTGGTATTGCCGACGAGTACGCCATGGAGGGGTCCTCACAGTGCGTGTTTAGAGACGTGGGGTAAGGCAGATGGTTGACGGGTACAAGGTAACACAGCTTACCCAGGTTCAGATCCCACAACGGTGGCGGAATCCTACTCCTGCTATAAATCACTATAAGGGCAATATGCCGAGTTACAGAGATAGGTTCGCTGTGCGAGGTTGTGTGAAGTTGTCTATGAACTTCTGCCCTAAAGGCTCCCATAGGCCCGACTTATATATTCGCCAGGTCCTAGGGTTACAGGGAAAAGTCCTAGCCGGACAGGTTACAGAGTCCTACACCGTCTATTACTAGTCTTGTGTATCTTGCACTCCAAGGCTCCGGGTACGCTGGTGACTCCACCGTAGCCTTCCTTTATCCGGCATGGGCCTCCCTTCTGGATCCATCTAATTGGGCCACCCAGCAGGCCATAGGACATGCTACCGACTATGGGCCACCCGGGTTAGCCGGATAAGAGACATGCTATAAGGATACCCATATAGCATATCCCCAACAGGCCCCTCATGGCCTCCGCTAGGAGGGCCTCCGTCTCCTCCCTCTGGCGCTTCCTCCACTTCTTGCTGCCCAATCCCTTGACCTTGGGCGCCTTGGCCTTGATTGGGGGCATGCGACCCTCCTCGATGGCCACCTTCTGGAGGGTGCTTGGCTCTAAAGGCGTGGACGTTCTTTGATAGGCCGCGGGTCTTCACGTCTTCGTCAATGTCTCACGAAGAAGTTGAAGTCGGTGGTGAGGCTCCTGGTGCAGAAGAGGCACCTGTAGACGTCACCGATGAAGAAGTTGTTGTACTGGCTAGACTTCAGACTCCTCACCACCTGACGAGCCTTGGTGTCCGTGGACTCGTCGTTGCTGCAGACGTCGCTGCTATCCACCTATTGGAAAAAACAGTAGAGTGCAATAAGCACATGATTGAGATACCGTGATTATCAGGAATGATTACTTGCATAAATTAACCGATTGAGATCTCCTGATTATTCCCCAATCCCCAAATCTCTAACCAAATCGAATACTGACTACAACTACAGATCGGTGCTAGTACTGATCCCAACTAGGGTATTCATCGAAATATGAGATCTAACACAATAGGATTAGCTACTGTAAAAATACCTAGCATCCAACGATTGAAAATACGAACAGCCGAGCCCTACTAACACACGATCTAGCATCCAACGATGGGAATGGGGGAAGAACAAAGGAAGGGGAGAAAACCCTAGTTACCTCCGACCATGGGTCGGCTAAGCTGGTATCGTAGGGGTTCTCCGGCCTGATGTAATTGTTGTCCTCGTAGGGGTCCCAGCTATGCGGGATCTACCGGAGAACGGCGGGGGCCTCCTCGCCAGCGGCTACGACGGAAGCGGAGACGGTGGTCTGGACGGGGACGGAGGCTTCCTTCGATGCCTCGACGGGGGCCTGTACGGGGACGAGGGCCTCCTTGCTAGCGGCTACAGCAGAAGCGGGGACATGGGTCTGGATGGGGATGGCGGCTACCTTCGATGCCTCGACGGGGGCCTATACGGGGATGGGGGACTCCTCGTCGGCGGCCTTGGAGGCGACGATGGCCACCACTCCGTTCTTACCCATCGTCGGCGTGGTTGGGGTTTTCTTGGGGGTTTGCAGAAGGTGATGGGACAATGGAGATGGTTGCGTCAGTGAATGAGCGAGTGCTGAGTGAGAGTGAGGAGGCCTTTATAAAGGTGAAGGGAGGAGACATTTCGTTGCACCACCGTGCACCACGTAACCGCGTACGCTACTGCATCGTGCACGGCCACACGCGTCCGCTACCGCCCCGTGCACCGCGACACGCGTATCATGCGCCACGTTTCCCCCCTCGTGTCTAACCTTGGCCACTTAGTTGTGCTCTGTTATACCCTCGAGTGTAACACTAGCATTTTGGTTATACTCAGTTTTTCCCTCCAATACTAACACTGCCGTATGCAATATGTTCACTTTTACCCTCCAGTGGCTGGTCAACAGAGAGTCAACGAATGAGTTTCAGCTAGCTAATTGAGTCATTTTATGCACAATAGATTCCAAAAGATCAAAACATAGTGGCATATATCCAGGGAGTCTTATTATGTGACCTACCACCATAAGAAATGTATATAAATCAAGTTTTAACCTAAATCACCACTTCTCAGATCACCTACTATCTATGAAGGTTCATGGCTTTCTACTCAAGTCTCTTTCCAAAACATCCCTCCCCAAAACATAATTTGCCTGAATGAGGCAATAACTGTCAAACTGATATATATTTGAATTGCAAATAGTTTGATGTATGCCAATATGTATTTTTTTTGTATAAAAGAAGCATTTTACATTTTTTAAATCTCTTTCTATTTTCTATTTGAACACCTTTGTCAGTTTTGCCCTTGGTTTTTAAGTTCTACTCAGTTTTGCCCTTGGCTTTTAAGTTCTACTCAGTTTTCACCTCTCTCTTAGACACAAACTCTCACACATGTGCTCATCTTGGCTGCTACGCTCTGATTGGTTGATATAGTTGTCACCCGGATCGTACCCACCAACCATTGATCCTCTGTGATCTAGCGGACAGGATAACCCCTGTATCCGTCGGGGGGCACCCTCTATCCATGCAAAATAACGAGTTTGCCACCGATGATTTAACTCCATAAACAAATGATTTTGAATATAATTTGAAGGGAAAGTGTTCAAAGGTGTATAATTTTTGCATTATATTTCACTCCATGAAAATGATAAATGATTAGGATTTTATTAGCACAACATTATCATGTCCTAAGTGCGATTTCAGAGAGTTCAAAGGTGTATAATTTTTTCCATATGCAAGTTTACGCATTACATTCTACTCAAATGACAATCTCTCAAGATTTTCTTAGCACATCATTATCACGTATTAAGTGCGATTTCACAATGTTCAAAGGTTTATAATTTTCATATACGCAAGTTTAGGGATCACTTTTCACGCTCTAAAAATGGTAAACTCTCAAGATTTTCTTAGGATGCTATAATTTGAAAGTGTTCAAGAGTTGTGTCAATTATAAATACTATTTTACATTAAGAGTTGTATAATTTTTTCAATTTAAAAGTGTTCAAGATTTGTGTCAATTATAAACACTCTTTTACATTAAGAGTTATATAATTTTTTTAATTTGAAAGTGTTCAAGAGTTGTGTCAATTATAAACACTCTTTTATATTAAGAGTTGTATAATTTTTTCAATTTGAAAGTGTTCAAGAATTATGTTAATTATAAACACTCTTTTACATCAAGAGTTGTATAATTTTTTCAATTTGAAAGTGTTCAAGAGTTGTGTCAATTATAAACACTCTTTTACATTAAGAGTTGTATAATTTTTCAATTTGAAAGTGTTCAAGAGTTGTGCCAATTATAAACACTCTTTTACATTAAGAGTTGTATGATTTTTTTTTAATTTGAAAGTGTTCAAGAGTAGTGTCAATTATAAACACTCTTTTACATTAAGAGTTGTATATATTTTTAATTTGAAAGTGTTCAAGAGTAGTTTCAATTATAAACACTCTTTTACATTAAGAGTTGTATAATTTTTTCAATTTGGAAGTGTTCAAGAGTTGTGTCAATTATAAATACTATTTTACATTAAGAGTTGTATAATTTTTTCAATTTAAAAGTGTTCAAGATTTGTGTCAATTATAAACACTCTTTTACATTAAGAGTTGTATAATTTTTTTTAATTTGAAAGTGTTCAAGAGTTGTGTCAATTATAAACACTCTTTTATATCAAGAGTTGTATAATTTTTTCAATTTGAATGTGTTCAAGAGTTGTGTCAATTATAAACACTCTTTTACAATAAGAGTTGTATAATTTTTTCAATTTGAAAGTGTTCAAGAGTTGTGTCAATTATAAACACTCTTTTACATTAAGAGTTGTATAATTTTTCAATTTGAAAGTGTTCAAGAGTTGTGCCAATATGTATTTTATTGTATAAAAGAAGCATTTTACATTTTTTAAATCTCTTTCTATTTTCTATTTGAACCCCTTTGTTAGTTTTCCCTTGGTTTTTAAGTTCTACTCAGTTTTGCCCTTGGTTTTTAAGCTCTACTCAGTTTTAACCTCTCTCTTAGTCACAAACTCTCACACATGTGCTCATCTTGGCTGCTACGCTCTGGTTGGTCGATATAGTTGTCACCCGGATCGTACCCACCAACCATTGATCCTCTGATTGATCCTATGTGATCTAGCGGACAGGATAACCCCTGTATCCGTCGGGGGGCACCCTCTATCCATGCAAAATAACGAGTTTGCCACCGATGATTTAACTCCATAAACAAATGATTTTGAATATAATTTGAAGGGAAAGTGTTCAAAGGTGTATAATTTTTGCATTATATTTCACTCCATGAAAATGATAAATGATTAGGATTTTATTAGCACAACATTATCATGTCCTAAGTGCGATTTCAGAGAGTTCAAAGGTGTATAATTTTTTCCATATGCAAGTTTATGCTTTACATTCTACTCAAATGACAATCTCTCAAGATTTTCTTAGCACATCATTATCACATATTAAGTGCGATTTCACAGTGTTCAAAGGTTTATAATTTTCATATACGCAAGTTTAGGGATCACTTTTCACGCTCTAAAAATGGTAAACTCTCAAGATTTTCTTAGGATGCTATAATTTGAAAGTGTTCAAGAGTTGTGTCAATTATAAATACTATTTTACATTAAGAGTTGTATAATTTTTTCAATTTAAAAGTGTTCAAGATTTGTGTCAATTATAAACACTCTTTTACATTAAGAGTTGTATAATTTTTTTTAATTTGAAAGTGTTCAAGAGTTGTGTCAATTATAAACACTCTTTTATATTAAGAGTTGTATAATTTTTTCAATTTGAAAGTGTTCAAGAATTGTGTTAATTATAAACACTCTTTTACATCAAGAGTTGTATAATTTTTTCAATTTGAAAGTGTTCAAGAGTTGTGTCAATTATAAACACTCTTTTACATTAAGAGTTGTATAATTTTTCAATTTGAAAGTGTTCAAGAGTTGTGCCAATTATAAACACTCTTTTACATTAAGAGTTGTATGATTTTTTTTAATTTGAAAGTGTTGAAGAGTAGTCACAATTATAAACACTCTTTTACATTAAGAGTTGTATATTTTTTTAATTTGAAAGTGTTCAAGAGTAGTTTCAATTATAAACACTCTTTTACATTAAGAGTTGTATAATTTTTTCAATTTGAAAGTGTTCAAGAGTTGTGTGAATTATAAACACTCTTTTACATTAAGAGTTGTATGATTTTTTTAATTTAAAAATGTTCAAGAGTAGTGTCAATTATAAACACTCTTTTACATTAACAGTTGTATATTTTTTAATTTGAAAGTGTTCAAGAGTAGTGTCAATTATAAACACTCCTTTACATTTGGAGTTGTATAATTTTTTAAAAAAAGTGTTCAAGAGTTGTGTCAATTATAAACACTCTTTTACATTAAGAGTTGTATAATTTTTTAAATTTTAAAGCGTTCAAGAGTTGTGTCAATTATAAACACTCTTTTACATTAAGAGTTGTATAATTTTTTATTTTGAAAGTGTTCAAGAGTTGTGTCAAGTATACTTTTTTAATTTTAAAGTGTTCAAGAGTTGTGTCATTTATAATACATTAAGAGTTGTATAATTTTTTTAATTTAAAAGTGTTCAAGAGTTGTGTCATTTTCTTATTTATTATACATCCATGTTCCTAATTTTTAATTATAAACACTCTTTCACTTGATTGCAGCCGAGACAGTAACTTGATAAACCAATTAAATCATCGGATCGGCTTGCCGGCCGCATTCTCCACAACAAGCGTCTCGGTTGCCATTTTGGTGCATTTTGGCGTGATATCTAACCTTCTCTGCGCACAGTTGCCGTTGTCATCCTTCGTACAGGTCAACGGGACGACACCATACTATGCCTAGGACGAACGGGAGACCGAAGTGAAGCTCGACAAAGGGCCACGGTGGCCGGAGAAGAAGAAGAAAGGGGAGGCAATGGCATGGGCGCGGGCACGGGGCTGGCTCACGTGGATAAGCTGTGGGTCTGACGCTCACATGGATAAGCTGTGGGTCCCAAACTAATCTGGATAAGTGGAGAGAGGTGTTCACTATGGTAACCAACTAAACGCGGCCCCATGTTAGCATGTAACGACAAGGGTCCACTACGAGACCTGACAGACCGCAGCCCCACTTGTCAACACGCAACGACGAGGGTCCACCACGGGACCCGACTGAATGAGGCCCCACTTGTCAGCATCTAACGGCAAGGCTGACGGACAACGAGTTTCAGATCGTGCGAGAGTTCTATAATAGGAGCTGGGCAAAAGTGAGGAAAAACTAAGCGGCTGGGGAAAAGTGAATACAACTAAGGAACCAAGAGCACGAAAATAGAAATCCCAATTTTCTTTGTTCTTGTTTTAGTATTTTTTCTTTTAAGTTTTATTTTAAAACACAAAAGCACATAAAAATTAGTATAATCTGTTGCTTACAAAACATGAGTAGGAGAAACAAAAAATTAAAGGTGGGGTCCAAAACTATTAATCACAATTATGATACAGGAAATCTTGAATGCACCATAGATTCCAAAGTTCTAAGTGCAATCTATTACAAACGCTTTTCTAATGGAAATTCACTAGCCACAAAATGGCATATTATAAACTTTGATAGGCTATGTGGAACAATAAAAAAACCAACCTTGACCCAAGCATACTGAGAGTCAAGCTATTTCCACACACTTTGACAGGAATTGCAAGCCTTTGGTATGAAAGTGTACCTAAAGGATTTTTAAAATCATGGTTCGATATGAGGGCTGCATTCTTGGAAATATTTGGTAAAGACACAACTAGATGTAGAAAAGGAAATATTTGATTTCAAACAACAAGAGAATGAACGATTAGTTCGTGCTTGGGTAATATTTAAGAAACTCTCATTTAATATTGAACATGGGTTAAGAGATTGGATGCTTATCAATAGTTTATATAGTGGCCTTAATGATGACTTTATGTGCTTTCTTGATGAGGAAGCCAACACCTCTTTTGTGAACATCAAAGCCTATGAAGCCTTTTCACTTCTAGTTGAGATGCTTGTTGAACCTAATATCTACAAAAGTTTAGAAAATATTAAATATGATCCAGCCACCCATGAGGAAAATCATAAAAAGGTTGAAGTTGAAGTTGTTATTCTAGAAGAATCTACCATGTTCTTGGGGAATAAAAATGAGAAACAAAAAAGAGAACCAACTAATTTACAATATGGAATCCCTATAAAAGCACTAATGAAAGAGAAAAAAGAAACTACTATATATACTTGAGCCACTAATAATTACAAATGATAAATAAACAGAGGAAGTTTAAATCCTAAGTGAAACAAAAGAACCTCTACTATACCTTGACAAATGCATCTGGATCACCCCCGGGTAGGCTAACTGGACAAGATACAAGCGGCACAACCCATCCGCCGGCTGGGCAGCCGGACGAGAGAAACTCGAAGACAAACCAGAGGAAGGCTAGACAAAGACCAAGCTGGTGAACCAGTCAGCCGGATAAAAATCATCACCTAAGGCAGCTAGCCGGCTGGGTCACGCTAGACGGATAAGGAAAGACAAGTCAAGAATGAGGCGGCAAAACTACGAGCCGGATAAGACAGCACATTACAGACGCTTAGCCGGATGGGACCGACCATCCGATCCAGACAGAATAGCCGGCTAGGGCGACCTAGCCGGACCTTCAAGGCAGACGGGTAACGTGGGGCACAGTATTATGTAGCCCTGGAAGACATAAGGACATGCACAACGGCACCGGCTCCGGAGGAACTGGCCCGTACCCGTGCTTGGCGGGAACAGGGGTCGCCATCCGTGTCGTCCGGAACAGCCTCCACTGTTTCCGTGTCGACCGAGGACGGTCGCCACTGTTTCCGTGCCGGCCGGGGGGCGCGGCACTGCACCAGACGTCAGGGAGGAAGAACACTATGCTAGAATAGTCGGCCGGTCCCGCCTATGGGACCTGCCAGTCGGCAGCATCTTTGCCCATGCCGCCTCGGCCTATATAAGGGGCGGCAGGGGCATCGTAGCAAGGGTTGGATTCTCATTTCTCTACTAGCTAGACTCGATATAGGTCAAAGAGCCTTGTAGTTCGTTGTGTTCATCTTCTTAGTCAGATCAGCAGGAGTAGGAGCTTTACCTCATCCCGAGGGCTCCGAACCTAGGTACATCTTGTGTCCCCAACGCTTTCATGTTCCCAATCCCGCCTATGGACGTTGTCGCTCGCCTCCCTTCTCGCTCCCACACCTCTTTCTAGTCTTATTAGGCTCTGCTGTTTCCATAATGACGACAGTTGGCGCCCACAGTGGGGTAGAGATGGCGGCGACCAGAGTTATGTTTCGCACGGGACTCCGCACTTCATCCGGCGAGCTGTGGCCTCTGGCCTCGTGCTCACGCTGGGCAAGTTTGACTGCGTTATCAACAACACGCGCTGCTTCGCCGGTGCCAGTTTCCTGGCTGGTGGCTCCGTCCTGCTGTTCGGCGACCTGCTAGTCTACGTTGCGATCGTGCCGGAGGGTTTACCTCAGGAGATCGACTCCTTCGTCGAGCCGTTGCCCTCAGCCGGCAGCGCGCTCGTCGCATCCAGCACCGCGGAGGTGATGATGGCCGGCTCCAGCTATAGCCGTCGTCCCCCTCTCGAGCGCTGCAGCGACCAAGGTGGCCCGTCCACTCTGGTGAGCGATAAAGGCGTGGTGGACAAGGTTATCGAGGAACTCCTCAAGCCGGTCAACCCCGGGAAAAACCCGGAGGAGGCTATGGCCAAGATCGAGGCTGCGCGAGAGCATTTGCTTTAGCAGGTGCAGGGCTTGGCTTCCACCAAGTACCGGATGGAGAGCAACATCCGTGAGTATCACCGCGCTCACGGCCTCACCCCGGCTAATGAAGATCCTAGCCGGTTGGGTTCCGTGTAGCGCCGTGGGGGAGAACTGGGCGCCCGCTTTGAGCAGGACGCCGAGCCGGCTTCCCGCGCGTACTTCTCCCCGCTCGTGTACGACACCGCGGCCAAGAATGTCTGGGCGGCATGAGCCGTCGCGTAAGATCTACCTCACCTGGAGGGGGAGGAAATGCCGCGCCAGTTCCAACGGGTGCAGCACCTGCTGCACGTGGCCGGCGAGCAGGCTGAGGCCACCCGGATCGCGTTCGAAGCAGGAGCCGGTTCCCGTGGGAACCTCCCGGCTTGGAACAGCCGGGGAGGACCTCACCAGACCGAGTGCTTTGTGTCTCCGGGTCAGCAACCCCCACGCTCCAAGCGTCGCCAGTCCGGTAGCAGCCAACCTCGCGGTGAGAAGGGTGCCACGAGCCACCCACCACCGGCTGGCTAGAACCCCCCTCCACCATGCTGCCTCACTGGCCGGGTGGGAGCTCCCAATCCGCTTGAGCCGAATGCGCGCCACCGCATCGACCTTCTAATGGAAGCTCGCCTCACTGAGGAGGAGGACGCAACCGGTCTTGTGTGCTTCGGGCCGCGCATCCGGAAGGAGCCCTTCCCCGACAAGTTTTCCCTGCCATGGGACACCCCCAAGTACGACATCAGCATGAAGCCGGAGGACTGGCTGACCGACTACGTCACTGCAGTCGGAATCGCCCACAACAACAAGCGTGTGTTGGTTCGCTACATCCCGCTCATGCTGACCGGCTCGACAAGAACTTGGCTCAATAGCCTCGCGCCCAACAGCATCAACGCCTGTCCGGACTTCGAGAAAGTCTTCATCCGGAACTTCAACGACACCTACAAGCGCCCAGGCAGGCCCCGCGATCTTTCTCTGTGCGTCCAGGGAGACCGCGAGTCGGATTGCACGTACCTCTCCTGTTGGACCGAGCTGCGCAACTCCTGCAAAGGGGTGGTGGAGAACCAGGCAATCGGTTTCTTCATCGAAGGGTGTTGCGAAGGCACGATGCTGCGTCACCGACTGCTATGCGACGAGCCCAAGACCATGGCGGAGCTGATGACCGTTGCCGACCAGTATGCCACCACGGACGCGGCGATGAAGAAGCCCCTTCGGGTAAACGCGGAAGGATGGCCGGTTCCCACTGAGCCGGCTCGAGAGAAGCATGCCGGCCAAGGCGGAGACGCCATCTCGTCCAGACGACACGGCAACAACAGTCGCTATCAGGGCAAGCGCTCGGTTGAGCAGCAGAGCCTGCACTACCACCAGCGACAAGTCAATGCGGTGTAGGGCGCGCCGGCATACAACGACAAGAGGTAGAGGAACGTCTTCACCTTCGAGCAAATGTTCGATGGGCCCTGCAAGTACCACATCGGTGCCAAGCCGGCTATGCACACCACTCGGCAGTGCAGCTGGACTTGGCAGATCAAGGAGCAAGCTAGCCTACCTCCTCTCCCCCACCCCCTCCTGGCCGTCCCCCACCACCGGCTAGGGTAGCCGGCAACAACCGCGGCAACAGTGGCTACCCCCAGCAGCATGAGAAATACCACATCTTCGAGGCCAAGCCGATTGACAATCGCGGTCGGAAGCAACACAGCGTGGAGGTGAACGCTGTCGTTCCCCTGGTTCCCCTGCACCTCAACTGGTCGGAGACTCCTATCACTTGGAGCCAGGTGGACCAGCCGGATCTGCTCCCCAATCCTGGGGGCTACGCGATGGTGCTGGACCCCCTTGTCATCTCCGACGTGCGCACCTGCCGGTTCTCGCATGTGCTGGTGGACGGTGGGAGCAGCCTCAACCTGCTCTACCGGTCCTTCATGGATAAGCTGGGCATCCGGGAGTGCAACCTGAAGCCCTCGACCACTGTGTTCCACGGTGTCGCGCCTGGGTCATCGTGTGTCCCGCTAGGAAAGATCCGGCTGGATGTCATATTCGGCTCGGAGGACAACTTCCGAAGCAAGCCAATCTGGTTCGAGGTGGTCAACCTCGCCAGCACCTACCATGTCCTTCTTGGGCGTCCTGCCCTCGCAAAGTTCATGGCGGTCCCCTACTATGCATACCTCAAAAATGAAGTTGCCGGGGCCGAATGGTGTGATCACTGTGGTCGGTTGCTACAGGCGGTCCATGGCTTGCGCGAAGGAAGGCGCCAAGATAGCTGAGGCCCTGCTCATCGCTGAGGAGAAGCGCGAGATGATGCGCAATGTTGCCATGCTGCAGCAGGAGGTGCCGACTGGATTAAAGCCGGCTGGGGACATGGCGTTCCAGCCATCCAAGGAGACCAGGTAGATCCCGCTCGAACCGGCTGACCCCTCCAAGTGCGTCACCATTGGTGCCGACTTGGAAAGCAAATAGGAAAGCACGCTCGTCGACTTCCTCCGTGAGAATCCGGACATCTTTGCATGGTCTCCCAAAGACATGTCGGGTGTGCCGAGGGAGTTCGTCGAGCACTCTCTTCATGTGCGTCCTGATGCCAAGCCGGTCAAGCAGCCCCTCCATCGCTTTGCGGAGGACAAGAGGAAGATCATCGACGATGAGATCGCCCGGGTACTTGCTGCCGGCTTCATCATGGAAGTGTACCACCCAGACTGGCTGGCCAACCCGGTCCTGGTATTGAAGAAGAACAAGACCTAGAGCATGTGTATCTACTACACGAGCCTGAACAAGGCCTGCCCGAAAGACCCCTTCCCCCTGCCCCGTATTGATCAAGTGATTGACTCTACGACCGGCTGCGATCTGCTTTCCTTCCTTGATTGTTATTCCGGCTATATTCAGATCCGTCTGAATCCGGCCGATCAATTAAAAATGTCGTTCATCACCCCGTACGGGGCTTACTGCTATGTAGCCATGCCATTCGGCCTGAAGAATGCAGGTGCTACCTATCAGCGTTGCATGCAAAAGTGCTTGCACTCGCAGATCGGTCGGAATGTGCATGCTTACTTGGACGACATCATCATCAAGACGAAGGAGAAGCAGACCCTGCTGGAAGATCTCGGCGAGACATTCACAAACCTCTGTCGGTACCAGATGAAGCTAAACCTGGAGAAGTGCGTGTTCGGTGTGCCAGCCGGACAACTCCTCAGTTTCCTCGTGTCAAGCTGGGGAATCAAGGCCAATCTGGAGAAGATCGCGGCCATCGAGAGGATGCAGCCTCCCAAGAGCTTGCTCGGTCTCCAAAAGTTCACCGACTGCTTGGCTTCCCTCAGCCGATTCATCAGCCGGCTTGGGGAGAAGGCCCTGCCACTGTACCAGCTGATGAAGAAGACAGTCAAGTTCACCTGTACAGCTCAGGCGGATGCTGCATTCCACGACCTCAAGCACATGCTGTCCATGGTGCCGGTTCTTGCCACACCGGATGCGAAGGAGCCGATGCTGCTCTACATAGCCGCCACCAACCGGGTCGTCAGCGTCGTCCTGTCGGTGGAGCGCTGCGACGAAGGGAAGGCCCATCCGGTTCAGTGACCCATCTACTACCTCAGCGAGGTGCTCTCACTCTCCAAGTAGAACTACCCCCACTACCAGAAGATGTGCTATGGCGTGTACTTGGCTTGCAAGAAGCTCAGGCACTACTTCCAGGAGCATCCGCTCACCGTGGTGTCCACCGTGCCATCGGGCGAAATATTTGGCAACAAGGACACCACGGGCCGGGTAGCCAAGTGGGCCATCGAGCTGGCCGCCTACTGCATCCGGTACGAGCCGCGGATTACCATCAAGTCCTAGGCGATGGCGGACTTCTTCGTCGACTGGGCAGAGAGGCAGTACCTTCTGCCGGTTCCAGATTCCGACTACTGGAGGCTGCACTTCGCATCTTTCAAGTGATTCGAAATCAAGTGATTCAAGAAGTCCATCGGAATGGAGTTTCTTCATACGCTTCACTCCAATGTGACCAAGACGACAGTGCCACATATATGTTGAGTTATCGCTTAATTTCAAATGTTTATCTTCAATATTATTAACATGTGTATTACTACAATCGAGATTCAACAAGAATAGACCATTTATCAAAGGTGCATGTGCATAAAACATATTACTCATATAAATCGAACAACCATTATTCTCGGACTTAAACAAGTAACCGTCTCGCAATAAACACGATCCGGATATAATGTTCATGCTCAACATAAGCACCAAATAACAATTATTTAAGTATAAAACTAATTCCGATAGTAGATGAAGAGGTAGCGTGCTGACCGCGATCACATCAACCTTTGATCCATTTCCCAACATGCATCGTCACCTCGTTCTTCGCTAGTTTTCGTCTATTCCGCAGCACCTGTTTCGAGTTACAAATATGAGCAACCGAACCAGTATCAAATACCCAGGCACTACTACGACTACTAGTAAGATACGCATCAATAACATGTATATCGGATATACCTTTCTTCTTGATGTTGCCATTCTTCAGATCCGCCAAGTACTTGGGGCAATTTCGCTTCCGGTGACCTTCTCCCTTGCAGTAAAAGCACTCAGTATCAGGCTTAGGCCCAACCTTGGTCTTCTTTGCTGGTGCAGTAGCTTTCGTACCGCCCTTCTTGAAGTTTCCCTTTTTCTTAGACTTGCCTTGCTTCTTGAAATTGGTGGTTTTATATTGACCGTCAACACTTGGTGCTCTTTCTTGATCTCCACTTCCGCAGAATTCAACATAAAGAAGAGTTCTGGCAACGTCTTATCCATGTGTTGCATGTTGTAGTCCATCACAAAGTTCTTGTAACTTGGTGGTAGTGATTGGAGGACACGATGAATCCCCAACGCATTAGGAATTATTATGCCCAAGCTCCGGCGCTTATTAGCGTGCCTAGACATCTTAAGCACATGCTCACTGACGGAGCTGCCCTCTTCCATCTTGCAGTTAAAGAACTTTTCAGAAGCTTCATAACTCTCAACTGTCGTGTGAGCCTCAAATATCATTTTGAGTTCATAGACAATATCATGTGGGCCAAAGTTCCCAAACCTTTTCTGAAGATCCAATTCCAAACCATACAATATAGCACACTGAACTGTAGAGTACTGATTCTTCTGAGTACGAAAAACATTTTTCTCATCATCGGTAGCATCTTCTGCAGGTGGGTCACCCAGCAGTGCATCCATCACATAAGTCAACTGACCAGCATTGAGCACAATCCTCAAATTGCGGAACCAATCCACAAAGTTGCTTCCATTGCTTTTCAACTTTTCTTTCTCTAGGAACGCATTAAAATTGATGGTAGGGGCCTCCATTGATCTACAACATATTTGCAATAGTTTAGACTAAGTTTATGGTAAATTGAGTTCTAATTAATCGTTAAATTAATATAGGTGAACTCCCACTCAAAACAATATCCCTCACATTGTTTTAGTGATCACACGAACCAAATCCACTACATCATATCCGATCATCATGAGACATAATGTAGTTTCGAAGGAGAACAATCAACATGTTCATCATATCCACTATATGACTCATGCTTTACCTTTCGGTGATCCGTGTTCTAAGACCATGTATGTACATGCTAGGCTCATCAACATATCACCTTAGTTTATACATGATCAATCTTGCTTGCTCCCATTGTATACACTCGCAGAATCTAACACACCCAATCATCACATGGTGCTTTGAAACAACGAGTCTTGGAAACGGTGCCTACTAAGGATGAACACTTTATAACTTGATATTTTGTGAGAGAGATCATCTTATAATGCTATCGTCTCGATCTAAGCAATACAATATGCATAAAAGGATTAACATCACATGCAATTCAAAATATGTGATATGATATGGCCTTTCTTCTTGTGCTTCAGATCTCCATCTTCAAGCATGAACATGATCTACATCATCACCAGCATGGCATCAAGGTCAATGGCACCACTACATGGTTGTCGTCCACCAGTATCAACTATTACAACTACTTTTAATAATAGACACACAGGTCTTAACAAAATTAAAATACAACCATAAGGCTCCTGCCGCTTGCCGACTTACAATAAGGAACATTGCATACATCATATATAATCACAATCATGGCCATATCACATCACAGCACACCCCTGCAAAACAAATTTAGACGCCTATAATTTTATTTGCATATTTTACGTGGTTTGGGGATTTCAATAAGTACTGTTCTAACTTACGAACAAGCACCACAACGTTGATGCTTGAACTATCAAGTGCCCGTTGTAAATTGAATCTTTACTATGATGGGAGATACATACACCCGCAAAGCCACTTATGCAATACAAGTTGCATGTTGAGCATGGAGAAAGTCTCATGAACGATGTCTTGTAAGGTTTGCCTGGGCCTCTTCATCCCACCATATCGCAAGATGCAAAGTACACAAGAAGAAATTGATAATAAAAGCACCACCGCCCACAATGACCATCGTGTTCTACTCGTGCAACAAATCTACATATAGACACGGCTCTAATACCACTGTAGGGGTTCGTAGCATGGAAAACAAAAAATTCTACCGCATGAACACACACAAGCCAAGATCTATCTACTAGATTGTAGCAACGATTCGATAGAGTACTCACCCTTGAAGATTCCAAAGCGGTCAACGAGAGCAGATTCTCGTGGGTGATGTAGTTGTTCACTTGTCGATCTCAAGATCGCGTAGATAATCCTTCCGGTGCCACGTTACGGCAGCATTCCCGTAGTCGATCACACATTTGGTACTCGATGAATACCTTCCTCTCCCATGTTCCAGCAGGCAGCAGAGGTTGTAGCTCTCTCCTCGCGATTCCGGCAGCACGACGGCATGGTGTCAGAGTTAGAGGGGAGATCCCGCAGGGCTTCACCTTAAGCCAGAGCAGGTAGGATGGAGTACATAGGTTCCTCAGAATCTAGGGTTTAGAGGCCAAAGAGGAGGAGGTAGGGGCGGCGGCTAGGGGGCTAGGGTTTGTGGTGTAGGTCTTGGGGTACCCCTTCCCCTCTATTTATGAGAGGGAGGGGCATCTAGGGGAGGGGGAGGCCGTATCGTCCCCCAACTCCCTCTCCTTGGCGCGCGCGGTGGAGGGAGAGGAGTTTTCCTCTCCTCCCTCCAACAGGAACCATTGTCCCAGTTTGACTATTCAAACTTGCCTTTTGACTTTCAATTTTGGAGTTTGATTTCTTTCTTTTAAACGCCCAGCCAAGTGACCTAGGACATGATGCAATCATTCCACTTAGTCATGACACATCCATGTACCCTTCCCCTTCCGGTTTGGTGAACCTTCTAGACCCTTCTAGATCATTCCGATGAAAACACCAGAATCATTCCCGAACTCCTGAATTGGACTTTCCTTATATGAATCTTATTTTTCGGACCATTCTGGATCTCCTCACGATATCCCGGATCCCATCCGAGACTCCGAACAACATTCTGTCTTCTTACTCACATTCCATATCTAGTAAACAACATCGAATCCTTAAGTGTGTCTCCCTATAGTTCGTGAATTATGCAGACATGACCGAGACTCATCTCCGATCAATAACCAATAGAGGAATCTAGAAATTCATATGGCTCCCACATATTTCTACGATTACTTTTGTGATCGAATGAACCATTTACATATGATACCAATATCCCTTTGTCTCGCAATATTTTACTTATCCGAGGTCTGATCGTCGGTATCTCTGCATACCTAGTTCAACCTCGTTACCGATAAGTACTCTTTACTCGTTCTTGTGATATGTGATCCCTTGTGAGCCAGTCACATGCTTGCAAGCCAATTGGATGACATTCCACCGAGAGGGCCCAAAGTATATCTATTCGTCATATGGATGGACAAATCTCACTATTTATCCATGTGCCTCGACACATACTTTCCGAACACTCAATACCACCTTTATAACCACCCAGTTACAAAGTGGTGTTTGATGTCATCAAAGCATCCATCCAGTGATGGTGATTAGCATGATCTCATGGTCAAAGGATTGAGGTTACTTTGTATCTGGAAGCTTATAGCAAACGAACTATTAAAATGACTTGATCTTTATGCTACGCTTATCTATAGGAGTATGTCCATCACACCATTCTCCTAATGATATGATCTTGTTGTTAATAACATCTCAATGTTCATGATCAGGAAACCATGATCATCTATCAACCAACAAGCTAGTATTATAAAGAGGCTTTAATAGGGACTCTATTTAGTTTACAAATCACACAAGTATTAATGTTTCCTGTTAATACAATTATAGCATGAATGTAAACATTTATCATAAACACAAAGATATAATAATAACTACCTTTTATTATTGCCTCTAGGGCATATCTCCAACAGTAAGAACTAATGCTTTACTTCTTAGAACTTGTTGTATATATTTGAATGCATGTGCTTGAAATTTTCTTAAGCACTGCGTATTTACACCTTTCGTTTTATATGGATCTCTGCCTCGTCCCTTTCATGAGCCGGCCATCCTTTAGCACGGAAACTCTGCCGAGTCAATGGAGCGCAATTGCGAAACCAGTTTAAACTCGGAAACAGAGTCTGCCTCCAGAACCAACAATTCATTACTCGGAATATACCTGCGTCTGAGCAGTCAGATAAAAAACCAAAGTATAAACACAAAATAGATTTACATCCTAAGGTAACATTTTTATAGATATTGAAAAATCATAACCAGAACGAACATGAGCATAAAGTAATTTCAAGCATCCTGGGATTTTTGAAAATGACATGCTCTTTTGGAAATAACATGGCATAAAACTTCTCTAAAATAATATATGAGGAAATCAATAATTTATTTCTGTTTGAACATGTACATATATGATTACAAGGAATTATAACTAAGAATAGAAGGGACGTAGCTGTGTAATGTTCCATGGACGGTCTAATTCATCCGGGTATATACTACCGCCAGCTCTCTTTCTCTTCCGAGTATCCGGTATTTCCTTGATTGGTCTAATAACAGTTAAATAATATGACCCGTTATGCAGAACTCTGTTGATCATAAAATGTCCTTCCCAATTCTGGAAAAGTTTATGATTTATTTTTTGCACGAGTTGGAGAACCAAATATCCTTGTAGGTTGATAGGTTGATATTTGCGTAACTTCTGCTGATAGGTTGTAGATCTCTGCTCAGTAACGACACGGACTTCTTCGACTATGTCGAGATCATCTTGTCGAGAAACTTCTGCATCTTCTTCGATATACACTTTGACTCGAGGAGACTGATGAATTAAATCACTTGGAAGAACTGTTTGTGCACCGTAGACCAAGAAGAAAGGAGTGTATCTGGTTGATTCTTCCGCCCAAGCCCCCACGGCACGATGAAGTGGTGCCTCGAGATGAGGTCGAAGTACTTGTACAATGAGATTGTTTGCTCTTTTGACTTGTCCATTAGCTTGTGGGTGTGCGACTGATGCAATATCAAGTCGGATCCCTAGTTCCTCGTAGAATTCGGCTAATTATCCCATGGAAAATTTGCTCCCGTTGTTGGTAATAATGCTATGTGGATATCCGAATCTGATGATTACATCCTCAATGAACTTTCTGGTTGTGACGCCATCGCAATTTGTTATGGGTTCAGCCTCAATCCATTTGGTAAATTTATCCACCATCACTAGTAGGTGAGTAAATCCACATTTTGCCGTATGAAACAAACCTACCATATCAAGCCCCCAGACCGCAAATGGCCATGTAAGAGGGATTGTTCGCATCTGATCAGCCCAAACATGTGTTTGACGGGCGTACTTTTGGCAGCCTCTGCACGTTTTGACCAGTTTCTCAGCATCTGCCTTAGCTATGAGCCAAAAGAATTCACGCCTAAAAGCTTTTCCCACTAAAGATTTGGATGCAGCATGGTGACCACACTCACCTTCGTGTATTTCTCATAAGATTTCCACTCCTTCTTCCAGAGAAATACAACGCAGGAAAACCCTAGAAACACTCCGCTTATAGAGCTCACCGTTGATTATCGTATAGGCTTTTGCTCGTCGGACGATCTGTCGGCCCATAACTTCGTCTTCAGGTAATTTTCCGTCTATTAGGAAATCCAGATAGGGTTTTGTCCAGCTGAGAATTACATCCAGAACTGCTACTAAAGGTGAGTCGAATTTCATCGGATAATCCTCATCAACTCTTGTGATGGAAGGGACTTTTAGGTGCTCTCGAAAAGCGCCATCCAGGACTTGTTTCCGCATATACCCTATCCTTGATAAAGCATCTGCTTCCTCATTTTTTGCTCGAGGGATGTGTTGAACCTCAAAGCCCTCGAACAATTTAGATAATTCATCCACAACAGCTTTGTAAGCTGCCATGTGTTCGTTTGCATTGCAGATATCGGATACTTGCTGAGCAACTAAATCTGAGTCTCTATAACACATGAATCTAGTTACGCCAATATTTTTGGCCATGCGTATTCCATGCAACAGTGCTTCATAATCGGCGATATTATTGGTTGCCGTGAAGTGTATTTGCAACACATAGAACAGCTTATCTCCTTGGGTAGAACCTCCACTCGTGTCCAGGTGATGTACACAAGGGTTGTTAGTGATGTCGGCCCAGGAATATGATTTTCTGGGTTGCTGATCTCCTCTACCTTGGACCCGACAAGTTTTGTGACCTCTTCCTAGGCCGCCTCCGCGCCCTCCTCGTCCTATAGATTCGAATGTTGTGTTCACTACTGTGTTGTCCGGAGCCGGTTTATCTTCTGAGGTATTCTTGCGCTTCTGAGTTTGTTGCTTTTGCTGCTTGGCCGCATTTGGATTGGACAGAATATTCAGCAGTCCATCTGAATCATCGTCAGTGTCAGCATACTTGATCGCCATTTCTATCATCTCTCCCAGATCCGTGACATGGTCACGCTTCAGTCTGTGACACAAAAGTCTGACTGGGAGTCCTGCAATGAAAGCTTCAATCGCAGTTTGCTCGTTTAATCCCTAGCAGGAGTTCTTCATGTCGATCTAGCATCCGAGGTAATTCCAGCAGGTTTCTCCGGGTCTTTGAGTGCAACGCTGCAAGTCTCTGACTGTGCAGGGCCTCCTGTATGTTCCCTGAAAGTTTGAAAAGAACGCACTTTGCATATCATACCAGTTGTGAATTGAATTCTCTGGTAGATCATTGATCCATGATCGAGTCGTCTTCCGCAACATAAGTGGGAGATATCAAACAGCAATCAGGCTATTTCCTCCTTTGGTGATGCAGCAAGCCTGGAAAAAATCTTGAAGCCAAGTATCTGGTCGAGCTGCACCATCATAGGGCTGTATGTGTTTGACAATGCTGAAGTCAACCGGCAATTTGGTTCGAAGGATACATGGGCCAAAGCATTTGGGTCCCACATATATGTCCTCTTCCTCATGCCGACGCGCTGCCATGTTTGATTCGATGCGATGGCGAGCATCACTTGGCGAGAGAGATCTACGCCTTGGAGGCTCGCAGCTTCTGCATGGCAGAGTCAAATTCCTGCTTCTCCTTACACCATCGCCACCCCCAACCCTGCGACTTCCATGGTTGCGATGACATCCTTCATGGTCGTTGTCAGACAGTGATGGAGGATCTGGCAGGTTATTTCCGGCTGAACGACGCGGTGGTGGAGCCTCATTATGTTGACCCCGAGGTTGATTTCTTCGGGCTCCGTCCCTACTTGATTCAGGATGATCTGGGTCGTTTCCTCGTCCGGCATTACCAGACGGATGGCTTGGGTTGGCATCTGATGTCTACGCACTTCTATTCTTGTCGACAGTTGTTGGGCCTCCAAGTGCAGAGGTTTGTAGAACAGCAGCAAGTTTCCCTTAAGTGGATCACCCAAGGTTTATCGAACTCAGGGAGGAAGTGGTCAAATGTATTCCCTCTCAAGCAACCCTACAATTAATATACAAGAAGTCTCTTGTGTCCCCAACACACCCAATACACTTGTCGGGTGTATAGGTGCACTAGTTAGGTGAAGAGATAGTGAAATACAAGTGGTAACGGTGCTAGAAAATAGCTTGATGGTGAGGTAAGGTAAATGACCAAAACCTCCCCGGCAAACAGAATAAATATGGAAGCAAGCAAACATGCAACAGATCTAGATGCAAACGGTGTTTCAATGTTTAGAAACAAGTCCTAGGGATCATACTTTCACTAGTGAACACTCTCTCATATAAATATCCTCTCTTCATGATACTACTCTCCGGTTGGACAGTATAATCATCGGTAGGGCTATAACAACACTCCTCAAAGTCCGCCTTTCCCAATCTAGATAACCCCAACACTGTTACCTTGAGCGCTAGATGGTTCCAACAAACACCACAATTTCATAGAGACATCCAACTCCAAATATAACTCATAAAAAAATTCAATCTAGCCAAAGTGCCACACACACACGGTATGCACGCTGTCACTTTCACACACGTGGGGAAAAACATAGATCTATTAAAGCACAAAGAGTATTTATGTATACTCAAACCTAAGTGCCACCATGGCGTGCACGTTGTCACTTTCACACACATGGGGAGAGCAGAGATCTATTAAAGCACTTGAGTAGCAAGGTAGATCTACTTGATTACAAAGCTCATGATCACAATATGACCATGCATAGAGAGAGAGATGAACACATAGCTACCAATAGAGCCCTTAGCCTCGAGGAAGAAGTACTCCCTCCTCATCATGGTAATCAGCAACGATGATGAAGATGGCAATGGAGATAGATGGAGATGGCTCCAGGGGCACTTCCTCGTCCCGGCAGAGTGCCGGAACAGACTTTTTGTCCCCTGAATCTCCCTTTCGGTGGCGGCGGTGCTATAGAGCTTTTTCTGGAAGTATGATTGACTATTTAGGGTTTTCTCCCCGGGGGCTTCTTATAGGCAAAGGAGGCAAGGTCGGTGGAGAGCCAGGGGCCCACACCCCCTGTGGGCATAGCCTAGGGTGGGCCCACGCCCACCTAGGGTGTGTCCACCTTGTTTTCCTCCTCCGTATCGTCTTCGATTTTCTATATCGCTTCGGGGAAAATATGAACTTTGGCTTTTGTCCCGTCCAATTCCGAGAATATTCATTTTTCAGCTTTTCTGAAACCAAAACAGCAGAAAACAGGCAACTGGCACTGTGGCATCTTGTTAATAGATTAGTTCCAGAAAGTGTATAAAAATACCTCAAAGTGTAGACAAAACATAGCAAAGTGGATACTAAACAAGCATGGAACATCAAAAATTATAGATATGTTTCCGACGTATCAAGCATCCCCAAGCTTAACTCC
The DNA here is from genome assembly GCA_916181665.1 of Avena sativa. Lineage (NCBI taxonomy): Eukaryota > Viridiplantae > Streptophyta > Magnoliopsida > Poales > Poaceae > Avena > Avena sativa. Next base: position 78,370,243 of record OV702295.1, on the reverse strand, counting down.
TGCTCTTCCTCGAGTAGATAAGTGATAAAAGAATAATTTTTGAGGTGACATGCGCCATCAAAACCAAGATCAAACCATTTGCAAGCAATGAAAGCTGGGATCAAAGAACTCTAAACATGAGCATGAAAGATGGAGTTCTAACAGTAAGACAAAGTAACTATGCATGCAACATGAAAGGTTACAAATAAAGATTCATGAATAACAATGCATTTAAAAACATTTGTTTGTTTCACATACAGAAAACATGGCATATTGGCATTCAACTTGTCCCTCATTGAGTAGCAAATAGATCCATAGTACACCTTCAAAGTTCACAAGGGTGACTAGAAACAAGTAGCACAAGAACAAGTAGTACCACAATATGCATCAAACAATAAGTTTTGGGACACTGCACACAGAATGGGAACCATGCACTCTTAATGGTGCCTAAAGGTAGAAGGTCGATACTCAAATAATGGTGGAAGAAAGGCCCTTCACAATGGGAAGCAGGGATTTCAAGTTTCAAAAGGAGCTTCCTAAAATTATGGTACTTGTTAGCTTTCAGCCCTCATTGCCCCTATCATAAGCATCATGAAGTGATTATGGTTAAAGTGAACAAACTATGGAGTATATGCTTGACAAAGTATAAGTTGGCAATCTCAAGTCCCTTGAATACGAGGGCCACACCTCATGCTACTCAACTTCAGTCACCTGTAAGTTCTTGTCATTGTAAGTACATGCGTATCATAGAGAACCGCCAACGGGGTACCCCTTCACATGGTACAGGAGCTATACCATAACCAAAATGACAAGGAAAGCAGACAATGAGCATCTCGGCGATCTTTTTACTTACTATATGCATAGCTTTTTATTGAGGATGCTTCATAGATAGCTCACTATGGTGATGCTGCAAGTTTCCACCATGATTGGGCATGGCTTAGGCTAGCGTCCCATGCATTTCTCTAACACAAAATACATACTCCATGGACTTACAAGTTCCCTCTTTATTTCACACCGGTGACATCCATAGACAAAATAGCATGATATCAAATGAGTACAAAGTACAAGTGCAATGTTGAAAACGTTCCACGTGACAGCACGGTTCTGCTAATTCCAACGTATAAGTGCAAGCATATACAACATAGATGGCACAATGGTTCAAGTTTATTAGGGACAAAGAATACAAAGTGTGCCATCAAGTTTGTGAGAGATTTAATCACTAAGTTTTCACATAACAAAGTACTTTTTAATTGGAAGATAGATTTAAACAAGAATATACTTGGAATGGTGTAACACACCATGCATAGGAATTTATAGTGGACACTTTGGAATAACTTGGTTTCTTGGGAGTTGGAAGCATGAGTAGAGCTTACTCATACAAGTGGAGGCTATCAAAATACTGGGAGCAACCAACTAAGAGAGCAATAATGGCCATAATCATGCAGAGCAACAAAACATTACTAATCAAAGCATAGAGTGGTACTACAAGTCAAGGACTAAATGATCATAGAGGCTATGGTGAATTGTTCATAGTCATAACATGGTGTGAGCATGTGCCAAGTCAACCCAAACAAATCATCAAAGGATAATACCACAATACTATGCTTTTACATGCTAAAACAACGCATAATTTCTTCAAGGCACACTAAGCAATCCCAATTGTTTGGAACAAGACATTCTACAGCAATAATCACTAAGCATAAGGTCAAAACAACACCTAGCATGTCATGCTAAAGTCTAAGTCACAGTCAATGCAAGCTCCCTTTTGTACCACTTAAGCATGAAGCTTTCTACTCTTTCCAACACCAAACAACTTATTTGAAACAACTCACAAAGATAATAATCAATAAAGATCAGTGATCTTGTCTCACAAATCCACAAATAAGAACTAAAAAGTTCTAAGCTGAAAGCACAAGAAAACTAAGGCTGAACGCAGTTCTAGCAAAAGTGAACACTCACAAAACAATAAGAGTGAAAACTAGAGTGTTTTAGGCAATGGAAACAGAGTGTGTCTCTCTCCAAAAGAAGTGTGGTGTAACCAACCAACTTACTCAAGCAAACTAAGCAAACGAAAACCAAAAACGAAAACTAAGACGCTCCAAGAACAACACAACAATGCATGAAACAATAAAAACGAAGTGTCTAGAAAGACCTAAGATTTTTATTGATGAAGAAGGGGATGCCTTGGGCATCCCCAAGATTTTGAAGCTTGTACCTCTTGAATATTTATTGGGGTGACATAGGGTGGCATCCCCAAGCTTGATCTTTTTTCCATTCTTCATCTTATTACATCATTCTTTCTCTACACCTACAAATTTTCCTTCATACAAAACGTCACACAATCTTTATTAGCAGCATTAGTGTATTCAAAAGATAATAGACCTTTGGGTTTAGTTTCAAAACATCAAAACTTTCAATAAAGACACAAGCTACTGTTGAAACTCCTTCAAAAAGCTCAATTTCCCAAAAAGAACCCAAAAAGGAATCAATAAGGAACAAATGCAAATAATGGCAGAAATCTGTCAAAACAGACCAGAAGGTATAAACCTATTTTTTAGAAGCCCTTATGTTGATCAAATAAAAAAATGTTGAACTAACAAAAGTTATATAACATACTTTAGGATTTATTCGTAAATTTTCATCTCAATCCGACTTACAGAGACTCCTCACGATTTTTTATGGTGGAGGACAAAAATCTATTTTGGGACAGCAACTCCTCAAATCTTACTTCCCTCTCATTAGAGGTCATTATTGGCACAAAATAAAAACAAACAAAAAGGATAAGGAGAGGTCATTATATAAGTAATAACTTCCAATACTCAATAAAACTCTTGTGTTATCTCCCAACAAGTACTTTTCTTTAACGCCTTTAAGTTAGGCTTGATAGTTTGAGAAGATGCTCACATAAGAAATATGAATTGAAGTAAAAGAGAGCATCAAGAACCAAATTCAAAGCACATTTATGTATACCCCACTTCCTATACATAGGAATATTGTAAAGAAACAATTCATGAAAGCACGAAGTACCAAGCATAGGAAAGCAAAACAAGTGCAACTTCAAGACTTTCAACATAAAGAGGGGAAAGTTAATATTATTCAGATGCATAAAACCATGTCTCCCTCTCTCATAATAACTTTCAGTAGCATCATGAATAAAATTAACAATATAACTATCACATAAAACATTCTTATCATGATCCACATGCATAAAATGATTATTACTCTCCACATAAGCATAGTCATGCTTATTAATCATAGTGGGAGAAAATTCAACAAAATAGCTATTATTAGTATTCTCATCACCATAATCATCAAATATAGGAGGCATATTGTAATCACAATTAACTTTCTCCTCAATATTAGGTGGACTGAAAATATCATACTCATCATTGTAATCATCATATATTGGAGGTTTGGTATCATCATAAGCAATACAATAGCTATCTTCCAAAGCTGGGGGACTAAAAAGATCATTTTCATTAAAACTAGCTTCCCCAAGCTTAGACTTTTCCATAGCATTAGCAACAATGGTGTCCAAAGAATTCATACTAATAACATGGCTATTAGCATGCAAATAAAGTTCCATAGGTTTCTTAATTTTCTCTTCAAACACTTCATGTCCTAACTCAAGATAAATACTATAAAGCTCTCTAATTTTTTTTGTTGTTTTCCTGTAACATCCCAGCATTAGAGCTTAGAAATAAGTTGAACCCAGATGTGTGCATTGCATTCATGCATAGAAAATCCGAATAATTTTCGCGCTTTTGAACAAAACTTGTCAAAGTAATTGAAGCTTCTCTCAACTTGATGGAATTGAAGTAGATCATCAAGTTGACTACGATAAGTTTCAATATGATCTTTGCTAAAACCTTATTTTTGGGTAAACATGATTTGATCTAAGGGTAGATCAAATGTAATAAAATTAAACCCTAATACATTGCTTAATGATTTATATTTGATCCTTAGGTGATCATATCATAGTATTCATTACAATAACTCATGAATACCAAGCTATGAATATAATTTAAGTAACAAGAATGTAATAACTAATCCTGACCTATATTATTCTTATCCAATTCTACCATGTGTATCATGGTAATACTTAATCCTAACTCTTTAGTTATATGGAGTAGGAAGGAAAGAAATTCAAGACCATTCACCACATATCTTTCTTTCCATATCAATCATTATCATCTCTATTGAATCTTATTCTAATATTTGTTGTTCATCAATGTTGAGTAATCAACTATTGATTCACCAATTCTTAACCTATCAATTCTTGATCTATTAACTCTTGACCATATCATAGCATTCACTTAAGGCCTATAAAGAAATAAGTTAAAAGGGGTAAATAGTAATGCTAGATTTAAATATCATCTATAGGATGGGGGTGATGGAAGAGAATAGGATCAATGTGATAATTGATGGAGTTAATTCACTCCTGAATGAATAGAAGAGTATCTGAGATAAAGGTTACAAGGATGAGTATTGAACGTAGTTACCGGGAGTAATCTGTAACATCCTAGATTTTTATATTAGATGTTACAAGAAGCATGCATCATCCTTGCATCATTGCATCCTACAAATTTAAGTTGCATCAAAACCCTACCATCAAACCCTAACAAAACTCTAATAAAAAATCCCTCTGTGAGCAAGAATGAAGTAATCTTGTTTTGACCCTTCTAAAAACTATGTAAAAATAATATTCTCTGGCTCTAAGATGACCACCTCATTTTTACAAAAATTTAGAAACTAGTTTTACTGAATTTTAGGTTGTTATGCAAAAGTTATTGAAGATTTAGTAAACAGAAAATGGAAAAAGATAAGGAATAAAAAAGGGAAAACAACGGCCTAACCTAGCTGGGCCGGCTGCGCCAGCCCACCCGCGCCCGCGCGACGCCTAACCTGCCAACGCTCACGCGCCAGCCCAACGCCAGCCCACAGCACCGCTCCGCTGACACCCGGGTCCCACCGCGTCGTCTCCCTCCTAGAGTCCGCGGCGAACCCGAACCCCACCGCCTCGGACGCGTCAGGATTTGCTCGAATCCTAACCGATTCGGCCTCCTCCACCCCCAAGTATTTGGGCTATATAAAGACGACCCCTCTCGTAGTTGTTCCCTCGAAAAAAACCCAACTCGATACTCGCCGAACCGCTGCCAATTTCTCACCGACGCATCGCTGGAGTTTGCGGGAATCAGCGGAGCAGTGCGGCTGGACGAGGAACGAAAGGTTGAAACCGATCTCGCGAACGGGACCGCGAGAAGGAGCCGCTCGCCGTTGTCTACTCCACTGGCTCGAGGAGCCACCGTACCGCCACCGAGAACCACCATCCGACAGCGCCGCCGCCGTCTGCCTCCCTTCGCCATCGTCGCCACCGCGGTAAGTCGCCGCCCCTCCTCCCGTCCGTTAGATCGACGAGCTACGGCTCCGATTAGACGCACAATCGAAGGGGTATCGGTGAGTGGCATTATGCCGCGTGGCAAGTCCGCGTCAGCGCCGCGTCGTCTAGCTGGGGCCAATGAGGAGCTGCCACTTGTCGCGATTCTAATAGGGTTATATTTAAATTGGCAGATTGTGGTTAAATCTTGCAAAATTCATAGAAATTCAACCGTTTGGCCAAAACTTGCGTTTAATATACCGTTGAGTAGAACACAGATCTGTAATAATTTGGCAAGTTTGTAGTAGTATTTTCGGTGTAAAATTTATTCTTTAGATTGGAGTATTTAATTTGTAGAAAAATATTTGGAACTCGGTTTTAGTTGATTCTTGTTGCGTTCGCTTTGTGTTTATAATGCATACTGACTAAAGTTATAAAACCTTGCTTAGGATCTTTAGATCTGATTCGGGGCTAATTAGATGGTTGGATCTCCTTATGAGACTCTAAATTAGAATAATGATCCAAATTAATTTAAATCTATGGGAAATCAATACTAATAACATCCCCAACACAATTGCAATCCAATTAGACTACATTGGTCAATTTAGAAAACAAATCTTGCATAATCACCATGTTGCATGCATGCATATTATCTCTGTGGCATATTTTGTGCAAGTTGTGATTAGATCTATGTTTGTGTTTTGTTAGATTGTTTGGAGTGCGCTGAGGAGTACTATTGTGTAGAGTGTTGCTCGGATCAAGGCAAGTTACACCACTTGTTCATTAATTTTGTCCCAGTTTTGATTCTATGCATGTGATCTTCAAAATTCTGTAGTATGCATGTGTAGGATGTTCTAGTAGAATTTTTCCTTAGTATTATTTTGCAAGTGCGATGATTTTGTAGTATGCCATGAGTAGCTCTATACTTAGGATTTTCCCTCCTAATAGGTTTCCCTATTTTGCTAAGTATTGCTTGTTATGCTATATATATGTAAAGTACCGCTGGGGGGTTTGAAAGACAATGAATTTTTCTTAGTATAAAGGCTCTCTTGAGCAAACTTTTCTTCTCAAATCCACTTCAAAATAAAACTAAGTTTTCTTCTGGGCGGAATGGTTGTCGGGACAACGAGTGAGATTTTGGTGGAGGACGGCCGCCCAGGAATCAAAGAAGTCTGCCATGTTTCAGAATTCAGGAGCTTCTAGTGCAACCACAATACATATGGGCTATGTCTTGGCCTAGTACTTAGTGGGAAACCTCACCTGGGTACCAACATTTGGAGGTTCTTGGCACAGCTGGATCCAGAAGGTAGAGGGATACTAAGGGAAAGCCTCGCCATGGTCTTGTCTGTAAAAGGACTTGATCGTGGATTGTGGGTAAAGTGCACAAACTCTCGAGAGTATTGCAATCTGATCGATCAGCCGAGTTCACGGAAAAGAACACTTGAGCATCTGAAGGATGGCGCCTCTAAAGGAACTTCGTCTCTCTTTTCCAAAACTTAAAGTTTTCTAAAAACCCAAGGCGTGAGTCATATCGCTATTGGGAGGGTTTTGGGAACTTGGTGTGTAATATCCAAGTGTTAGGTTGTTTGGACACTTGGTGAGTAATATCCTCGTGTGCCATTCGACCAAATATTACTTAAACAAATGTTTACAAAGTAGGGAAATCTTCTCTTCTCCTCCATACTTAATAAAACTAGCTTTGAGCAAATAAACTCCACGGCCTGAACTAGCCTTGCATGTAGAGTTAGTTTTTTCTTCCCTTGTGTAATTTGCCAATACATTCAAAGTATTGACCCAACTTGTTGGTTGCGCGTCTTATGTGCATAATACGAATATTGAAAGGTGCGTAGGGATCGCGAGTCTACACTCGACAAGCCTGGGGCGTTGATGGACTCAAGCTGCTTTATGTTTCCGCTGTTATTTGGGCTAGCCTAATGCTAAGCAAATTTGTAATAAATCCATACTCTGGATTCTCCGTGTAATAATGACTTTGTGTTTTACATGATATTCGTCGACTATGAGTGCTATCTATTGATCCAGGGACTAGCATGTAAATCACAGGGACTTAGGATCTTTATTGATCTAAGGTCACTACATAATCCTATTGGATCAAGTAGGTATAGTCAACGAATGATATCTCTTAGTCCAATAGAGATAAACTGAAGATAATTATAATACAACTGTAATGTTGTATGGATGAAGCCTTGATTAGCCAACTGGAAACCTAAACCATAAATGATCAAAGGATTATAATGATCATGCTTTAGCCACCAAGATTAAATACTTATATCATGTATAAGTGACATTGGTGGGTAGAACATGATTGAAACCCTAGTACAGATAAGTTATCCTAGAGTAGTCATTACAAGACACATTAATATAATGTGAGGTGGGAGTATGAGTTATTAGAGTAAAGTAAATATAAGGTAGTATGATTAAGCTAAAGCTAGTGTAGCAGGGACTTATAGAAGTAGTGTTATTCCTCTTAAAGAATAGTAAGCTTATAAGGAAATTAGTTTGATATATACAGCTACTGGAGCAATATTAGTGGTGGATGATTAAGGAAGAGTATGAATGTAGTTAGAAGTAACCACTTGTTGAATTGGAGGTTATCAGCAGTGGAGTGGCTGATATAACCAAGTATGGGTATGAGAAGATTATGAAAAGCTTTAGTGTCAAGCTCATTGGATTTATAAATAGATTTAGAAGAATTAAAGGTGGATAAGAACATTCTTATGAAGCAAAGCTCATCATGCTAACACATGATGATGGATAGGAAGAAGTAGAATATCTAGGAAAGGAATTCTTAAATTAGAAGTCTAGGATTGTGAATTATGAATGATAGGAATTCTTGGTAAGAACTAAACCTTAAATCTTTAACCAAACCTAATATACATTTCATCTGATTGATCTATCATTTTATTTGCACAATGCTTTATAGGAATATTTTCTTGTAACAAATCACTCAAGCACATCCTTGTCATTTCCAATTATCATAACCATATGTGCTTAGGAGTTATCTTTATCAATTCCTTTCCATCAGACATTTAAGATGATAACTTTCTATTTTAAAAGGTGATATCTTCAAAGTTCACCAACATAAATGACTAGTGCTACAAACCATCATACCCTAATATTATATCCATATTTTAACCACACTTAAGAAAGTAGTGAATAACTGGTTCAAGAAATCATCCTTGAATATTTTTAAATAAGTAGGGTGGTTAGGATTCACTTATTAGTGAATTATGAGTAAAAGGATTTACCATTTTAAGAACCTTAATTATTAAACCATTTTATATAATGATTGCTATATAGTAATAAATATGGTTATAGCTTAAGCATATCTTTAGCTATATTAAACCCTTACCATTACACTCATAAAGAGGAAATAAAAATCATTTTATAAGTTCTCAATATATATTTATATAAAAGGCAAATCTCTAAAACCCTAAGTGATAAATATTGCACTCAATAAAATCAAGAAAGGTATCAACACCACTTAGTTTCTAATATTCCTACATTATTTATTGTGCTCTATAAAAATTCTAGATGTTTAAATCCTTATAAAAATTCATATTTGAAAAGGTTTAATGAAAATAGAAAATAAAAAGGTTTTGCTTAATAAAAACTGGAACCACAGCAGCAACCCAGGTCGGCCCATGTCTTTCCTTTCCATCCCTGTCGCTCACGCGCGTTCCACCGAAGCCCAATAGCAGTCAAACAACTGGCCTAACCTATCTTTCTCTCTGGCTGACTAGTGGGGCCGTGAAGGGACTGCGGAGTGAATCATAAGAACGCTAGGGGGTTTTCCGCAAAATGTTGTCGTCGTCTTCCTCGTGCGTCACAAGCAGCTCGCTGGAGGAGTCTGCTGCCTCCCAATGCCGCCGTCATCGTCAGCTGTGCGTCGAGATGCCCGCCGCCGTCCTAGAGGAGGATAAGAAGTCCACTGCGACACCTTGCCTCATCCCTATCCCATTTCTTCCTCTTTTTCTATGTTCCTCTCAAATTTCCCCTCTCGTTGAAACCCTAGCTTCGAGATGCCACTGTTCTGAGCTTTCCCGTGCTCCATTGATCAAGCACATGGCTTCGCCTTGTTCCCCTGAGCCTCCTAGTCAAAGGAATTGGAGGGGGCGCCAGGAATCGACGCCACGAGGTCCTCTTCCCGAGCTCCGGTCGTGCTCCGTCACGGTAGCTGTCGGTGACTCCGACCTCCCCTGTCCACACCGACCACCTCTATGCATTCACGGTGAGCAGGCGTATCCTATCGTGTCCCCAAATCCCTCCTTTGCTTATGCTATCGTTCTAGCACCGTAGATCGTCGTCCGTCACCGCATAGGGCGTCGTCATCCACATTCTGGCAACCAAATAGGAGCGGCGCCGCTGCTAGTAGGTTCCCTGGAGTGTGCTCTTTCGAGTTGTAACGGTCGCGTTTGCCAAACTTCACTGGATCGCCGCCGCTGCTAGCCACCTGAGCATTGCTGGCGAGATGACGTCATGCTTGCATCAAGTCAACCAGGCAAACCCTGTGGGTCCTGCTTTGCTGAAGTGGTGTATTACGTGGCAACGACCCCACCAGTCAGTGACTGGGGGCTAGGTTAGGGTATGGTAAAAAAGAATTAAGAGAGAAGATGACGTCAGCAGTGACCTAGTAAATCCTTTATATATTTCATTTAATAATTTCAGAAAATAAATAAACTTTAGAAATTCAATAACTTATGTTTTATAATTTAGAAAAATACATGTAATATATGAAAATTTTCAGAAAAATAAAATCTTCAACTTAAAACTATTATCAAACATTGTTATGTTAGTTATTTAAATAATTATTATTTAATAGAGATTTTATAAGTATTAATACTTTGAAAATTCATAATTAATATTGGTAAATGTTAAAAATATAAATAATATACCAAAAATCTTAGCAAAATAATATATGTAATTTAAAACTATAATCATGCATTATTATTTCACTTAATTAAATAATTGTTATTTATTAAGTATTTATAAAGTAATAAATATTATATAAATCATATCTTATTATTTTTAAATCACAAAAATAAATGTAATATACCAAAATAATCATAAAAATAATACCTACATGTTAAAAATACAATATTCCACTCTTGAGTTGAATAAAAATTTAACTACTTTAATAACTTAAATTTAAACCTATTTCCTGAGTTGTTAATTCATATAAGGGTAAATAAAATTTGTTAATATTTCTAAAATTGCCAATTTAGGTCTAATAAGTAATACTAGTCTTAAATATTTATAAATAAAGTCAAGTTGGTCCAACACATTTTCAATACAATTTTATTGAATAATCCTTCAACCATAAGTGTAGATTATTTTCGAAAAAGATTCTTATCCACTATAAAATCTCCAAGAGCAATTTGTAACTAAATTGAATCTTTTCCATTACTTCAACTACAAGTACAAACACACCAAGACACTACATTGAATCCATAAGTAATTAAGTGATATTATTTCCTTGTTTCCAAACCATAACCACTCATTTATAAAAGCATAAATGATTCTATTCAATTATAATCTAGAGAAACCATTATACCAATTAAAAGTAATACCATTCATAAGTAACTTTAAAGAAACCTTATAAAGTGAACAAGATATAAAATATCGTAAGCATTACACCTAAGTCCATTTACGTTCTTAAAGTTAACTTTAGTCTACAAGACTTTAAATATTATGATAAAAACTTTATTATGTGTTTTATAGTTAACTTTGGTCTGTTGTAGTTAAGTCATAAAGCATCTCAAGTCCAAACTATTCAAGTAAGCACAAACAACATCAACCACCGCTAACTAACCACAAGAGTTTTTTAGACCTTAGAAAAGGAATCTTTTCTTCAAAAGTTATTCGTTTTGCCACTTCAATCAACAAACCTTATAATAATATTTCCCAACTCTTAACAAATTAAATTCAAGGACTCTCATCTGAATCATCTGATAATAATTAATCACAATCACATTGTTTCAAACTTTACTTGTATACTTAGGATTGTAAACACTTGAGTTCCTTATTAATGCCATTACTTGTAAAATAAAATTTTAAGATAAACAATTATAATGTAAGAAATATTGAGTAACATTTCACGTTGGTGTGTATCTCATTGTTTTATATTATTATAATTACATGTTGTTTCACATACACTCACAAACCTTAACAAGAAGCACAAGTGTGAAACTAATCTAAAAGTACAACCCATTTCAAAGACATCATTTCCAGTATCCAAACCCTAGAACAACGCTTATTCCGGGGATTCGTGTTTATCAATTGCATTACATCACTTATGCATAATAGCATCTTGCTTATTTAAACATTAGTCCTTACCGGACCAATGATGCTGATTTCAGATATTGGATCTTATATTGTCTTGAAGACCATGAGTGCATAATCTTGCAATCACAAAAGGCAAGTTCACACTTTCTCATGTCCTTTGATTATTTTCTGTAAAGTATTTTGCAAATCAAGTGTTGTCATCACCTGCATTTCAAAAAGGTCGGAAAACACTATTTTCCTCATAATATGATTATAGGTTAATTACCATGAGGTAATAACCTACTATGAAAGTTCCGGTGGTAAAGGAACATATTATCTAGGTCTTAACAACCAATGTCGCCAGTGATTCTTGCGCCGTATACTATGCATTAACCATGAGATTTGGAATGGGACGAAGAAGTCAGTTGTATCCTTTTCCTCTCGTATGGAGGCAAGACGACCTTAACGTGACGTTGTGATTCCTTGTGCGGATCCAACATATCGGTGGGCACCCTTACGCCCCACACTTTTGGTGTCTAGATTATCTATGAATGGTGTTTAGGGATATAGTCCATTTAAATGGTACTCGTCCGGGCATCACCAGGTCATAGAGTCTTCGGGAACTCATCAGGGTTTTAGCCTGCCCGAAAGGGGGCTTAACGGAGGTGAGCCGGCCCCGAAGGATCGTGCAGACATATGAGGTCGTGGAGAGGGCAGTGATTGGCTTGGATCTTAGACTGGGCCCCATACCAAGGAAGTATGGACAAGGTCATGACTTGGTTGTGCAACAAAGCTAAGGTCTCTCATGGGTAAAGTAACACACCTCTGTAGAGTGTAAGAACTGTAACTTGTTACTCCCTGTTCCGGGAAGGAGTTACGAACGCGGCGGGAAAGGAACTCCATGAAAGTTCTGGTAAACCCGTGAAGGCTGACGGACATAGCTTTTCACAATAAAAGCAACCTTTGAAGAAATGTTTACGAAAACCTGCATTGCCTACGACCTATGGTCTGTGGTTGTAGTTATAGTGCATCAAACACTCCTTTCCTAGTGAACTTACTGAGTACGCTCGTACTCAACGTATCTTCTTAACCCTTGCTAGATTCTGAAGCCAATACAGACGCCGTCTACATCAAGTTATGCTCCAGGAATCATCACCATAAGCTAAAGTTCTTCAATGAAGTCAAGAAAGTCAACATATATATCAATTCAAGTGAAGACAAAGTTACTGATTAGATAGGAATACAATCTCTAGCCATAGAACCTATTTCTTTAGTATATTGCAATAGCAGCAATGCCAGACCAATAGTTCAGATACTAGTCTTATTAGTATGATAGTTTTTGAGTTGTTTATTCCTGATTCTTCTTTGTAAGAAGTTTCTTTCTCTCTCTTTAACCTAGAGTGTTCTCTGGATCTTGTGTAAAGAGTTGAGTTGTAACCTATAGTCATGTCTTGGACCTGCTATGTTTCTGTTGTACCACTCTGAGGGATCTAATACTAGTGAACGGTGTTTCATTGGTGTTATGTCAACGACTATAGTGTACTGCATCATGCAGTGGTATGCTGGGTCACCGCATTTCCATTAAGCCTAACTAGTGAAAACAAGAAACAAAAAGACAAAATTGCAGAATCTAAAGGAAATAACTTCGAGCACTCACACCGGAGGATGTGAGTACCTTTTACCTTACCTCCCTGGCAACAGCGCCAGAAAATAGCTTGATGTCTACGCACTTCTACTCTTGTAGACAGTTGTTGGGCCTCCAAGTGCAGAGGTTTGTAGAACAGCAGCAAGTTTCCCTTAAGTGGATCACCCAAGGTTTATTGAACTCAGGGAGGAAGTGGTCAAAGGTATTCCCTCTCAAGCAACCCTGCAATCAAGATACAAGAAGTCTCTTGTGTCCCCAACACACCCAATACCCTTGTCAGGTGTATAGGTGCACTAGTTCGGCGAAGAGATAGTGAAATACAAGTGGTAACGGTGCCAGAAAATAGCTTGATGGTGAGGTAAGGTAAAGGACCAAAACCTCCCTGGCAAATAGAAAAAAGATGGAAGCAAGCAAACATGCAATAGATCTAGATGCAAACGGTGTTTCAATGTTTAGAAACAAGGCCTAGGGATCATACTTTCACTAGTCAACACTCTCTCATATAAATATCCTCTCTTCATGATACTGCTCTTAACTACTCTCCGGTTGGACACTCTAATCATTGGTAGGGCTACAACAACACTCTTCGAAGTCCCCCTTCCCCAATCTAAATAACCCCACACTGTCACCTTGAGCGCTAGATGGTTCCAACAAACACCACAATTTCATAGAGACATCCAACTCCAAATATAACTCATAACAAATATTCAATTTAGCCAAAGTGCCACACACACGGTATGCACGCTGTCACTTTCACACACGTGGGAAAAAGCATAGATCTATTAAAGCACAAAGAGTATTTATATAGACTCAAACCTAAGTGCTACCATGGCGTGCACGCTGTCACTTTCACACACATGGGGAGAGCAGAGATCTATTAAAGCACTTGAGTAGCAAGGTAGATCTACTTGATTACAAAGCTCATGATCACAATATGACCATGCATATATATATATATATATATATATATATATAGAGAGAGAGAGAGAGAGAGAGAGAGAGAGAGATGAACACATAGCTACCGGTAGAGCCCTTAGCCTCGAGGAAGAAGTACTCCCTCCTCATCATGGTAATCAGCAACGGTGACGAAGATGGCGATGGAGATTGATGGAGATGGCTCCGGGGGCACTTCCCTATCCCGGCAGGGTGCCGGAACAGAGACTTTCTGTCCTCCAAATCTCCCTTTCAGTGGCGACGGTGCTATAGAGCTTTTTCTGCAAGTATGATTGACTATTTAGGGTTTTCTCCCCGGGGGATTCTTATAGGCAAAGGAGGAAAGGTCGATGGAGGGACAGGAGGCCCACACCCCCTGTGGGCGCGGCCTAGAGTGGGCCCGCGCCCACCTAGGATGTGGCCACCCTGGTTTCCTCCTCCGTAGCGTCTTCGATTTTCTGTATCGCTCCGGGGAAAATATTAACTTTGGCTTTTGTCCCGTCCAATTCCGAGAATATTCATTTTTTAGCTTTTTTGGAACCAAAACAGCAGAAAACAGGCAACTGGCACTGTGACATCTTGTTAATAGGTTAGTTCCAGAAATTGTATAAAAATACCTCAAAGTGTAGACAAAACATAGCAATGTGGATACTAAACAATCATGGAACATCAAAAATTATAGATATGTTTTCAACGTATCAGCATCCTTAGCCGATCTTGTTCTCGCTGGCGGCGCACCTTCGGGTCTTCCCTGTGGCGATTATTCTGCCGATGATGGCCCAGGTGAGGCACCAACGCAACTGGAATAACTCTCAACCAGTCCCACGCGGCCCTGTGATGATGACCGTTTGATCCGGTCCTTGAATTTTCTTCTTCCCTATCCCTGTGGGGTCTTTCATCATTGCTTTGGCCTGCACCAGTGTAGCAAAATTCCGACCTTGAGGCCATCTTGCCACTGAATGATGCGGTTGTCTTTTGCTACTTCAGTCCTTTGTCGAGCAACGCTACGCAGTGCCAGACTTTTTCTAGAGACGGATTATTGGCGAGGATGGCTCGAGTATCCACAGAGTTTTCCACTAGCGTGTTGTAGACTCGGATCTTCTCTCTGGTTTTACCGTCGAATAAATCTCTATGGACATCCAGGTTCCTATTAGAAAGAACCTGACCTCCCCTTGTCTTATTTGGTAGTCGCTTGAATTCTGACTGGTACTGGACAGGATTGTTGTCTATCTATTGTCTAAGATCAACGATGCGTGCAGCCTCTTCGAGCAAAAACAAGCGATGTTTTTTCTAGGTCCTTGGCCCTTTTCTCCAGCTCCTCCGGAGTGAGAACCAAAGCAGTTGGGATTGGTATCGTGAGAGCGTCTCCATAGATTTCGCGTGCACCCTTGGTGATAACATGTCCATCCATTGGAGGGTCGATTGGTGTGGGATTAATCGGATCTTTGTCCTGATTCTCCCTCTCGATCTCTTTGTCAACTTTCTCTTCATTTGCTTCCTCAACCGACTCTGACGGTGTCGGGTTCTTGTTCTTCTTCTTCTTCTTTGACCGCCCGGTAGCCTTAACATGTGTACAGGTAGAAAACACTGCTTTCGGTCCGGTACTGGGAGATAAAATTCCATCGGTACTTTCCGTAGTAGTTGACTTCTGGACCTCAGATGAATCTCCGGTGTCCATGTCATCTTGCATGGTGCAGTCTACGTCCATGCTATCATATGGACTCGAAGGGGTCTTCGGCTCACACTGTGCTGGTTTGGAGGCGTACTCTTCTTCGTATGCTTCCATCTCTTTATCAAAGTCTCGAAGCTCCTGTGATGTTATTGACTCCTGAGGGGAAACGGGTAAGTCAGCACTTTCTTCAATTGCATCAAGAACTGAATCGTTTCCGGCTCCAGCATCGACATAGTCGGATCCAGAGCCCACGTGGTACACGAAGCAATGCATCTTCTTGTTCATGGTATTGGGGTACCGGAGCGTCATGACTTCCGCCTCTATCCTGCAGTTAACATGGAGGCGTATCGTCTACTTATTTATGTACCTTGAGAACATTTTTTTTCTTCAGCGTCGATAGAGTCGGATCCAAAGCGAATATACTCCTCATCCGTGTATCCGATCTCAACGAGGAGATTAGATCCGGATTTTTCTTCCACCACTTCTTCCACTATAGGAGCGGGATGGGTGGGCTCAGGTTTTTCCGGGATCTTGAACTATTCCGCCTCTGCAGACAGAGAAGATCCGGATTTTTCTTCCGCCATGGTCATCAACTCAAGGTGGGTTGGGCGGGTTCAGGGAAGCCGAGGTAGATGTCTATCTCGCTGATGGACATGATGGTGTAGTTTGTCACGGGATCTTTAGCCGGAATCCAAGTCTCGTCGAGAAGAACGAGAGGGACATCAGTGGCGTAAACCACGCGGCCCATGGCGATTGTTTCGCTAATTCCTGCACGCATAGATTCTGCCCGGAACGAAGCTCCGAAAGCCACCTGCCCCATGGTGGGCACCAAGTGTCATCGGATTGTCAACAAGTATAACATAGGTGGCCCTGAAGGCGTTGAGAAGATGGGGTGTGAGACGTACGGTGTTCCGGGAGCGGTGAGCACAAGTTTACCCAGATTCTGATCCGACTATGGTGATCGGATCCTACTCCTGCTAGAAACCCAGTAATATATCAGCGAGAGCCAGATGTTACAGCAGATTACAAGAGAGGGGTTCGCTTGTGCGAGTAGGTTGTGGTGTTGTAAATACTGGTTTCCCTAAAGGCTCCCATAGGGCTAGTTTATATAGTCACCGAGACCTAGGGTTATAGGGGAGACCTATCTGGCTACGTTACAGAGTCGGTAACTAGATACAGCTTGGACTACAAGTAATACTACATGCCTAAGTCGGTAACTCTTCTGGGCCTTGTCGTAGCTGGATGTGATTCCTCCTCTTTCTCTGACTGGGCCACCCGTGAAGCAAAGCTCTAACCCGTTGGTGGTCCACCCTGGTCAGCGAGTCATGTGGGTATACCCGGTAAGTATATTCCCAACACCATGCGTGGAGAAGGGAGTGAAATTATCTATCATGCAAACACCCTAATCAGTAAGATCAATGCTATATGGTAGATTCATTATGACACCTCGAAGGTCCAGATACAGGTTGGGAACTCGCAATTTTTAATATGCCAGTGCAAGAAAATATGTATGACAACTTGTTATCTCTCTTTTTTATCTCCAGAAAATGATTTGTGACTTTTTTATACTGCAGTTTTGTTTGATGTCTTCTTTATTTTTTCCCTCGCATATTCAACTGTGGTTTTCATGTTCTCTACAACATCTAGAATTGGGATGGGCAGAACATCCCACAAATTGGCAAAGGTGATGCTTATAAACTGAGGAGGATCATACCATACAAATTGATTACTGCTGATTTTAAAGAGGAAAAGGAGAACTAGAGGTGGAATTTGAAAAACAATGTGATACAGTAAATTATTGAGCATATATGAATATAGATGGAAGTAAAAATGGCATACATTGCACTGTCTTTACAACGTGAAACAACGACGAAATGTAGGACAGTAGTAAACGTTTATGCGGTAATCTAGAGGGCTTTTTTAATTCTGGTTTAGTAGTTGCGATCTTTCTGGGCATGTTCTCAAATCGTGTTCCGTTGAGCCACATTGCTTGCATACACGGACTTCCTTGCTTACAATGTTCAGTGCATTCTCAAATGCATACTTTCTCTTCTTTCCTTTTGTGTTTGATTTGCAGGGATCATGTATGTGAGCATCGGATGTTTTCGAAGATGTTACAGTGGTTGGAGGTATTATTGGGTCTGAACTCGTGAAGTTAGCGTTGTTAGTTGGCCTAGGATCACATGTAGGTGCTGATGTTTCTTGCATTTTGGTGGATGTGTTTATGGCCCAAATTTTTGATGTTGTTCATCCATACTTATTGTAGGTGCATCTTGCTGATTTCTCTGGTTTGGAGTATGTTGTGAAGAATTTGTTGGGAGAGCAGAATTAGCAGCAACTTTTTTTGCTCTTTTCTCTGTCTCTCTCTTTAGTGTATCCAAATCCTGAAGGGTTTCGCGGCATAGTAAATCAAAATTTTCTACGGATGCGAACAGAGGGAAAGCCAAGATCTAATCTAGGAGATGCAAACAACGAGAGAGATTGGATTAGATCTTCATACCCTTGAAGATTCGCACAGCGGAACGTTCGTCGGAACGTGGGTGATGTAGTCGTACTCGCTTCTCCTCCTCGCGACCCGATCCGATCTAGCACCACAAGTGGCGATGCCTCCGTGAGATGCACACGTGCGGCACCTCGACGTCTCCTCCTTCCTTGGTCCAGCAAGTATGGTGGAGAGATGGGTTGGATCTACAACGCGACGGCGCGGTGCAATTGGTGGAGAATTTCTGCAGCAGGGCTTCGCCTACAAGCAGTCGGGAGGGAGAGAGGAGGGCAGCAGGGCGGCTAGGGTTGGAGGGGAAGGTGTAGGGGGTTGGTGCACCCCCAGCCCTCTATATATAGAGGGGTGGGCGCAGCCCTAGCCCCTCCCCCAAGCCAAGGTCGGCGGCCCCAAGGAGGAAGAGTGGGGGGCAAGGAAACCCCCCCTTCTAGAAGCTCTATCTAGAGTTTAAACCTCTCTTGGCCGGCTGGGCCCTATGGGGCCTTGTGCCCCTGGCCCAATGCGTCCAGGGCACTCCCTCATAGGCCCATGCCCCCTCCCGGAAGGTGGGGCCACGTTGGTCCCCTTCCGGAAGGTTCTAGAAGCTTCCGGTACAATACCGATTAACCCGGAACAATTCCGAACTCCAAAAACTGCACTGCCTTATATGAATCTTATTCTCTGGACCACTCCGGAACCTCTCGTGATGTCCCGGATCCCATCCGAGACTCCGAACAAAAACTCATAAACCAATTATCCAATCTATCCTAGCGTCGAGACACGTTAAGTGTGTGACCCTGCGGGTTTAAGAATATGCATACATGATCTTCTATCAATAATCAACAGCGGGGTCTGGAAACCCATATTGACTCCCACACATTCATCGATGATCATATCGGATGAACCACGATGCCAGGATTCAATCAATCCCATATATATATTCCCTTCGTCTCGCGATATTTTACTTGCCCGAGATTTGATCGCCGGTACCGTCATACCTAGTTCAATCTCGTTCACAGCAAGTACTTTACTCGTTCCGTAATCCGATATCACTTTGTGATTAACTCCTTAACCACATGCTTGCAAGCGGTGTTGATATCGATTACCGAGTGGGCCCGAAGTATATCTCTCCGACTTGGGAGGGACAAATCCCATCTCGATACATACAACCCAACAGATACTTTCCGATCACCTGAGAGACACCTTTATGATCACCCTCTCATAGGATGACGTTTGATGACCTCAAAGCTTTCTTCCGATCCCAGGGAGTTGTATTATCTTATGGTCTAAGGAATACAATATTTGACATAAGAAAAGCTTCGCAAAGACGAACACGATGACACGATCTAATTGCTTCGCTTAGTTTGGGTCTGTCCACCATATCATTCTCCCAATAATATGATCTCATTATCAATTGACAACGCATGTCTATGGTTAGGAAACCTTAACCATCATTGATCAATGAGCTAGTCCATAGAGGCGTACTAGGGACACGGTGTTGTTCACAAACCACACAAGTATTAAAGTTTCCGCTTAATACAATTCTAGCATGGAATATAAACATTATCATGAACAAGAACTATAATAATAACATCTTTATTATTGCCTCTAGGGCATAATTCCAACAAATCCTTCTTCATATTTTTTAGATGCATCCTTATTATATTCTTGCCATCTTTTGTTTGGTTGTCGTATAGTGCCATGCTTTTGAACTTATTGCACATTGTTGCCAGTGACATCTTCTTCCTAGACTCCTCCGACATCTCCATTGGTTGGCATGGTGTTTCTTCCACTAAATTCTCCTCTACACTCCATGTTCACTTTTTAAGAACATATGACGGTTGCATCACTGTTAGTCCTAGAAAAAACATGGTATTCTTTTGGAAAAGCAAAACAAGGAGGCGACATAGTTAGTATGTTTTCTCAAAAACATAATGTGTCAAAACTAAATAAATTTGCAACTATAGTCGTTTTTAATCTTGCAGTTTTTCATATGCATTCCAAGATACCATATAGCAACATTTTGTTTTTTGCTTTCCATAAAGAGTAACTATATGACCTACATTTTTTAAACCTGGAAATAATATATTTTCCTAGAAGGTAAATAGTGATAGTTATTCTGGCTACTGTGTTTGGATGGACAGAATTGGGGCCGGAATCATGGAATTCGGAATTGGGTCTCAATTTCCGTCGTTTGGTTGCGCTAGAAATCGGAGCCTGGAAACGGAGACGAATTCCACGGCCTACCCCCTCCGCGCGTAAGGTCCTCACCAACGATTCCGAGCTCTCCCGCTCCGAATTGGCTGGAAACGAGTGCCCCGCGTCCCTCGTACCGCTTCGCAACTGAGAAACAGAACCCAACCCTCGATCATGACCCCCTGCTCCCGAGTACCGACCATGAGCAAGCCGGCAGCACGCCAGCGCCGGTGGCTCTGGTGATCCCCCATGTCCCTCTCTCCTTCCCCGCCCTCCTTTACCTCTCCCCTCTGCATTCCCACCCTTGTCTGTGAGTTTACCTGTTCCCTGCACGCTCCCTCCCAAACCCTAGATCGGACGGTCTGGTCCGTCTGGATGGGGAGCAGTGGCAGCAAGGGGCGGTTGCGGGAACCCGAGCGGCGGAGGCTCAATGTCCATTCTCGAGCCGGCCAGTCCCTGTCCCTCTTCTTCCCTTTTTCTATCTTATTTGCTGCAGGTCCAGCGGCTTAGTCAAACTCCTCATGGTCACCTTGCTAGCTAGGCTATTTAATCTATCTATATGATGATGATACCAACAAAACTCAGAAGGATCGATTGACTTTGATGGTTGCGGTTGTTGCTATTTGTGGGTTGTGCGTGTAGTGTATGGTCCTGGGCATGGTGATGTTCGTCCGTTCGGTACTGAATTGTCAGATGAGTAACACATTTGCAGTTTCAGAAGCCTATTTTATGATTTTATCTCCATTCGGTACTGGTGATTCATACGTCATCGGGGGATGCTGTAAAAGCAGATTTTCTATCCATTCGGTACCTCTTATTTCCTTGTGATTTTTTAATTTTGAACTTGGTGGCCATGTGATCTTTTTGCATCGATCGATTGATTTGATTATTATTGCATAGTATCAATACAACTATTTCTTACTATGGAAAATAATATGTATATACTTTAATATATACATGCTATTATTTACACACGTACACAAGTTTATATTGTCTAAACTCAAGAAAACATCGAATTCTATGATTTCTACATCCAAACAAAAATTGGAATTAGGAACCACCCTCCGATTCAAACATCAAATTTCAAGTAACCCAAACAATAGAATCCAAATTGGAAGACATTTCCTTTCCAACTTGGATTTGGAATTTCCACCCAATTCAATTCTAGAAATTAATTCTATACATCCAAACACAGTGTTAGAATGTGACAACACACTATGTCATCCCTCTCAAATTTGCAGCATTGACATTTGTACTCACTATTTTCACGGTCTGCATAAACTTGATAGTTTCTGTTGTGGTATGTGGGCACAAACTTTGTTATGCATTCGAGTGTGTAAATATGGTCCGCAATCTGTACTATGTTATAGGATATTGTGTATAGCATTTCTTTTTGAAAATGTTTGTATATGCCATGCGTATACACCATTGACAAGTGATGTTCAATTGGGTGCCAACACCATGTCTTAACTGTAGTTAGGGATGAGTCTGCTTCTTATTTATTTTGTGCTTTCATTATCTTTTCTTGGATAGCAGCATATTGATGAACAAACTCGAGGACTGATTTTTAAGAACTGATATATTGTTTTAGCACTGCATTAAAGCCTTCACTGCATTGGGTTGTCTGCAGGAATGGGTAGAAGGAGTGCATAAAGTATGCCAAGAAACAGTAACTTATTTTCTCATACAGTTTCTGAAACTCAGTATGTCCTTGCAAGCCAAACTTTTCTATCATGGCATTCCACCTCTCTTCAAATTCCTCTAGTGACAAGCTGCAATTTAGGCAATCATTGATAACTTCTCATAGGCTAGGAATCCTTGCAACTAATGGCCTAATCTCTTTTGTTGCCTTGTCAACTATATGCCAATGGCGGTTCCTATGCCTAGTGTCTGGGAACTTGTTATCTATTTCGGACCTCATTCCAAAATCCTGGTCTCTAATGATATTTATTGGAGCTACACCATACATGGCAATTAGAAAAGTCTAAAATAGCCGGTCAAACCTAGAAATGAGCTCATTTCTTAAGAACTCACATCCAAGCTGGATAGACCGTCCATGGTTGTTTATTCCTATAAATGGAGCAAAGATATACCGATTGGTACAATATGTTGTATCAAAAGATATGCAATCATTGAAGTGTTTGTATGCTCTTCTAGTAGCTCCATCTATCCAAAATAAGTTCTCAACTCTGTTTTCATCATCAAGCATGAATCTGTAATAAAAATCTTTATCTCGCTGCTTCATTTCATCAAAGTACATAAAATGTATCTTGCATATATGTGTACTTGTTCTCAGCTCGAATTGAAGCTCTGAAGTTCGCCATGTATTTAGGTGTATATGTAACTCCTTCAAGCGACTCATAGAGGGTAGCCATCACTTGCATCATCCTGCTTGTTTCTGAAAGTGCAATGGACATCGCCTAGAGGGGGTGAATAGGCTTTTAAAATTACTATGGCTTAGGCTCAAATAAATGCGGAATAAAACTAACATTTAATTTATTGAGCACAAAACCTAACCACTAGGTTCACCTAAGTGTACCAAAACCTATGCTAAACAATACAAGCAACAAGGTGATAACAAGATATCAATACTTCAAGCATGATGGCTATCACAAAGTAAAGTGTATAAGTAAAGGGCTCGGTTGAGAGATAACCGATGGACGCGGAGACAAATATTTTTATCCCGAAGTTCACTTCCAAAGAAGCTACGTCTCCGTTGTAGAGGTACGATGGCACAGTGCTCTCCGAACGCCACAAATGGCCCACCTCGGGGTGTGGTGGCTCGATGCTCATCCAACGCCACACAAGGCCTCACCCCGGATGTGAAGGCACGTAACCCACCGACGCCATAAAAGGCTCACCCTATTCTCCCGTGAGCTCGCCACAAAGGCTACTCATGATCCACTAAGGGACACTTGAGGACGGTCACCAAAACCCGTACAAGATTTGGGCTATCTCCACAACTCAATTGGACGCTCCCAACAACAAAGCCACAAAAGGCTATAACGCCACAAAAGGCCAACAAAGCCACAAAAGGCTACAAGACCACAAAAGGTCATAAGAAGTTAACAACCCAACCACACAACCGTCTAGGGTTCCAAGAACCCTAGAGTAACAAGACCACAAGCTTGAACTCGCCAAATCTCCGAGGAGAACACAAAACTATGCACCAAATGCAAGGGCAAGTCCTTCTCTCCCAAATTCCAACAAAGCTACAAAACCTATTGGGGGAATAAGGGAGGAAGAACACAAGAGGAGAACACAAAACTCTCCAAGATCTATATCCCAATGATTCCTTCACAAAGAAGGGATTTGGCTTGGGGGGATTGTAGATCTAGATCTCCTCTCTCAAATCCCTCAAAAAGATGCAAGAATCATAGGAAGGGAAAGGGGAGAGGGAAAGCTCTTCAAGGTCAATAATTGAGGAGAGAGAGAAAGTCAAGAACCAAGAAAATAGCTAGTACCCACGAAGCGGAAGAGGATCCCCTTTTAAAGAGATCCTAGATCTACCCGTTATGGGCATTCGCAACCCTGGACGGAACTTCCGGTGGGAGGCCGGAAATTCTGGTGGCACACAGCCAACGGTCAGAAAACTGCGATGCGAAAGACTGAAAACACGAGTCTGGTCGGAAATTCCACCGGTCCATCGAAACTTCTAGTGGGAGCGAAACTACCGGTGGAAATTTCGATCGAAGTTCCATCAAATAGAGCATACAAAATACTAAGGTTACAGAACGTGAGCGGAACGAGAGATGGATTTTCAACCGGAACTTCCGGCGGCAACTAGGCCCGAGCGGAATTTCAGGTGGGTGGCCGGAACTTCCGATCGGGAAATTCCATAAACCAAAACTGCAATAACTTTCACATCCGAACTCAAAACGAGATGAAACCAATTTTGTTCGAAAAATTGGGTATCACCTAGGGAGAAAATACCATGAATATATATGTGATGTATCTCCCAAGGTGTGGAGCCGGAAATCTCGCAAGATCAAAAACCGCAATAAGATATCCAAGTGAAATCCTTATTTGATGAACTAGAGCTTGTTATGATGATGACCACAAGCTCTAGATCCTCTCATGGACAAGAACCAAATAACAACCAAAAAATACGATGCTATGCATGCAAAGGTTTGAGCTCTCTCCGAATGATGCGATTGAGACACCCGCTTGAGAGCCCCTCTTGATAGAACGGCTATCTATCCTAAACCCGATCTTCCTACTAACAACACGAGACCGCCAAAAGAGAAGCCCTATCAAGATCATACCTTTGTCTTGAGCATTCCACTTGAACTTTATGTAGACCGTCTTGTTCTTCTCAAGTGGGAACACCTTACTTGTTTGCCCTTGCTCGCTCTTGCTTAATGAAGACTTGCAAATTGCTTCCCCATACTCCATGGGGAAACCTCTTCTTGAACTTGTCTTCATCACTCCATGATCACGAGGATGGCAAGCTTCAAGCATGAGATCTTCTAGAGATGGCGCATCTTGAGCTAGCCCTTCTTCATTCCTTCTTGAGTTTGATCCATCTTGACGCAACTCTTTGCACTTGTCTTGATCAACCTTCAAGCACTTTCTTTCTTCATAATTCCAATGGGCACAAAGCCCTGGGACATTTCTCCAACTTTTAACATTGAGACCAACACATGGCCCAAGCGATGCCAATGGACAAACCTATAAGTGAAACTCAATTTACACATTAGTCCATAGAGATTGTCATTAATTACCAAAACCACATATGGGGCATATATGCCATTTCAGTTTCCATATTCACTGAATGAAGCACCTTGATGAAATCCTGGTCCTCCTGCGGGATTTCTCTATGTGATCGTAGGAACCCTGTTAGTGACCATTTGTTAATCAGCGGGTGGTTATGCTGATCACAAAAGTCTGTCACAACCCAGCTGTCATCCCTAAGCTTGATCATCATTCGAGCTTGGAAGTTAGTTCTTGTGTTCATACTCCTATTCCTCTTCGGCACAACATGCTTAGGATTTTGAGTGTCTTCATGTTCTTTTTTCTGGTGACCTGTCTTGTGACAAACAAGTGTTGTTCTTATGTACCCTACAGTTACTTCCGACTTCTTCATGTAATTGTACCTAATGCTGAATCCCTTTCTCCGCGTGTACATCTTGTAGTGCCTTTCAGCTTCCTCCAATGTATCGAACCTCATACGTATACTTGGTGGTTGAGGTGTAAAAATGACTTATGGGATCTCATCATTACCACTGTTTGGTTCTGCCGGAGGTGTGCGAGCAGCACTTGACTATGCTAGACTCATGTCAGGCCAGCAATCCTGAGCGAACCACCCCTAGAAAGTGTTGTTCCATTGTTTCCACCAAAAAACATCATATCTGCATTTTTTTTCACATTAGTACAAAGCACATTAGATTTCTAGAAGTTTGTTAAAACTGAATTTTTACTAGTTGCTGTAAGTGGAGCTAGTAGGAAATATAATAACTAACTTTCCTTAAACTGGTAACTTGTAATTATTTCTTAAAACTACTTTTTTGGCAATTACTAGATAATATTCTTGCAGTTTAATCTAGTACAACCTGGTAATCATTGATAAATAATTTGAAAGTTTTGAATGTGTTAGCTTGTCCATCTAATAAAGCTAATGTGGTAGTTTTGCATGTATGTCATTGATAAATAATTTGGCAGTTCTGAATGTTTTAGCTTGTCTATCTAATAAATCTAATTTGGTAGTTATGTATGTATAACCTTGTAACCATTAACAAATAATCTGATAGTTCTGAATGTTTTAGCTTGTCCATCTAATAAAGCTAATTTGGTAGTTCTGCATGTATAATCTTGTAACCATTAAGAAATAATCTGACAGTTTTATTTTATTTTTAAGTTTTTATTATTCAATATATAAAACTATATATATATATATATATATATATATATGTGTTAAGCTTCATGCACTAGCCAACGCAATCAAAAGTCCAAACTAATGGAAAGGGCTCGTGCAATCCACTTATACACTTCAACACCCCCTCTCACGTGTGACGGTGAGAAGTCAGCACATGCAACCGGAAGAGAGCGACGGCGCGCGAAACTCACGTATGACTCAAAAGGCTATACGTGGACACAAAGGGGGTCAACAGCAATTTTAGAATAAATTGCGAAAGCCAGGACTCGAACTCGAGACCTTAGGCTCTGATACCATGTTAGGAATAGACAAGTTATATTCCTCTGGGAGCCAAATGCCACAATATATAGTACAGGTACAAGGCAAATATACAGAAAGCCCCCTAATATATGGAGGAAATACAATATACATATATATACATCTAACATATATATATATATATATCTTCATTATTCAGTGCTCTAGTGTGTGACACGTCATCATTAGTGCGGCGCCGCGTTAGTAGGGTCCTGGATTCAGAGGCATATATGCGATTCGAGATTAAGGGTGTGTTCGGTTCTGGAATTTGGTGGAACGGAACCGGTCCGTTCCGCGTCTAGCGTCCGTTCGTGTGTTCGGTTGGGGAAAAGGAACAGAACGAGATAGTCCCGCGGAACGGAATATTCCTAACCAGATCGTGCGACCAAATTGGTCCGACCGCGCGGAACGGGCTCGTTAATCACGTAATTAGTGCCTCTCTCTCGCAGAACGACAAATCGGACCAGACGCATGCGGCAGTGGTCGCCGGTGGACACACCCAGGAAGCAGCCTGGCGGGCAGCACGCGGCGGCGAACGGCGGCGCACGCGACGGTGGCGGACGGCGGCGCACGCTGCGGCGACAGGCGGCGTATGCAACGGCAACAGGCGACGGCGGTAGGCGGCGCACGCGTCGGCGGCAGGCTGTAGCAGGCGGTGCACACAGCAAGAAGAAGGCCTGATGTTGACCTCTATCCTTTAATTAACTTCCGATTTAACTTTAATCTCGAATCAACGGAATATTTAGCGATATTTTTTTCTATGTTCTATTCTTTTGTTCCACCAACCGAACAAAAAACGAAACCATTCCGTTTCTCGATTAATTACAAATTGAACACGGGGTTGAAACTGTTCCATGACGTCGGTGGTTCAGGAACCGAACACACCCTAAGATCGACGGAACTTAATTTCAGAATCAGAAAACAAGGACTGGTGTATTTTGCCGCGCGCATTGACCGGCCGGCGATCCCTGCGAGTCCATAGCCCACGTTCCGCAAGGAGAAAAAGAGGAGACAGGTCGATACCCAACCGAACCGTTGCAACATACGCACACTCCCCATCTTCAAATCAAGAGCGCGCGCGGCGCGGCTGCATCCATCGAAGTTAGTATTAGCGGGAATTTAAACCGCATCGTCTCCCTTCATCAAGCACCAAAGCAGTACGTGGCTCGCCCACCTCCCCCACGAACGAGCGGAATTCAAAGCGTGGTCAAACCCGCGCCCTGCGCACGCACGCACTCCATCAAATGGGAAGTTACAGGGCCTCCTCTCATTCCCCTATAAAACCACACGCCTGGAGCGCGCGCCTGCGATTCACACACACAGACCCACGCCATTGCAGGCCGGAGCATCGAGATTGAGAGCGCATCCAACCTTCTTTCGTGCTGGTCGATCACCGTTCGGCTTCCTGCTCTCTCCTGCTGCGCCACCGCAATCCGAGGTTGTCAAGCCATGGCGCCGTCGACGAACTGTTCCTCGTCCAAGCTTGGGCTCCTCCTCCCCGCGCTCGCCTTCGTCCTCGTCTTCTTCGCCGCGAGCCCCGGGCTCGCGTCGGCGGCGGCGCCGGGTCTCCTGTTCAACGTCGGCGGCCCGCGCGGGTGGCGCGTCCCCGACGCCAACACCAGCTACGGCTGGTGGGCCATGAGCAACCGCTTCCACGTCGGCGACGCGCTCTGTGAGTCCATCCATCAGTCCAGCACGCCGGCGCCGGCATCATCCACCGTTTCTTCCTGCGTTTCGTTACGCGCGCGTCTTCCATTTCATTTGCATGCAGACTTCAAGTACCAGAACGACTCGGTGCTCCTCGTCGACCGCGAGGACTTCGACACCTGCAACGCTACTGAGCCCATCGCCAGGTCCGACGACGGCAGCACCAAGGTGCCCCTCGACAGGCCAGGATTCTTCTGCTTCATCAGCGCCCAGCCGGGCCACTGCGAGGAGGGCCAAAAGCTCATCGTGCGCGTCATGGTGCACCCGGCGCAGCTCGCGCCCGCGCCTGGACCGGACGCCTACGCGCCGGGGACGATGCAGCCGGGCCGGCACGGTGGGTCCCAGCCCGACACTTCATGCCGCCGCTGTCGGCGGCTTCGCTCTAGCCTCGGCAGTTGCCGTTGGCCTCGTCTTGCTGCTTCAGTGACCAGTTCGTCGCATGTATGCATATGCATGCTCGCTTAATTAGTTGATAAGTCAGGTCCTATTAGTATTGATTTCTAGTCGATTCCTCTTCTGTTATTTCGTGATATGAGTGTCAGACATTTAAATCATTATAGTCTATATAATTTTATTGTAATCGTATGTAATGACAGTCATTGTATTCTGTTCTTCGAGGGGTATGAATATTTGAGCTTCTGTTGTATTTCTTTCATACTGGTGTGATCTACTCGACCGTGTCCTCAACAGTATAATACTATGCATTGAGGACACAGAGAGAACACCATGATAATTACATGAACAAATTGTACTACTACCTAAGGTTTCGCACAATTTGTGAGCTGTGACTTGAAGATGGAACAGAGGTACCACTCCTGTATGGTCCGTAGTTCTGTAGCATGGATAGGATCCCCCGTATCAGATAAAGTTCCTGTAGAGAAAATTTACAATCCACCGTGTGTAGAACATGTGAAGACGGCACCTGGTGTTCAGTTCCATCTCATACGGATTGGGGAACCACCAGGGACTATTCTATGTACAAGTTGTGCGGCTATGTTTCAGCATGGTGCAATATAGCCATCAGGAGCGAGTATCTAATCTACCACGGCTCGGAGTTTTTGGTCCAGTAGCTCGCAGCATGTCTGCGGCGGGTCCAACCATCCTCTGCTAAAATTAGGCTTACTCGTGCCCTCAGAGTAGCCACTGCATCATCCTCCAAGATCTCCAATGGACTGCTCTTTGAATGAAAAACCTGGAAGGAAACGACACAGATTTGCATTTTAGGGCTGTGAGTTTTAATGCTTAAAACGCTGCCTGCTATGATCAATTACCGTGGCAGTTTGGAATGATGTTAAGTACTGCAAGCATTCTTCGTAATGGCCACAGTGATACAGAAGGGCTGCATAGTCTCTAAGTTCACGGGGATCGTGATCCAGTAGGACGAGTCTCTCGCAAGCTGCCATGAAAATGCACGATATGATGAATCCGGTCAGTAACTGCTCAAAAAGGCAAAAGGGAACATGAAAATGTTGGCATTGCAAATAAGATACAGAATAATATATTTTACGGGTTTAAATTATCGATGAGGTGACTTAGTGTAATCAGTTCGTGGATGAATTATCCAGGTAAGCCTGTGCATCGCCGGTTTTGCTGGGTTTGGACGGGTTACTGAAACCGGCTCGTCCGACACGGTTTCTTCCGGGTTGGTGTACACGGTTTAAACAGGTTACGCCGTTTGGAGGCGTATACAAGCCCGCGGCACGGCACCACCTAGTTTGTCTCTGTCCGTGCCCTCCCCAACTCATCCCTCTCATGCACCTGTGCCGCTGAGCACTGGAATACTTGGCTGTGGTCGTAGCGACCACCAGGTGCTTGAGCGAATATCTGGAGGCCTCTCTAGTTCATGCACGTCCCCATGTCCCTGTGATCCTAGCTCAGATCGGCGAGCGAGCTGGTCCCCTCTGCGAAGATGTCTAGAGCGTTGACTTGAGTCTGCGGCCGTGGTGTAGGCCACCTTCATAGACTGTTCGTCGCAGATAGCCGGGCGGAGGGCGTCGGCTCGCCGGAGGCCGGAGCCAGCGAGAACTTGTGCGGCCGGAGACTGCATCTTGTTAAGCAGAACAAGGAGAAGAAAGCCCGACGCTCTACTCAGCCGGCCGTGAACATGACGCTAGTGTTGGCCATGCTGAGCATGCCGCATGCGCGTGTAAGATAGCCACGTGGTTGACGCTGGTGGGCGTGGCCACCACGAGCTCCAGCGCTGGGGGGCAGAACTGTCGCCCTGGCACACACGGTTTCAACAGTTTTAACCGGCAAAACTGGTGACACCATCCTAAACCGATGAGCGGTGCGGTGTGGGTTGGGTCCGCGGTTTAGCCGGGTTGGAACCAACCCGTGAACAGGTTTATATCCAGGAGTTCCACTAGACCTTCCTTGTATACACCACTAAATTAATAAGAATCAAGATGGAACAAAAATGTGGTACCTGCTAATGCACGCCGCATATCACCAAATCGCACATTGGTCCATACCCCACGCATCAGCCTATGTTGAGCAGCTTTAGCAGCAGCCATCTCTATGGCGCTGTGATCAAATTTCACGTCACTCCAGTGTCATGCCATGTAAATCATGCATGGCGATTGACAAGAGTACCAATTCAAAGCCGACTGGATTTATATAGAACAAACCTTATATTGCCACGCGAACTTGCTCGACTGTCGACATTACCAGGGCCATCGTGGTTTGCAGCAACAGCATTCAAAAATAAGCTTCTCGACTGGTTAGACTGGAACGGCCAAAACATACCCTTTAGAGTCTGTAAAATCTGCAAAATGGATTAATAGAGCCCAAATGTTATTGTGTTCCGTAATAGCACAACTCTTGGAGCCTTGTAATAGTAATACCACCTTAACAGAACAAGACACAAACATGATAACTAACATTAAGAGAAGGAGCAAACTATCTTGACTCTTGAGAGAGTCCAAACATGTAATAGTAATACTATCTTATCTTGAGCTATTCGGATAAAGTTCCAGATCAAATAAAAATTAAAAAATTACTCCGAAAAAATCCAATCTGGAATGTATATGTAAAAGTTCTAGTCCTGAGCATCATGGATCAGGTGGCCCCAGAATTATCATTTGAAAACCATGTAACTTTACCTCTTTTGGGAAATACTTAATAACCCTGCAAATATGAACTGATCTGTAGGGTCTAAAACATGAGCGGGGGAAACAAAAGACCTTGAGGAGAATAAACTCTCGTAGTTGCATTGTATAATGTGTATGAAGCTAAGCAAGCAGTAAGCGGTGAATAGGCCTACCAATCTACCTTGTTTATTTTCTGAACAGAAGACTTTAACAGACATGTATGAAACAGAACCAAAAGTTTAGGCTAGTCCAGAAATGGCGTGAGAATGATTGGTGTTAACTTGTTATGAAACAACATTTCATAGTAGTTGCATATAACGATGCCAAGAAGGAACTTGACTCAGGTCCCATTATGAAACCTGAAACTAATGTGCTAGCCATTTCGCTGTTAGGACTTCTCTATGTAGTACTCCCTCCGTTCAGAAATAAGTGACTTAGGTTTGTTTAGATTCACATGTATCTAGACACGTTTTAGTATGTAGATGCATGTGAATCTAGAGAAACCGAAGTCATTTATTTTGGGATGGAGGGAGTAGGATATTTGCCCACAAGCCATTACAGTTAGCAAATGTTCAAAATTATTCTTGCACGGGACTTACGTATCTATTTAGCAGACTAATGACATCTGAAAATGAGATGTCTGGAATGAAGATCGAAATAAGCTCACCTCAACCAAAAGTGACTTTGATGTCATAATATTTGGTTCATCAGACAACTTGGTTTTTTGTTTGTCATAGCCCCTTGGGAGGCTATTATGATCATGTGGAAAGGAGATCTCTTCATCGAACTCTAGTAAGCCATATAACCGTAGCGTCTTCAGAATCTCTGAATATATCAACGAAAGCATTAGAGCTGATCCTGACCTGCATGTCAAAGCCTGCCAGTTGTAGACAACAAAAACAGCATTAGAATTTCGTTTCAAAACAAAAACAGCATTAGAATTGATGGAACACACACAGCGCAATCGCATGAGCATATACAGGGCAGAGAAGGTAGGATCAATCATACCGAGTGAAGATATATAGCCCGCCCATCTGACATTTCATTTGAACGTCGAAACCCCTGCAGGAAAAATTGTAACATAGTAGCACATCAATTGAGTGTACAACTGAAAGGTAGAGCACATAATTTATCCTAATTTTATCAAGGGGCTTGACATTACATATTCAAAGTCTCGGGTCAACGATGCCAAAAATCGAGTCACTGGTGCTGATTTAGTATCAGCAAAAATTGTAAGATGATGGCATCAATTGACTCTTAAATTACCTTATAGCCGTAGAGGTAGCGGTCGAGGTGATCAAAGAAGACCTCCGGAGGCGCACCGGAGGGCGGGAGGAACCCCGCGGCGAGGAACCCGGTGGAGAGGTCGTCCAGGCGCGCGATGAAGGCATCCACTGGGAGCGGCACGGAGGAGTGGGAGACGAGCGAGTCGTCCTCGGCGGCGATGCAGAGCGCGGTGCGCGCGAGATCGGCGCCACGGCTGATGGCGATGCTGGTCTCCGCGTTGAGCCTGGTGAGCCTCCCGATCTGCTTCGCGAACCCCTCCCTCGCCGCCCTGGCGTGCTCGGTGGCGACCCCTGAGGCGTCGAGAGAATCGTGGAGCGCCATCCGCAGCGGGATCCCTCCGCTGCCGTCATCCGCGTCACCAGCTCTGGCACAGGGCCGGAAGGTGTAGGAAGCTCTCTCTCGTCGCCTGCCTACGGGCAAAGGGAAGGAGGAGCCGGGGTGGCGGCCGAGACCGGAGGAGGGAGCCCACACCGCCGCGCAACTCATGGCGCCGCGGAGGCGAATGGGATCCGCTCGATCGAGAGGTGGCTTCGCGCGCGGTGGAGACGGTGATTTCCGGCGGCGAGCTACTCAGCGGCAGCGTGAGGTGAAACAGTACGGAAAACAAATATCTCGGCATTTGACCGGCTTCTCTCGGGCCGACAGTAACCAGAATTTTTAATTTCAGAACTGAATTTTGCGGGAAAAAAGGCAAATTTGGATGGAGGAAGCGTAGAATTTTCTTTGCTGAAAGGAAAAAAACAGGACTTAAATACACCACGGAGTAATTTCAAAAGGGAGAGACTACATGTGACGCACAGTCATTCCCAAGCCAGCTTGGACCGGTTGTCCGATGCAAGCAATCCAACAACTTGGGAGCACGTCCGGCCGAAGACGCAAATCATGATGTTTCCAAGATTAGGGATTGTTTTTCCTCGAAACAGCCTTCGCCATCTTCATAAATGAACCCCAACGACTTGGACGGATACAAAATTATTACAAGTGAAAACTCTTATAAAGCAAATCAAAGATAAAAATGAAGAAACATAGCGTGCTTGCCACGAGGACAAAGGTACCTGACACCATGACGACGCGCCACGGTGATGTACGCAACATGCAGCCGATGTCGAAACCGAGACGGTGGAATCCAAACATGGATCAAGTAACCACAATAGCACCTCCGAGAAGGGTACGCAGGCATCGTTACTTGTCAGTACCTAAACGATTTTTTGTAAAGATCTACCTGAAATGCCTTAGCGATGGATTTGAATGGATCCTGGTTCCAGTTTATGGAGCGGTACAGAACTGCCATAAATAAGAGTTTTTGGCGGAACTTGTATGTATTTGTAAAAATGAGACACTCGTCTTGCTGGTGGGTGGGGATTTTAACATCCTAAAGAAAAGAGAAAATAAAAATAATGACAATTTTCAGCGCGGTGGCCTTTTATCTTCAATGCTATTATTAAAAATCTGAACTTAAAAGAGATTGTTCTCTCAGGAAGACAATTTACGTGGGTTAATCGTAGGGACACGCCAACTTATGAGAAGCTTGATCGCATTCTCTCTAGCGTTGAGTGGAAACAGAAATTTCCGTTAGTAACTGTTCGTGTGCTTACTCGCTCTGAGTCAGATCATACCCACCTTCTGATTGACTCGGGAAATAGGGCTCATTTTGGTAACAACACGAGAAATAGGAAAATAGGGCTCATTTTGAGATGGTGGCAACCGAATGGATAGCCGTATCACATGGTGATACATCCATCGAGAGATGGCAAAACAAAATTCGTCATTTGCGACGCTTTCTTCGTGGCTGGGCTAAAAACCAGAGTGGCAAGTACAAGAAAGAAAAAGAAAGATTACTAGCTATAATTGACTTCCTATATGTTAAGGCTGAAACATGTTTGTTGTTGGAGGCCGAGAGAAAGGAACTTAATGTTGCTAATGAGCAACTTACAAAGTTGAGGAGTGATGAGGAATCCAAATGGGCGTAGCGCGCTAAAGTTAAGCATATTCAGGAGGGTGGAAACAACACTAAATATTTTCATTTGATTGTTAATGGCAAGCATCGAAAGAAAAAGATTTTCCAGTTGAAGCAAGAGGAGGGTAGTATTGTGGGAGAAGAGAATCTAAAAACTTATATCTCTGAATACTATAAGAAACTTTTTGGTACGCCAGATCCAAATAGTTTTACACTTATAGAAGATTTGAATCATGACATTCCACAAGTGTCAGTTCAGGAAAACGAAATTCTCACATCCAATTTTACTGAGGATGAAGTGGTAGAAGCAATCTCATCCATGCAGCGTAATAAGGCGCCATGCCCTGATGGATTCCCTGCGGAATTCTATCAAACTTTTTAGAGTGTGATTAAATCTGATTTGATGGCTTTATTTGCACAGTTGCAAACCTAATTTACCTTTGCATAAGCTAAACTTTGGTGTTGTTATCATACTCTCCAAGAAAGATAATGCGGCTCAAATCCAGCAGTATGGACCAATATATCTTCTAAATATCAGTTTCAAAAAATTTACAAAGGTAGCCACTAATCGCATTTCTGTGATTGCTCACAAAGTGATTAGACCAAATCAAACGGCCTTCATGCCTGGTGGTAGTCATATTTTGAAAGGGTGGTGGTATTACATGAAACTATCCACAATATTCATCGGAAGAAATTGTATGGAGTCCTATTTAAAATTGATTTCGAGAAAGCTTACGACAAGGTTAAATGGCCCTTTTTACAACAGGCACTTAGAATGAAGGGGTTTGATCCTTTATGGTGCAAATGGATCGAACAATTTGTTCAAGGAGGGAGTGTTGGGATCTGAGTTAACGATGACATAGGTCATTATTTTCAGACAAGAAAGGGTGTGAGACAAGGAGATCCCCTATCACCTATGTTATTTAATATCATTGTGGATATGCTGGCCATTCTCATAGCTAGGGCTAAGGAGGAGGGTCAAGTAGGTGGTCTCATCCCCCATCTTGTTGAGGGGGGGGGGTAATCCATTCTTTAATACGCAGACGACACGATTCTTTTTATGGAATGTGATCTTTCGAAAGTGGTAAATATGAAACTGATTTTATGTATTTTTGAGCAACTTTTGGGCCTTAAAATTAATTTTCATAAGAGCGTGATTCATTTCTTTGGAAAAGACAAGGAACATGAACTTGAGTACAGGATGCGAGTTAGGTTCTTTACCCTTTAGATATCTTGGGATACCTATTCATCACAGAAAGCTAACAAATTCTGAATGGAACCCTGTAGAAAACCGATTTGAAGGAAAATTGGGTTGTTGGTAAGGCAAACTTCTTTCATATGGAGATCGATTAGTGTTAATCAACCTGTATTAACAAGCTTGCCCATGTTTATGTTATCTTTTCTAGTAATACCAAAAGGGGTTAGGAAAAGATTGGACTTATTTCGTTCATGTTTCTTTTGGCAAAGTGATGAACACAAGAAAAAATATAGATTAACTCGATGGAATATAATTTGTAGACCCAAGGACCAGAGAGGCCTGGGAATTGAGGTGCTAGAACTAAAAAATAAATGTCTCCTTAGCAAATGGTTTCACAAGTTATTATCTGAGAAAGGGGTTTGGCAAGAGTTGTTACATAATAAATACTTTAAAAGTAAGACCTTAGCACAAGTCTAAGCTAAACCGACAGACTCTCCGTTTTGAAAAGGGCTTATGCAAGTAAATGATGGTTTCTTTACTGGAGGGTTTTTCAAAATTGGAAACGAGAAATATACTCGCTTTTGGGAGGATGTATGGCTTGGAGATACATCTCTCGCCCAACAATATCCCTCTTTATATAATATCCTGCATAGAAAGCACACCTCGGTACATGACGTATTTTCCCAATATCCTCTTAATATTGGTTTTAGGAAAAATTTAATAGGGACAAAATGGACTGCATGGTTACATCTATGTCAGAGAATTATGCAAGTAAATCTAACGAATGAACCAGATTTGTTTAGGTGGAGATTAACCACGGATGGGGTTTTCACCGTCAAATCTATTTACGAAGACCTCATGAATGAACATCGGCAATTACCTACGAAATACCTATGAAAGCTTAAGATACCACTTAAGATTAAGATCTTCATGTGGTTTGTAAATAATAAAATATTATTGACAAAAGATCATTTGGCAAAAAGAAATTGGAATGAATGCAAAAAATGTTGCTTCTATGACGAAGATGAAACTATTGAATATCTCTTTATTGCCTGCCCCTTTGCAAAAATTATTTGGCGCATTGTTTTCTTTACTTATGACCTTCCACCCCCACCAATGTCACTAATATGTTTGGGAATTGGTTAAATGGTATGGATAAGGATAATAAAGCTAGAATTCGTATAGGTGTTTCGCCTTTATGTTGGTCGATATGGAAATGTCTTAATGATATTATTTTTAACAAGGCTCGAGTTTAATCTTTTTTGCAGGTTATCCTCTCGGCATCTCATTGGATCCAGCTCTGGGATTTTCTTGTCCTAGAGCCTCTGCGCAAGCCCATGGTTTCTGGATGCAACCGTCTGGTGATGGTCGCTCAGGATATCTACTATCTAGATTCATGGCGACATACTAGTAGACTTAGGAATGTCTAGCTGTTGCTTACAAATTTTTTCTAACTTTTGGTTTTATTCAGATGGTTGATTTTTGTATCAACCCTATCTGATCCATGATTTTTAATAATTATATGCTTATGACTTCGTAATAAAGGGTTGTGTGCATCCTTGGATGCAGACTCTAGGGGCCAACCCCATTCGAAAAGAAAAAAAGCGCTGAGCATTTGCCCAAAAAAACCTTCACACTAGGCATGCAAATATTGAGGATCACCAAGAGAGAAAATACCAAGGAAAGAGAGATGTGAAACCTCCTTAAGACAAGAACTGGTAAAACTTCTAACATGATGTTGGCAAAAGAAAACACATATAAAAATCATACCTTTGTCTTGGGCATTCCACTTGAGTTTGATGATGACGATCCTGATCTCCTCAAGTTGGAACATCTTTCTTGATTGAGCTCACTTGCGCTTTCTAGATGAAGACTTGTGAATTGCTTCCCCATACTCCACTATGGGAGAACCTCTTTTTTGGGCATCCCTTCACATATTCATGATCATCGTAAGGATGGAAAGCAACAAGCATATGATATTCTCCAAATGGATCATCTTGAACTTACACCTCATTTCTTCTTTGTGTGTTAATCAACTCGAATCCACTCTTTGCAATTTGTCTTGATCAACCTTGTATCTTATTTTTAATGACTATTCTTTGGATCACATCTTCAATATATCCACGGTCATTGATTATTCTTATTCACTTTCTTATTTCATCACCCTTAAAGCCAACACATGGTTCAAGCAATGCCAATGGGCGATCCCTACAAGTGTAACTCAATGCAAACATTAGTCCATAGAGATTATCATTAATTACCAAAACCACACACGCGGGCACACATGCACTTTTAGATGCCTTTCAAAGAGTTTAACTCTGCAATGAGTTAAGGAGACTATGAAAGGAGACCTGACAGAGTGGCGTCATCAAGCATCACCCATAACGCGACGGATGGAGGCCACTTTGAACTCGTATGGTCACATCTCGAGCAATCAGGTATGCGGAAGAGCCCATCGAGTCACCTCCCCATGTCATGACAACTATATTACGCAATGTGTTGGGGTTCTGGTGTAGAAAATCAAAAAAAATCCTACGACGGATTGACCTAATGCCCAATATCTATCTACTAGTAATGCCGTAACTTGAGAGGTTTTGGATACATACCCTTGTAGTCCGAAAGCGGTTAACGTTCCCCTGGTTGAAGTAGTCGTGCTCGTAGCCGACCTCAAGGTTGCGAAGCTCCTCGCAGGTCACCCCTTGCTCCATCACCGTGCAGCAGTCTGGCTCACGACATCCAAAGTGCCCCAAGTGTTGCACCTCGTGGCTTTGTACACATACGGTGTACGACGAGACCTCCGTCTCCCCGATCCCACCGGAAGTGCGGAAGTAGATCTCCGGCTTGGAATCCCCATAGCGCATCAGTGTGATGTAGGTGTGTTTTCTCTTGCACGAATAGTCCTGAACCGTGCCAATGCGTGGAGACAACTAGAGAGAGAGAGAGGTTGGAGGCGCCTGGAGGAGGAGGATAGTTCCTAACTCATAGGATCCACTTGTGTTAGTGTGTTTTCTGTAGGGCTCGTTGCATGTAAAACAAAAAAAATCTACCGCAAGAACACACAAAACCAAGATCTAATCTATGGACAAGCCAAGATCTAATCCATAAGATCGGCGCAACGAGATTGTAGAGAACTAACCCTCGTAGATACAAAGCGTTTAACGAGATCAAATTCTCGTGGTTGATTTAGTCGATCACTTGCCGATCTCAAGATCGTGTAGACGATCCTTTCGGCGCTGCATTTTGGCAGCGCTTCCGTAGTCGGTCACATGTACGGTAGTCGATGAAGACCTTCCTCTTTCTGTTCCAGCAGGGCAGCGGAGGTTGTAGATCTCCTCGGAATCCCAACAACACGACAGTGTGGTGGTGGTGGTGGAGGAGGAGATATTTCTGCAGGGCTTCGCCTAAGCCGGAGCAGTGCGGTGGAGGAGAGAGGGCTGCGGTGGCTAGGGTTCTAGGCGCCAAGGGACAAGGTGTGTGTGGGGGGTGTGCCACCACCCATCATTATATAGGTGGGGGGCGGCTGGCCAAGGGTTCCCAGACCAGGCCGTGTCCCCCCAACTCGTACACCAAGGGGAGAGTTGGAACCTTTCCCATCAAGTCTTCCCAAAAACTAGAGTTTGACTTTTCAAATTAGGTTTTGACTATTCAAACTAGGGTTTGACCCTTTTAATAGTGTTGGCTGAATTGGCCCTTTAGGTTTTGGTGCGGCTAGCCCCTAGGGCATGTCACTGTCCAAGTGACTCCCTCCCGGGGTGGTGGAACCACTGGTGGTCCCTATAGAACATTCTAGAAGTATCCGGTCAAAACATCGAAACTTTTTCCGAACCCCAGAAAACCACTTTCCTTGTATGAATCTTACTCTTCGGACCATTCCAGATCTCCTTGTGATGTCCTAAATCCAATCCGAGACTCCGAACAACATTAGGTCTCCAACTCATATTACATATCTACTTAAGAAACATCGAATCCTTAAGTGTGTCTCCCTATGGTTCGTGAACTATGCAGACATGATCAAGACACCTCTACGATCAATAACCAATAGAGCGATTTGGAAATCCATATGGCTCCCACATATTTATACAATGACTTCGTGATCTAATGAACCATTTACATACAATACCGATTCCCTTTGTCGTGTGATACTTTACTTATCCGAGGTTTGATCATCGGTATCTCCATACCTAGTTCAACCTCGTTACTGATAAGTACTCTTTAATTGTTCCATGATATGACATCCCTTGTGACCTAGTCACCTGCTTGCAAGCCAATTGGATGACATTCCACCCAGAGGGCCCAGAGTATATCTATCTGTCATATGGATGGACAAATCCCACTCTTGATCCATGTGCTTCAACACATACTTTCATAATACCCAATGCCACCTTATGACCACCCAGTTATGAAAGTGGTGTTTGATGCCATCAAAGTACTCATCCGATGATGGTGATTAACATGATCTCATGGTCGAAGGATTAGGTTACTATGTATCTGAAATCTTGTAGAAAACGAACTCTAAATGACTTGATCTTATGCTATGCTAACTATAGGAGTGTGTCCATCACATCATTCTCCTAATGATATGATCTTGTTATTAATAACATCTAATGTCCATGATCAGGAAATCATGATCATCTATTAATCAACAAGCTAGCTTAACAAGAGGCTTACTAGGGACTCTTTTATGTTCACAAAACACACAAGTATTAATGTTTCATGTTAATACAATTATAGCATGGGATGTAAACATGTATCATAAACACAAAGATATAATAATAACCACTTTATTATTGCCTCTTGGGCATATCTCCAACATTTTCTCCTCCAGGAGGGGGTCCTTTATATAGGGGTGGAGGGGGCAGGCTTTCCCCTCCCCCAAGCCAACCAAGCGGCGACCAAGGGGGGATAGGCGCGACAAAGGGAGGGGCAGCCCTAGGGCGCCCCAAACCCTAACCCTAGACACTGGCCAAGGGAGGGGGCATCCTTAGGCACCCACCAAACCCTAGGTGCATGGGCTTGGTCCCTCTCTCTTGGTTTTTCCTCATGGGCCCTTTTCCCTAGGAAACTTGGCCCATTAGTGGAATAACCTTTCAAATTAGATATTAATACTGTATTTAATATTAATTACATTAATTATTATGTAAATACATATTATAAAATCTGATTTGACACGAAACACCTTCTGGTTCCCCTTTAATGTCCTCCGAACAACTTTGGAACTTCCCGAAACAATTCCGGTCCTCTCACCAGAACTTTTTTGGTTTCCTTTCTTTCTCCGAACAACTTCGGATCTCTCTCCACAGAACAATTCCGACTTTCTCTTTATCTACTATGATTCCAACTTACGGAAGATCTCCAGCTCATGGTACCCTTAAGTGGATCCCCTCACGGCTTGGTAATGGCATAGACATGATCTCCATCAATGATCAACAGCGGGACCGGGATGCCCATGATGATCTCTATACATTCCAGATGATGATGTCCTTTGAACCGTGAACATCGAGTCCATTTCCCTTTGTTTCTTTGATACTACTTGTCTGATATCCGATCGTTAGGTATCACCATACCTTGTTCAATCTCGTTACTGACAAGTACTGTTTTACTTGTTACCGTGATATTACATGCTCGTGACCTAGTCACATGTTGCAACATTATGGATGTAATATCACCAAGTCATCCTAACTATATCTTACCCTTCACTGGGTGAAGAAATCCTGGTCTTGATGCATAGGCCTCAACTTATTCCTCTGGATACCCAACATACACCTTTATAATCACCATTTCACTTAGTGACATTTGATGCAGTCAAAGCAGCCTCGGGAGATAGTGATCAATATGATCTCACGGTCTAAGGAGATGGAGATTACGTTTTTGACTACTGCAATGATGAACTTTGTGACTCGATCATGTTGCAAGCTTTGAGGAATGTCCGCCACATCATTCACCAATGACATGACTTTGTTGCCAGCTGCTCTATCACCCATGATCAGGAAACCTTGATCATCTGCTGCCCAACGAACTAATATAAATAGAGGCTACTAGAGACTTATGTATCATATCATACATGTATCAATGTTTCCTCTTGATAGAGTTATATCATAATATGAAACTATTATGAACTTATTGGGATATGACAATAATAAACCCTTTATTATTGGCCTCAATGTTATATTCCCTTCACAATGTATCGTCTGGTGTATGTCCACGCTACCTAGTATTGCTTGACATATGCAATACCCCGAGGACTATCCCTATGGATAGGCGTGGCATATCCACTTCCACGAGAAGGCCTTCTCCCTTTAGAATAAATAGGCATTGGATCCTACAGGGGAGGGAGGCGATAAATCCTTAGATTTTACAAACCACATTCACAGTTTGTCCTCTAACAAAGGATAGAAGAACTATGGCGACTTCCCACACTAGTACAGAGTGACTCTAAGGATACTTATGGACAGACCTAGTGTCCCTTCAGCCCGGGCAACCGCTTAGGCTTGCTGAGGATGCAAAGCTTGCGTTTTTATAGTTTCTAATAGCAATTTTGTCTAAAAAATCACATCTTAAGCTTGTTTGCCCAGACTTCCAAAAGTTTCTAGGTCCTCCACTAATGATACTCCCTATGGTAATGGCAGAGCGATGGTCATCGGTTAAAAATTATGCATGGCCAATGAATGCCATGGGTCATGACCCGAGCACATTGTCTACGAGCTGAATATTGGACTGTGTACTAAATATTGGAAACGAGCATCCTAAAACAATCATGTGTGATGTGGCTTCAATGTCATCAGTATTTCATGGAAAACCATTGATAATGTTTTTTACTTTCCTAAAATATAAGACGTTTTGGGATAAATATCCCAAAAAGGTTTTATATTTAGGAATAGAGGTATTTTCAAACTCATGGCAAATAGTTCTGCATGCACATAATACGAATGCAAAGATATTCAATAGGCATGACAACAACACATTTAAAACAAATATATACTCTCACACACTTATAACAAATTCTTTCAAACTTAGCGAATATAGTTCCAGACATAAACAATAGGCACGCGAGAAATGAAATAAACTAGCAATATGATCATCATCCTCGCTAGATCTTAACCACCCGGTGAACATTCGTGGGGTCTAGAATAACAGGTATGGTTGTGTGCACT
This sequence comes from Avena sativa, assembly GCA_916181665.1. NCBI lineage: Eukaryota > Viridiplantae > Streptophyta > Magnoliopsida > Poales > Poaceae > Avena > Avena sativa. Next base: position 78,327,119 of record OV702295.1, on the reverse strand, counting down.
GTGCAAAAGGTGACACGTGCACCATCATGCTCAATAAGATGTGTGAGATCATCAACAACGATGTGAGGAGAGAGAAGGGGTTCAAGACGATGCATCGAATATTATTGCCAATAAGGTGTTTGAGTTATCTGGCGCCAAGGTATCCTCACGGAAGGTGTACAACCACTTCCATAAGTGGAGAACCGGGTGGGTGCATGTGTCCAAGATTAGAGACCTTAGCGATGCTCAATGGGATGAGGAGAGCCGCACCATCGTCTTGGAGGATAGCCACTATAGATAAAGGTAGTCAGAATCGGGATTCTAGATCGGAACAACAACCATCTAGTAAGATTGAAAAACGTAGGATCATAAATAGTAGAATCGTAAATCATGGATTCTACTTACTAGAATCGTAGAACCGATTCAATCAATTTGGATCATAAAATCCTAGAATCGTACGATAGAATCGGGATTCTGACTACCTTGCTATAGAAGCCATGTCTCGCTACTAACTCATGTTTCAGTTCATCTAACCTTCTAGTTCTTCTAACTTGTAAGTGTTAACACATTGTCACTTCCTTGTCTTAGGATCACCCAAAGATGTTGAGAACCTGAACAAGACGATCTCCATCTATGCCAAGATACAACAGATCTTTTACTTTGGTCGTGCCACTAGAAGATATACTATGGGTTCCATTGAGCCTCTTGGTGAACCTTGCCCTGGCTACATCTAGAACTAGGAGTCTAAGGACTCGTTGTTAATGACGAGACCAAGAACTGTTGGGTTCACATCATAGAAAACAAAAAGATCCTACAATACGAACAACTAAGCACCAAGATCTATCTATCTAGATACAAGCAACGAGTAGATATACATCAATAGAGAACTCACCCTCGAATACCGAAAATCTTTACGAGATTTGTTCTCATGGATGATGTAGTTGTATGCTTGACGATCTCAAGATCATGATGAAGTCCAGCACCACCAAGTCCAGTATCGCAAACTGATGCGTGCTGAATGCCCCGTTGGGAAACCCCAAGAGCAAGGTATGATGCAGCACATCAGCAAGTTTTCCCTCGGTAAGAAACCGAGGTTATCGAACCAGTAGGAGGAAGGAAACGCCTCAAAGGTGTTGCAAGCAACGTGGAAACCTGCACAACACAAACTCAAGACTTTGCCCCAACTAACAGTGAGGTTGTCAATCTCACCGGTTGCTATAACAAAGGATTAACTGTATGGTGTGGAAGGTGATGATGGTTTGCAACAAGTAAACAGTAATAGTGGAAGATGTATCAATGGTAAAGATTGGACCAGGGTACATAGTTCACCAGAGGTGTTCTTCTTAAATAAACAAACATGGCATGCAGGGTAAACAAATTACAACAGGGCAATTGGCAGGACTGAGCAAGGCATAACAATGGAATACTGGACAAAAAGATACTATGAGATTCGATTGGGCAATACAACAATATACATAGACCGCCATCCAACTGTATATGACTAGAAGTCCTCCTTCAGGTTATCATCTGAACCCCCTCCAGTATTAAGTTGCAAGCAACAGACAACTGCTTTAAGCAACATGTGTAAGGTAAACAATCCACTTGTTCCATGAACAAGAGACCGTTGTTTTCTCCCTAGTGGCAACATCACATCTACAACCGAAAAGATTTTATGTCACTTCCCTTTGAAACTAGAGGCATGAACCCACTATCGAGCATAAATACCCCCTCTTGGAGTCACTAGCAACTACTCGGCCAAGATAGCTACTAATAACGGAGAGCATGCAAGATCACAAACAACACAGACATGATAGAATCATAAAGACAAAACCATTAATCAATCTGACATAGTAATCTCAATATCTATCGGATTCCCGCAAACACAACATGCATGATTACAAATAGATTAGATCTTGATCATGAATGGAGCTCACAAGATCTATACATGAAAGCACAAGAAGGAGATACAACCATCTAGCTACTACATGGACCCATAGTCCAAGGTAGAACTACTCACGCTTCATACCGGAGAGAAGGCCTCTGGGATGATTTCCCCTCCGGCAGGGTACCAGGAAGAACTTCAGATCCCCCCAATCTAGGGATGACGGTGGCGGCGGCTACAGAAGGTTTCGTGGAATTTTGATCGGGTGCTTAGGGTTTTTGCATCGGGGGCTTCTTATAGGCGAAGAGGCGAGGCCGGGAGGCGACCAGGGGGGCCACACCATGCCAAGGCGCGGGCCCACCCCTGGTCGTGCCTAGGGGGGTTGGCCGCCCTGGTTTGCTTCTTCGTCTCGTCTTCTGGATTCGTGTCCCCCATGGTAAAATATTGACTTTGGCTTTTGTCCCGTCCAATTCCGAGAATATTGATTTTCTGCCTTTCTGAAACCAAAAACAGAAGAAAACAGGCAACTCGCACTATGGCAACTTGTTAATAGGTTAGTACCAAAAAACATATAAAAACACCTCAAAGTGTGGACAAAGCAAAGCAAATTAGATAGTAAACAAGCATGGAGCATAAAAAATTATAGATACGTTTCCGACGTATCAAGCATCCCCAAGCTTAACTCCTGCTCGATGATGACTCCTTGATGGCGCCAGAGATCTTGGTGCTTGAAGTGGAGTCTGTTGGGAACCCCAAAAGCAAGGTGTGAAGCAGCACAGCAGCAAGTCTTCCCTCAGTAAGAAACCAGGGTTATCGAACCAGTAGGAGGAAGGAAACGTCACACAGGTGTTGCAAGCAACGCGGATACCTACACAAGACAAACTCAATACTTTGCCCCAACTAAAAGTGAGGTTGTCAATCTCACCAGTTGCTGTAACAAAGGATTAAACGTATTGTGTGGAAGGTAATGGTTTGCAGCAAGTAAACAAGTAACAATGGAAGATGTATCAATGGTAAAGATTGGAACCGGGGTCCATAGTTCACTAGAGGTTCTCTCCTTAGATAAACAACATGGCATGAAGGGTAAACAAACTATAGCAGGGCAATTGACAAGAACTGGGCAAGGCATAACAATGCAATACCAGACAAAAAGATCCTATGAGATTCGATTGGGAAATACAACAATATACATAGACCGCCATCCAACTGCATCTATGACTAGAAGTCCACCTTCAGGTAATCATCCGAAGCCCCTCCAGTATTAAGTTGTAAGCAACAGACAACTGCTTTAAGCAACGTATGTAAGGTAAACAATCAACTTGTTACATGAACAAGAGACTGTTGTTTTCTCCCTAGTGGCAACCGCACATCTACAACCGAAGAGATTTCTGTCACTTCCCTTGAAAACTAGATGCATCAACCCACTATCGATCATAAATACCCCCTCTTGGCGTCACTAGCAACTACTCGGCCAAGATAGCTACTAACAACGGAGAGCATGCAAGATCACAAACAACACAGACATGATAGAATCATAAAGACAAAACCATTAATCAATCTGACATAGTAATCTCAATATCCATCGGATCCCCGCAAACACAACATGCCTGATTACAAATAGATTAGATCTTGATCATGAACGGAGCTCATAAGATCTATACATGAAAGCACAAGAAGGAGATACAACCATCTAGCTACTACATGGACCCATAGTCCAAGGTGGAACTACTCACGCTTCATACCGGAGAGAAGGCCTCCGGCGTGATTTCCCCTCCGATAGGGTGCCGGGAAGAACTTCAGATCCCCCCGATCTAGGGACGACGGTGGCGGCGGCTACAGAAGGTTTCGTGGAGTTTTGATCGGGTGCTTAGGGTTTTGCATCAGGGGATTCTTATAGGCGAAGAGGCGAGGCCGGGAGGCGACCAGGGGGGCCACACCATGCCTAGGCGCGGGCCCACTGCTAGCCGTGCCTAGGAGGGGTTTAGCCGTCCTAGTTTGCTTCTCCGTATCGTCTTCTGGATTCGTGTCCCCCACGGTAAAATATTGACTTTGGCTTTTGTCCCGTACAATTCCGAGAATATTGATTTTCTGCCTTTCTGGAACCAAAAACAGAAGAAAACAGGAAACTGGCACTGTGGCAACTTGTTAATAGGTTAGTTACAAAAAGATATATAAACTCCTCAAAGTGTAGACAAAGCAAAGCAAAGTAGATACTAAACAAGCATGGAGCGTCAAAAATTATAAATATGTTTCCGACATATCAAGCATCCCCAAGCTTAACTCCTGCTCGTCCTCGAGTAGGTAAGTGATAAAAGAATAATTCTTGAGGTGACATGCACCATCAAAACCAAGATCAAACCATTTGCAAGCATTGAAAGCTGGGATCAAAGAACTCTAAACATGTGCATGAAAGATGGAGTTCTAACAATAGGACAAAGTAACTATGCATGCAACATGAAGGGATACAAACAAAGATCATGAATAACATGCATTTAAAAATGTTTGTTTGTTTCACATACAGAAAACATGGCATAGTGTCATTCATATTGTCCCTCATAGAGTAGCAAATAGATGCATAGGACACCTTCAAAGTTCACAAGGGTGACTAGAAACAAGTAGCACAAGAACAAATAATATCACCATATGCATCAATCAATAAGTTTTGGGACATTGCACATATAATGACAACTATGCTCTCTTAATGGTGCCTAAAGGTAGAAGGTGGAGACTCAAATAATGGTGGAAGAAAGGCCCTTTGTAAAGGGAAGCAGGGTTTTCAAGTTTCAAAAGGAGCTTCCAAAAATTATGGTACTTGTTAGCTTTCAGCCCTCATTGCCCCTAGCATAAGCATCTTGAAGTGGTTAAATTTAAAGTGAACAAACTATGGAGTATATGCTTGACAAAGTATAAGTTGGCAATCTCAAGTCCCTTGAATACGAGGGCCACACCTCATGCTACTCAACTTCAGTCACCTATAAGTTCTTGTCATTGTAAGTACATGCATATCATAGAGAACCACCAATGGGGTACCCCTTGCACATGGTACAGGAGCTATCCCATAACCAAAATGACAAGGCAAGCAGACAATGAGCATCTCAACGATCTTTTTATTTACTATATGCATAGCTTTTTATTGAGGATGCTTCATAGATAGCTCACTATGGTGGTGCTGCAAGTTTCCACCATGATTAGGCATGGCTTAGCCTAGCGGCCCAGGTGTTTCTCTAACACAAAATACAAACTCCATGGACTTACAAGATCCCTCTTTATTTCACACCAGTGACATCCATAGACAAAAGAGCATGATATCAACTGAGTACAAAGTACAAGTGCAATGTTGAAAACGTTCCCCGCGACAGCACGGTTCTGCTAATTCCAACGTATAAGTGCAAGCATATACAACATAGATGACACAATGGTTCAAGTTTATTAGGGGCAAAGAATATAAAGTGTGACATCAAGTTTGTGAGGGCTTTAATCACTAAGTTTTCACATAACAAAATAGTTTTTAATCGGAAGATAGCTGAAAACAAGAATATACTTGGAATGGTGTACCACACCATGCATAGGAGTTTATAGTGGACACTTTGGAATAACTTGGTTTTCTTGGGAGTTGGAAGCATGAGTAGAGCTTACTCATACAAGTGGAGGCTAGCAAAATACTGGGAGCAACCAACTAAGAGAGCATAATGGCCATAATCATGCAGAGCAACAAAGCATTACTAATCAAAGCATAGAGTGGTACTACAAGTCAAGGACTAAATGATCATAGAGGCTATGGTGATTTGTTCATAGTCATACATGGTGTGAGCATGTGCCAATTCAACCCAAGCAAAGCATCAAAGGAGAATACCACAATACTATGCTTTTGCATGCTAAAACAACACATAATTTTTTCAAGGCACACTAAGCAATACCAATTGTTTGGAACAAGACATGCTACAACAATAATCACTAAGCATAAGTTCAAAATAACACCTAGCATGTCATGCTAAAGTCTAAGTCACAGTCAATGCAAGCTCCTCTTGCACTTTCAAGCAGGAACTTCCTACTCCTTTCCAACACCAAGCAACTTATTTGCAAAACAACACAACGAGAACAGGGGTCCAAACTAGTTTATTCAAGCAAACAAAACAAACTAGGAAACTCAAACAAAAACTAAGACGCTCCAAGAACAACACAACAGTGGATGGAACAATAAAAACGAAGTGTCTAGACAGACCTAAGCTTTTTATTGATAAAGAAGGGGATGCCTTGGGCATCCCCAAGCTTTGACGCTTGTATCTCTTGGATATTTCTTGGGGTGACACCGGGGTGGCATCCCCAAGCTTGAGCTTTTGTCCATTCTTCATCTCATTACATCATTCTCTCTCTACACCTGAAATTTTTCCTTCATACAAAACTTCACACAATCTTCATTAGCAACATTAGTGTATTCAAAAGATATTAGACCTTAGGCAAAGCTTTGGAACAGCAAAAATTTTCACTAAAAACACAAACTACTGTAGTAACTCCTTCAAAAAGCTCAATTCCCCAAAAGAGAACTCAAAAAGGAATCAATAAAAAGCAAATGCAAATAATGGCAGAAATCAGTCAAAACAGACCAGCAGGTAGAAACCAATTTTTTCGAACATCTTCTGTTGCTCAAATCAAAAAGTGTTGAACTAACGAAAGTTAGCTAACATATTGGGAGATTTATTCGTAAATCGTAAGCTCAATCCGAGTTACAAAGACTCCTCACGAATTTCTTTGGTGGAGGACAGAAATCTGTATCGGGACAACAACTCCCCAAATCTTACTTCCCTCTCACTAGAGGTCATTCTTGGCACAAAAAGCAAACAAAAAGGATAAGGAGAGGTCATTACTGAAGTAATAACTTCCATGACTCAAGGAAACTCTTGGGTTATCTCCCAACAAGTACTTTTCTTTAACGCCCTTAAGTTAGGCACAAGAAGCAAGAAGAATCAAGTATTTTCAAATGAGACATTAAACCTCTTGTTCTTTCCTTTCTTACCTTTCTTCTTATCTTTAGGGAAAATATGGTTGCTTAGTGGAGGAGAAAAATGCATAATGCCCTTTCCCACATCTATTATTGCTCCAAGGTGTTTCAATAGGGATCTTCCAAGTGTAATCTGTCCTTTGCCTATACATTCAATAACAAGATAATCAGTAGACACCATTTTCCCTGAGATTTTTGTAAACACACCTTCAGCTATTCCAATGGGTAATAAGGTGGCATTATTAGTAAGAGATATTTCCTCTCCTCCTTCAGAAATCCCCAAAGACTGAAAGAATCATAAATATCTTTCGGCTTGAGACAAAATTCAGACATGATATCACAGCGAGCGTCAAAAAGTGTAGTATTTATAGAGACTTTGATTGTGGGAAACCACTTTGAAGGCTCAGAATTTATGGGAACATAATCATGGTAAGCCCTAAGCGTGTGATAACAACTATTCATACCAACAATACTGGTCTCAAGAGTGTTCAACCTAGCAAAAATATTCGTGAAAGAGGAATCAGACTTGCCAGGTGTATTATAAATTGTAATCAACTTCTTCATGCCATCAAAAATTTCATCCTCAGTACATTGAAAAATATATTTCTCAGCCACAGCATCCAAAGCATATCTATAATTAAGAGCAATACCGTGGTAGGAACTATTGATAACCATGCTAAGACTCATCTTAGGCTCATTTTCCCTTTATAAAGCGGTGATTCTAGACCAAGCTTCTTTAAAACTCTCTTCACTATTTTGCTTAAAAGTAAAGATCTCTTCCAAAGGTGTAATAGAAATGGCCCCAAACCAGACATGGTAGCAACTAGGGGGAACTAATTTTTTTGTGTTTTTGATAAGAAAAGGCAAACCAAACTAAACTAATTTTTTTGGAGTTTTTGAAAAGAGGCAAACAAAACCAAGCAAAATAAACTAAGCAAACTAAAAACAAAGTAAAGAGAAATTAAGTGGAGGACTCCCCTTGTGAATACGTCCTTAGAATCCTCGGCAACGGCGCCAGAAGACTTGTTGATGACTCCTTGATGGCGCCAAAGAATTTGGTGCTTGACGTGGAGTCTATTGGGAACCCCAAGAGCAAGGTGTGAAGCAGCACAGCAGCAAGTTTTCCCTCAGTAAGAAACCGCGGTTATCGAACCAGTAGGAGGAAGGAAACGTCACACAGGTGTTGCAAGCAGTGCGGAGACCTACACAACACAAACTCAATAATTTGTACCAACTAACAGTGAGGTTGTCAATCTCACCGGTTGCTGTAACAAAGGATTAAACGTATTGTGTGGAAGGTAATGTTTTGCAGCAAGTAAACAAGTAACAGTGGAAGATGTATCAATGGTAAAGATTGGACCGGGGTCCATAATTCACTAGAGGTGCTCTCCTTAGATAAACAACATGGCATGAAGGGTAAACAAATTACAGCAGGGCAATTGACAGGAACTGAGCAAGGCATAACAATGCAATAACAGACAAAAAGATCCTATGAGATTCGATTGGGAAATACAACAATATACATAGACCGCCATCCAACTGCATCTATGACTAGAAGTCCACCTTCAGGTTATCACCCGAACCCCCTCTAGTATAAAGTTGCAAGCAACTGACAACTGCTTTAAGCAAAGTGTGTAAGGTAAACAATCCACTTGTTCCATGAACAAGAGAACTTTTTTTCACCCTACTAGCAACAACACATCTTCAACTGAAGAGATTTCTATTACTTCCCTTGGAAACTAGAGGCATGAACCCACTATTGAGCATAAATACCCCCTCTTGGAGTCACTAACAACTACTCGGCCAAGATAGCTACTAACAACGGAGAGCATGCAAGATCACAAACAACACAGACATGATAGAATCATAAACACAAAACCATTAATCAATCTGACATAGTAATCTCAATATCCATCGGATCCCCACAAACACAACATGCATGATTACAAATAGATTAGATCTGGATCATGAACGGAGCTCACAAGATCTATACATGAAAGCACAAGGAGGAGATACAACCATCTAGCTACTACATGGACCCATAGTCCAAGGTGGAACTACTCACGCTTCATACCGGAGAGAAGGCCTCCGGGATGATTTCCCCTCCAACAGGGTGCCGGGAAGAACTTCAGATCCCCCCGATCTAGGGACGACGGTGGCGGTGGCTACAGAAGGTTTCGTGGAGTTTTGATCGTGTGCTTAGGGTTTCTGAATCGGGGGCTTCTTATAGGCGAAGAGGCGAGGCCGGGAGGCGACCAAGGGGGCCACACCCTGCCCAGGCGTGGTCCCACCCCTGGTCGCGCCTAGGGGGGTTTGGCCGCCCTGGTTTGCTTCTCCGTCTCGTCTTCTGGATTCGTGTCCCCCACGGTAAAATATTGACTTTGGATTTTGTCCCGTCCAATTCCGAGAATATGGATTTTCTGCCTTTCTGGAACCAAAAACAGAAGAAAACAGGCAACTGGCACTGTGGCAACTTGTTAATAGGTTAGTTCCAGAAAAGATATAAAAACACCTCAAAGTGTAGACAAAGCAAAGCAAAGTAGATACTAAACAAGCATGGAGCATCAAAAATTATAGATACGTTTCTGACGTATCACTCGTCCTCGAGTAGGTAAGTGATAAAAGAATAATTTTTGAGGTGACATGCACCATCAAAACCAAGATCAAACCATTTGCAAGCATTAAAATCTGGGATCAGAGAACTCTAAACATGTGCATGAAAGATGGAGTTCTAACAATAACACAAAGTAACTATGCATGCAACATGAAAGGCTACAAACAAAGATCATGAATAACATGCATTGAAAAACGTTTTTTGTTTCACATATAGAAAACATGGCATAGTGGCAATCAACTTGTCCCTCATAGAGTAGAAAATAGATGCATATGACAACTTCAAAGTTCATAAAAGTGACTAGATACAAGTAGCACAAGAACAAGCAATATCAAAAATATGCATTAATCAATAAGCTTTGGGACACTACATATAGAACTAAGAATGACAACTATGCTCTCTTAATGGTGCCTAAAGGTATAAGGTGAAGACTCAATATAATGGTGGAAGAAAGTCCCTTCATAAAGGGAAGCAGGGATTTCAAGTTTCAAAAAGAGCTTCCAAAAATTCTGGTACTTGTTAGCTTTCAGCCCTCATTGCCACTATCATAAGCATATTGAAGTGATTAAGGTTAAAGTGAACAAATATGGAGTATATGCTTGACAAAGTATAAGTTGGCAATCTCATGTCCCTTGAATACGAGGGTCGCACCGCATGCTACTCAACTTTAGTCACCTGTAAGTTCTTGTCATAGTAAGTACATGTGTATCGTAGAGAACCGCCAACGGGGTACCCCTTGCACATGGTACATGAGCTATCCCATAACCAAAATGACAAGGCAAGTAGACAATGAGCATCTCAGCGATCTTTTTATTTACTATGTGCATAGCTTTTTATTGAGGATGCTTCATAGAATGCTCATTATGGTGATGCTGCAAGTTTCCACCATGATTAGGCATGGCTTAGGCTAGTGGCCCAGGCGTTTCTCTAACACAAAATAAATAACTCCATGGAATTACAAGCTCCCTCTTTATTTCACACCGATGACATCCATAAAAAAAGAGAATGATATCAATTGTGTACAAAATACAAGTGGAATGTTGAAAACGTTCCCTAGGACGGCATGGTTCTGCTAATTCCAACGTATAAGTGCAAGCATATACAACATAGATGACACAATGGTTCAAGTTTATTAGGGGCAAGGAATATAAAGTGTGCCATCAAGTTTGTGCGGGTTTAATCACTAAGTTTTCACATAACAAAATACTTTTTAAATTGGAAGATAGCTGAAAACAAGAATATATATGGAATGGTGTAACACACCATGCATAGGAATTTATAGTGGACACTTTGGAATAACTTGGTTTCTTGGGAGTTGGAAGCATGAGTAGAGCTTAATCATACAAGTGGAGGCTAGCAAAAGACTGGGAGCAACCAACTAAGAGAGCAATATTGGCCATAATCATGCAGAGCGAGAAAACATTACTAACCAAAGCATAGAGTGGTAGTACAAGTCAAGGACTAAATGATCATAGAGGCTATGGTGACTTGTACATACTCATTACATGGTGTGAGCATGTGCCAAGTCAACCCAAACAAAGCATCAAAGGAGAATACCACAATACTATGCTTTTGTATGCTAAAACAACACATGATTCTTTCAAGGCACACTAAGCAATCACAATTGTTTGGAACAAGACATGCTATAGCAATAATCACTAAGCATAAGGTCAAAACAATGCCTAGCATGTCATGCTAAAGTCTAAGTCACAGTCAATGCAAGCTCCTCTTGCACTTTCAAGCAAGAACTTTCTACTCCTTTCCAACACCAATCTACTTATTTGAAACAACACAGCGAGAACGGGGGTACAAACTACTTTATTCAAGCAAACTAAACAAACTAAGCAAAGCAAACGAAAACTAAGACGCTCCAAGAACAACACAACGGTGCATGAAACAATAAAAACGAAGTGTGTAGAAAGACCTGAGCTTTTTATTGATGAAGAAGGGGATGCCTTGGGCATCCCCAAGCTTTGACGCTTGTACCTTTTGGATATTTCTTGGGGTGACACCGGGGTGGCATCCCAAAGCTTGAGCTTTTGTCCATTCTTCATCTCATTACATCATTCTTTCTCTACACCTGAAATTTTTCCTTCATACAAAACTCCACACAATCTTCATTAGCAACATTAGTTTATTCAAAAGATAATAGACCTTTGGGTTTAGCTTCGGAACAGCAAAACTTTTCACTAAAAACACAAGCTACTGTAGCAACTCCTTCAAAAAGATCAATTCCCCAAAAGATAACTCAAAAGGAATCAATAAGAAGCAAATGCAAATAATGGCAGAAATTTGTCAAAACAGACCAGCAGGTAGAAACCGATTTTTAAAAAAATCTTCTGTTGCTCAAATAAAAAAGTGTTGAACTAATGAAAGTTAGCTAACATACTGGGGGACTTATTCGTAAATTTTTCAGCACAATCCTATGTATAGAGACTCCTCACGAATTTTATGGTGGAGGATAGAAATCTGTTTCAGGACAGCAACTCCCCAAATCTTACTTCCCTCTGGTTAGAGGTCATTCTTGGCACAAAAAGCAAACAAAAAGGATAAGGAGAGGTCATCACTGAACTAATAACTTTCAAGACTCAAGGAAACTCTTGGGTTATCTCCCAACAAGTACTTTTATTTAACGCCTTTAAGTTAGGCACAAGAAGCAAGAAATCAAGTATTTTCAAATGAGGAAGCATTAACATCAATACTTGCAAAGTCTTCAACTATGAAAGGTATCTCATCCAAATGAGTTTTGGAGGATCCCTTCTCATCTCTCTTTGGTTTACTACTTTCATCAAAAGGATTTTCTGAAACAATCCAATCAAAATTCTTTTCAAAGGCCTCATGTATCCCAACAAGCTTAAAGGGTATGGGTATCTTAAATTCCTCTCTAGGCTTAGTTTTATCAGAAGTACCCAAAACATCTACACATGATCATAGCATATCAAAATTCTCAAAGACCTTGTTGGCTTCCTTAGCAACATCATGGAACTCTTTGAGCAAAGTTTCAAGAATAAATTTTATCTTTTCAGCATTCTTTTCTTACTTTAGTTTTAGGAACAAAATTTTGATTCATGGGGTTAAGGCTAACAAACCTAGACTCCAACATATGAACTAAATAAGCTGCAACAATTTTGTCGGGGGAATAACCCCCGGGTGGGGAAAGCCAAGCACAAGTTAGGCCGGCTCCAGAAGGAACAGGCCGTCTGGCCCTCAAGAAGGATAACTCCAGCTGGTTGGCGAACATCGCCCGGCTGGGCTTATAACCTTCCCAGCTGGTCCGTCTAGCCGGTAGCCATAAGAACTGGTCGGGTGGCCGCTTCCACCCGGCTCACCTTGGATTCGTTGGAGGGCACGGAAGGGCTGACGCTCCTTGCGGGGTACGCCTCTGGCTCTCCCTCGTCATCAGGCAAGCTGGCATGCCGTCATGACCAGGGCTACACGACGAAGATAAAGCAAAGTGGCTGGCTGACTGGCAAAAGCAGTCCGGGTGACCGTTAAAGAAAGGGTGACGCCCCAAAGGAAGCCCGGGTGACCGCTAAAGAAGAGGATGACGCTAAAAGAAGGGCGGACTGGGTCCTGGCCCACCGACTGTCCCCTGCAGCCGGCCCTGTCCTGTAAACCCATATCCAAACAGTAAAACCTAGGGCCCGATTTGTAATCTGCCCCCAGACCAGTATATAAGGGAGGGCAGAGCTAGGGTTCTAGGTAGGAAACAATATAAGGATAAAAGTGTTGATAGCTAGTTCCCATCTTACTCTAGCTCTCGATAGTAGCTAAGGAAACATCTCAAGGAGCATATGTATAGGGCATTTGCTCCCTCATATAGTTCATCTTGCGGGAGTAGGGGTGTTACCTCACCAAGAGGGCCCCGAACCTAGGTACATTGTTGTGTTTGCAGTTTACCATGCCCAACCCGTTGCATGAGACACCGATTGCATCCAAGTGTCCCTTCTTTGCCATCCCCGATGGCACTGCCGTGTTCCACACAAATGATAGTTGGCGCCCATCGTGGGGCACAACGCTTCGGCTGGGATCATCTTCTGCATGGTACTTCCGCTCATTGTCGGTGAACTCGTGGCCTCCGGCCTCGTTCTCACGTTCGAAGCCTTCGACTGTGTTGTCGACAACGCCGCGTGCTTCACCAGGAACACCTTCCCCGCCAACGGTTGCATTTTGGAGACGTCCGCGTCTACGTCGCCACTGTCGCTGAGGTTTTCCCCAGCGTGGTCACCCCCGTCCTCGACATGCCCCTCGCCCACGGCCTAGCCACGGTGAGTGGTTTCATCGAACTCATGGTGGTATACGCCCGTGAAAACCATCATCCACCTCAGGAGCACCAGGCAGGAGGAGAGAACTCCGCACCCGAGCAAGAGAAATACCCGCTCACTGCCTCCATCCAGCACTTGCGCGCTCCGATCGTCGTTGAGGCAGATCCGGCAGCTGCCGCGGCCACGCTCGAAGCTACACACCAGAAGCTCCTAGAGGAGGCCACCAAGGTCGCGGCTAACCAGCGTCAGCTAAACGCCACCGTGCATGAGTATAATGTGGCCCACGGCTTCGTTAGGAAGATCCAGCATCGGGGGCGCGACCTAGCGTCAGAGCTGGACCGTGCCGCCGATTCACATGCAGGTGTGGTGCAGCCCGTCTACAGCACCCTCGCCAAGAACATGAGGGCAGCCGAGGCGGAAGCCGCTGAGCTGAAGCACCTCGAGGGCGAGGAGCTTCATCGCCAGAAGGAGCGCGTCTAGCTCCTCATCTCCACCGCTAACAAGAAGCAAGCCGTGGGAACCCCCAGCCAGATGGTCAACTCCCGGGACATCTTCGTTCGCAAAGGCACGGACCAGACATCGCACGGGGGAAGCAAGCATCAGCAAACATCTTCCCGAGGAGGAGTCGGACAAAATAACCGCCCGCGTGGCGAATTCAGCAACCGTGGCCGCCACAACCGAGACGCCGCCACTTCTAGCGTAGGCCGCGCTCCGGCAGCAGGATCTTCCCAAGGGAAGAACACGCGCACCCCGGATGAAGGAGCAGACGCGAACAAGGACCTGCCTGCATCACGCCTGAAGGGCCGGCTCGGCCCCCGAGAACTGGCTGACGCACGCGAGCGCATCGACCTCCTAGTGCAGTCACGCATGCTGGAAGAGGAAAGTTCGACTGGCCCAAAGTGTTTCGTCCTGTGCATCCGGAACGAACCGTTTCTGAAGGGTTTTTCGCTTCCAAGGGATATGCCAAAGTACAACGACACGGTCAAGCCAGAGGATTGGTTGGTGGATTACACTACCACAGTGGGAATCGCCAATGGAAACCTCCACCTGGCCGTTCGCTACGTCCCCCTCATGCTCGTTGATTTGGCAAGAACATGGCTCAATAGCCTCCCCGACAACAGCATTAACGCCTGAGTGGACTTCGAAGAAGCGTTCATTCGCAACTTCACCGGAACATACAAGCGGCCAGGTCGACCTCGCGAGCTCACCCTCTGCGTGCAAGGCAAGGATGAGTCCGACCGCGCCTACCTCACCCGGTGGACTAGCATGCACAACTCGTGCGAAGGGGTGCGCGAGCACCAGGCTATAGACTTCTTCACCAACGGCTGTCGAGACGGCACCATGCTAAAGCATAAACTCAGCCGGGCAGACCCGCAAACCATGGCCTAGGTCATGCCCATCGCGGATAAGTATGCCACCGCTGACGCGTCCATGAAGAAGCCCATCGTGCTGGATGACCAAGGCTAAATCGTCACGGACGAGCAGGCGGAGCGCCGCTAGCCAGGCGACCATCATCCCAGGCGGCACGGCCACGACAACCGCCACGGCAAGAGGAAAGATGACCAACCGGACAGCCGGTATGGCACCAAGCAAGTAGCCGCCATGCACGAGGACCCGGCTGCAGGCGGCAGCCGGAGGCAGAGACCGGACGATAGGCCGCCTCGGCCCAAGTACACCATAGAGTCCATGCTCGATGGGTCGTGCAAGTTCCACAACAGCGACAACAAGCTCGCGAACCACACAACACGCCAGTGCAGCTGGACAAAGAAGATGGCCGAAGCCGGTGGGCTCCCACCACCACCTCCACCGCCAGCCGGAGGCCCACCGGACAACAGGGAGCGACGCAACCGCCGCGAGGACGACGAGGACGGTTGCCCATGACAAGTGGGAAACTACCACATATTCCTCATAGAGTCGGAAACAAAGCACATCAAGCAGAGGCGCGAGGCAGAGGTGAACGCAATCGTCCCTCCCGTCCCCCAATACCTGCATTGGTCGGACCAAGCGATCACTTGGAGCAAGGAAGATCAGCCGCCTGTGCTACCAAACCCAGGCAGCTATACGCTGGTCCTTGACCCTATCATCGTTTCCAAGAAGCACTCGTGCCTCTTCTCCCGTGTGTTGATCGATGGCGGCAACAACATCAACCTCCTGTACCGCAGCAGCCTCAAGTGGCTTGGCATCAGCGAGTCCCAGTTGCAGCCCTCAAGTACTTCGTTTCACGGAGCGGTACCAGGTCCGTCGTACTAGCCAATCGGCAAGATCCGGCTGGACGTCATCTTCGGCAACGAGAACAACTTCCATCGCGAACCAATCTGGTTTGAGGTTGTGAACCTCTCCAGCGCCTACCACGCCATACTAGGGCGCCCATCCCTCACCAAGTTCATGGGAGTGCCGCACTACGCGTACCTCAAGATGAAGCTGCCAGGCCCAAAGGGAGTGATCACCATCGACGGATGCTACAAGCGTTCGATCGAGTGCGCCTCAGACGACTCCAAGCTAGCCGAAGCAATTATCATCGCTGAGGAGAAGCACGTCATAATGCAAAACGTGCCTGCTCTGCAGAAGGATATGCTGGCCGGAGAACCCAAATTAGCTGGAGAATAATAGTTCAAGCCCTCGCAAGGAACAAGGAAGATCCTGCTAAACGAGGAGGACCTAAGCAAGTTCGTCCTGGTCGAAGACGGCCTGGACAGAAAATAGGAAAGCGCGCTCGTCGACTTCCTCCGTGAGAATCGGGACATATTCGCATGGTGCCCCAAAGACATGTTAGGTGTCCTGAGGGAACTCGCCGAGCACTCTCTTCATGTTCGACCAGACGCGAATCCGGTCAAGCAATCGTTACGCCGCTTCACAGAAGAAAAAAGAAAAACCATTGGTGAGGAGATCACACGGCTGCTCGCAGCCGGCTTCATCATGTAAGTTTTCCACCCGGAATTTCTCGCCAACCCGGTGCTGGTGCTGAAGAAGAACAAGACATGGCGCATGTGTGTTGACTACACTAGTCTCAACAAGGCATGCCCCAAGGATCCTTTCTCTCTACCGCGGATTGATCAAGTCATCGACTCCACTGCCGAGTGTGATTTGTTGTCTTTTCTGGACGCTTACTCGGGCTATCACCATATCAAGCTCAATGTAACCGATCAAATAAAGACATCATTCATAACCCCATATGGAGCTTACTGCTACACCACCATGCCCTTTGGCTTGAAGAACGCAGGAGCAACCTATCAGCTCTGCATGCAGAAATGCCTGCATACGCAGATCGGCAAAAACATGCACGCCTACGTTGACGACATCGTCATCCAGACCAAGGAGCAGCACACACTCCTCGAGGATCTGAAGGAAACATTCGACAACCTCCGCCATTTCCAGATCAAGCTGAACCCGGAGAAGTGCGTGTTCGGTGTCCCAGCCGGCAAGCTCCTGGGTTTCCTTGTCACTGAGCGAGGAATCGAGGCGAACCCGGAGAAGATCGGAGCCATTGAGCACATGGAGTTGCCGCAGAAATTACGCGACATACAGAAGTTCACCGGGTGCCTCGCCTCCCTCAGCCGGTTCGTCAGCCGGCTGGGTGAGAAAGCCCTTCCCCTGTACCAGCTGATGAAGAAGACGGACAAGTTCGTCTGGATAGCTCAGGCAGACGAAGCTTTCCGAGACCTCAAGCGCATGCTCACCTCACTGCCCATTCTGGCGGCGCCAGCAGCAAAGGAGCCTATGCTGATGTACATCGCTGCCACAAACAGAGTGGTTAGCGTGGTACTGGTAGTGGAAAGTACAGAGGAGGGGAAGGCCTAGCCGGTCCAGTGCCCCGTATACTACCTGAGCGAGGTACTATCGCTCTCCAAACAGAACTACCCCCACTACCAGAAGCTGGTGTATGGCGTGTACATGGCTGCCAAGAAACTCAAGCACTACTTCCAAGAGCACTTCATCCGGGTAGTGGCATTGGCCCCGCTTGCGGAAATTGTCGGCAACAAGGACGCCACCGGGCGCGTGGAAAAATGGGCCATCGATCTCGCTGCGCATAACATCCAATACGAGCCACGGACAGCAATCAAGTCCCAAGCACTGGCCGATTTCATCGTCGATTGGGCGGAGACACAATACATGCCACCAGTGATTGATTCAACTTACTGGAAGCTACACTTCGATGGCTCCAAAATGCGAGGAGGACTCGGAGCCAGAATCGTGATAACCTCGCCAAAAGGCGACCGGCTGGAGTACGTCCTCTAGATCCACTTCAAGGCATCCAACAACGTCACCGAATATAAAGCGCTCATCCATGGGCTCAAGATGGCCAAGCAGATAGGTATCCAGAGGGTACTATGCTTTGGAGATTCGGACCTGGTGGTGCAGCAGGTATCCGGTGAGTGGGACGCAAGGGACACAAACATGGCTCTCTACCGTTTCTTCGTTCAGCAGTTGTGTGCCTGTTTCGAAGGATGCGAGTTCCACCACGTACCTAGAGCCAACAACGAGGCTGCTGACGCCTTGGCCAGGGTCGGCTCAACAAGACAGGCCATACCTCCTGGAGTCTCCCTCGAACACATGCGCAAGCCTTCCATCACCCCGTCACCAGAATCCGACTCCATTGTACTCAACGTAGATCCAGGAATAGCTGGTGCCACGCCGTACCCGGGGACTGCCGCGCCACACCCGGGGACTGCCTCGCCGCACCCGGGGACTGCCGCGACATAGCCCGCGGTCGACACCAGCAAGCTACCACCCGACAAGCCTCCCGATGTTCCAGAGCCCGCCATTCGTGAGGAGATCAAGCTCATCATGCAGACGGTGCACACCATTCGGGAAACACCCAACTGGGCGAAGCCGTTCATGAACTTCTTGGCCAAAGACGAACTCCTGACGGACGAAGTGGCAACGCGACAAGTGCGGCAACGAGTTATACAAGCGCAGCGTCGGGGGCATCTATCAGCAATGTGTAAGCCAAGAGGAGGGAACCAGGCTCCTAGCTGACATACACCAGGGCGAATGCGGCCACCACGCTTCATCAAGAGCAATAGTAGCCAAGGCTCTTTGCCACGGTTTCTACTAGCCCACAACACTGAAGAACGCTAAGGAGTTGGTTAAAACATGCAACGGTTGTCAGCAATTCAGCCAGTTGAAGCACACACCGTCTGCAGCACTAAAGACGATACCAATCACCTGGCCGTTCGTAGTCTGGGGGCTAGACATGGTTGGGCCATTCAAAACAGCTCGATCCGGCATGACGCACCTACTCGTAGCCATGGACAAGTTCACCAAGTGGATCGAGGCAAAGCCCATCAAGAAGCTGGACAGAGCGACGGTGATCAAGTTCTTCACGGACATCATCATCCGATTCGGCTATCCGCACAACATCATCACAGACAACGGAACCAACTTCCGAAAGGAGTTTTCACTCGTTTCTGCGGAGAGAAGGGCATCCGCCTGGACCTGGCATTAGTCGCGCACCCATAGTCCAACGAACAGTGCGAGCGCGCTAACGGACTGGTCCTAGCCGGAATCAAGCCAAGGTTGATCGAACCACTGATCAGATCACCCGGATGCTGGATAGAGGATTTTTCGGCCGTGCTCTGGAGCCTACGCACCACCCCCAACCGCTCAACCGGCTTCACCCTATTCTTCCTCGTCTATGGGGCAGAGGCAGTGCTCCCTACAGACATCCAGTTCGACGCACCCCGCAAGCAGGTCTACACAGAGCAAGAGGCCAAAGAAGCGCGAGAGGACAGTGTGGACCTGCTCGAGGAAGCGCAAGAGTTATCTTTGTTCAGATCAGCAATCTATCAGCAAGACCTGCGCCGGTACCATGCCAGCCGGATCTTGCCTACCTCTTTCCGCGAGGGAGATCTGGTGATGCGCCTGGTCCATAGCACAAAAGGAATGCACAAGCTATCCCCACCATGGGAAGGCCCATTCATCGTTAGCCGGGCACTTCACAACAATTCATATTACCTGATCGACGCCCAACAGCCGGTGAAGAACAAGGCAGATCCCTCAGACAAGGAAACGAAACGCCCATGGAACGCGAGCCTACTCCGGCCATTTTACACTTGAGCAAGAAGTGTATGTACCTTCCTTTTCATGTAATAAATGAACAAGCTTGGAAGCCTCGGCATAGTACCGAGGACTTTGTCCCAATTTCGCGTACAACATTCGCCCCCGTACCGGCTGGCCTGGACGCCCATGACTTCTATAGGCGGCATAATATTGCACAAGGTGCCTAGAGCAAACTCTTCGGTTCCGGCTTCAGACCGCAAGCCGGCTGTCGACCCGGCAAGAGTGATGCTCAAAGCACACACCTCAATAAAATGCCAGTGCATAAGACAGAGGCGCCTGGGCGAACTGGTCCCGCCCACACGAGTTAAGCCAACAAAAACAAACCGAAGTATCGCGAGGCACGCCAGCTCAACCTTTCCTTCGGTTCCAGCTGCAGACCGCAACCCGGCTGGCAGCCGGCAAGGGTAGCGCTCGAAAGGCCAATGCTCGCTGAGAAAAGGGGAGATGCTAGCGACCTAACTCGAAAGGGCGCGTATCCTTGTTTCTTTTTCGTTCAGCCCTAACCACGAACGGATGCATGCATAATGAAACTAACCCAAAGCAACGTTGTGTCTCGCGTGACACGAGCCACAACTTGGCAAGAAATATGAAGGCAGAGAGCTTTGACCCGGTTGGCTACCCCAGCCAGCCCGAACCTCGGGGACTACACCCAGTGGGCACGCTCCCGCTCACCCATTAACCCAAGTGAAGATGGCAAGGAGCTTCGACCCGGCTGGCTACCCCAGCCGGCCCGAACCTCGGGGACTACACCCAGTGGGTGCTCCCGCGCACCCATCAACCCAAGTGAAGATGACAAGGAGCTTCGACCCGGCTGGCTACCCCAGCCGGCCCGAACCTCGGGGACTACACCCAGTGGGCGTGCTCCCGCGCACCCATCAACATAAGAGAAAAAGTCAAGGAGCTTCGACCCGGCTGGCTACCCCAGCCGACCCGAATCTCAGGGACTACATCCAGTGGGCGCGCTCCCGCGCACCCATCAACCCAAGTCAAGGCGGCCAAAATCCCCGACCCGGCCGGCCACCTAGCCGGCAACAATCCCAAACACCACAATTCATGAAGGCATAAAAACAAGTAGACGGAATGCGCTCAAGAATTGAAGGGGCACCAAGACATTTAAGCGGAACACGAAGGTTCTACGCTCAATTCAAAGTCTGGTGGCAAAAGCTAATCAAAGTGTAGCACCAACAAAATACGGAGTTCACAAATACACCCGGCATCCCGGGGATCAAGGTTCAGCGGCAAGAGCGGCAGAGGGAGCGTCAGTAGCTGGAGCAGGAGAAGGATTAGTAGGAGGGGCGCCAGAGCCGGCTGCAGGAGCTTGGCTGGTGGAGGCGACGTCGATGGGATTCCAGGGCGCTGGGGTCCAATGGAACGGCAGCGGCTCGGCGGGGTCGCGAAAATCACGCTCCAAGTCCACGTAGGTGCCAATCTTCACCCCGCAGGGCCGGATCGCCAGAATGCTGTTGCGAAGGCCCTCGTAGCTCGTCCCAAGACGGAAACCACGTGTGAGCACAACGAGATCAGCCCCGGGATACCACGACTTAACCAAGGCCAGAGCCATCTCCACACCGCCTCGGGCCGCCCATTCCTTGTGGGTGTCCAGGACATCGATTCCACAAGACAAGGCAACCGCCAAGCTGGCGATGTCATGCACATCACCTGCATCCGGCCAGATGTAGTGGAAGAGGTCGTTGGCAATGGCACGAAGACCATTGCTCTCTTCCACCAGCACCTTCACCGGATCCAAGGCGGTCAGGTCGCGGCCGACATCCTCCATAGGCAGCTTCTCCAGGGCCATCTCGGTCGCCTCAGGGTAATGAGCTGCAACCAAGGACAGGAGTGAGAAGCAGGACTAGACCAAATTAACCATGACGCAGTAGAGGATGGAGTCAGAAGAACTTACTGACGACCATCTCCGAGATGCTCTGGAGGTGCTGAGTCAACTCTCCCTCCCGGGAGCGAAGAATCTTGATCGTCTCCTCCTGTTGGGCGGAGATCATCTCAAAATTCTTCAACGCCTCCGCCCGGATGTCAGCGGCCTTCTTGCCCCGCTCCACGCTAACCTCAAGCTGATGCATGCTTGGACGTGGCAAGTTGATCGAACTGCGCCTACTGCGCCTTGTTCGATTCCTCCAGCCGGGCAACCTCAACCTTGAGGCGCTCCACCTCCTTCTCCTTGTCCAGGATCATGGTTGTAGGAGGATACCCGATGGTCAACAAAAAAGGGAAAAGGGAGCCAGTCACCAAGATAGATCTGAAGAAGCAATCTTACGGCCAAGATCCCGGGTGTTCTTCGCCGACTCCGAAAACACTTTCTGCAGCAAGAAAACCGAGTAAGAGATGGAACAGAAAACCGACTGGAAAAGCAACGCACGGAAAAGATAACAGGGAGAGACATTTACCTCCATCCAAACAGACAAATTTTTGGCCTCGCTAAGGCCCTTTTACAATCCCTCAACCAGGTGGCGAACCTGGTCAAGTGCGACGGGCGCCGCGCCCGAGAGCTGGGAGAGAATCGCACCCGGCGTTAGCACTGCCGGAGCTGGCCTTGAGCCGGTAACAACAACCTCGTCATCATCTGTAGCCGCACCCGAAGGTGCGGCCACCACCAACTCCCTCCCTGCCGGCGTGGAAGCGCCCGGCTGGCCGCCACCCACTACAGCCGCCTGCGCGGTCCCAGCCTCCTCCGTCACCTCCGTGATCATAGGCCTGGCGGAGCTGCCTGGAGCATCGCTCCAGGCCGGGTTCACGCCAGCCCCAGGACGAAGGAGCAGGGTCTCCGGGTCCTGAGCAACCACAAACAGCTGCCCCAACCATGAAGACACGGGCGCCTGGTGCAGCAACCCTATGGTAGGGGAGCCCTGAGGGGCCCTGGGCGGAGACGGCACAGCGGGAGCGGTCGATGCAGCAGGCGCAGCCAGGTCAGACACAGCCGGCGACCTCACCATCTCTTCAACCACCGGACAAGCAATGACGGCAGCGCCACCGTCGCCAAGCGACATCGCCTCGCTGCGAGAAATGAAAAATAAGAGGAAGCACCAACAAGAGCAGCAAAACAGCAAGGGAGATGCAAAAAGGACGCTAACCCGACGACGGACGGCTGAGCGACGACTTGGCACCCCCGGCGCATCCTTTTCTGTTCAATTGGAGCGGAAGCGGCAACAGGCGCCGCCCTCTTCCCCTGGGCTTTCACCGTGGGTTTCTCTCGGACGCCCTCCTCGTCGGTGATATCGACTGCAACAAAAACAAATCCTCAAACCACAACCTCATGATCCAGGACGATACAAGGAGCTGCAGCCGACAACTTACCATGAGGATCCGAGGGGTCGTCATCCACTCGGACGGAAAACCCTTCGGGCTCCGTCTGGGGGTACTTCTTTGGCTTCCTGTCTACCAAGGAGGACGGAAGCGGGAGGTCACCCATACCATATTCAGCTAGCTGCGCTGTGAAAAACTACTCAAAAAGGGGAGCATAAGGCACCCAAGGAAAACTAACAATGATGAAGAATAAAATGCAAGATAACCAGAGGACAACTCACCCGGGGTGGCAGGCGGCCACGATGGTACGGTGGGCAGGAGTACGCCCAGGTTGCCACCATACGGAACTTGGAGATCATGGAGACCCAGTTTCGCAGGTCCTGGTAGGGCACCTCCTTCCACAACGTCCTCGTTAGATCATCGGCAGTCGATATATGGCACATCTTGTGCGACCGCTTCTGCAGCAGAAGCATGCGACGCACCATCCACGACAGCGTGATGTCCCGGGCGGTGAGCCTCTCCGTCTCCACCATTGCCTCCACCCGGGTGGCCATCCAGTCGAGGTTCGCTGAGGCGCCCATACCTTTCATCGACCAGCCCTTCTGCATTGAGGGCAGGTTGGCGAAAGGCGGGAGACAGATCCAGTCCACCTCTGTGGAGTTGCTCACATAAAAATATGAGCGCTGCCACAGCTTGACGGTATCAGGAAGCTCGAACCGCGGCATCGGCGAGGAAGACCGCGGATAGACGGTGCAGCAGCCCGTCTGCGTCAGCGGACCTCCCTTGGCGGTGTTCTGGGCCTTGAAGTGGAAGAACTTGAGGAAGTTCACCACCTCGGGCCACACCCCAAGGTACGACTCGCAGCAGGCCACGTGGTGCGATAACTGCGCGATGGCGTTGGCGCCCAGATGATGGAGTTGGAGGTCGAAGAAGACAAAGAGCTAGAGGAGGAAGGGGCTGACGGGAAGGCCGAAGCCACGGGCGAAGTGTGCGAGGAAGACGACGCACTTCCCTGGCCGAGGGTCCGGCACCTGCTCCCCTTCCGGCGAAAAATGATGCTTCACCAGCATCGACGAAGGAAGAAATCTCCCCCGCCGATACTCGTGGACGAGGTCGTTCGTGACGAACGACCCGCACCAGCCCCCGCGCTGCTCTGGCAACATCTCGGTAGAAGAGGTGGCCATGGTGAATGATGCGCGGCGGCTGCGGCGGCGACAAGGAGAAAGGGCGCAAAAAGTAAGGTGCGCTGCAAGAAGAGGAGAAGATGAGCCGAAGGATCAAGAAGTGTGGGAATCACCCTGCTCCAGGGCCCTATTTATCCCCGTGGGTGGTACCGTTGCCCCCTCGGCTCCCGCACGACACATGGAACCCAGGCGCCACGGCCGCACGACGATTCGGCTTCGGATCCTTTGCGCCATCATAACCACCACAGAAGATCCACAGGCGTTACCGGGAGACGAGGCGTGCGCGCTCGCCCCGTGAAACCGCTGCAGCAAGTTACGTGCGTAGTTGCCAAAAACTAACGCAACGACGCGGAAGTCCAACTGACGCGACGTGCGCCAGAGCAGCAGTCGTGGGTGACGACATCAACAACATCATAAAGCTAACGCTTCGTCTCTAGCTACGCCAGTCGGACCCTGCCTTCGCTGTCTACACCCAGTGTGCGGCCATCGATTCCGCAGCCGGTTAAATCCAGCCGGAAAGCAAAAGCAAAAGTTGCAGCCAGATGCGGTCAAACAATCACTTCAAGACGGAAAGGAGCACGCAAGATCTTACCCACCGGCCAAGCCCATACGTGCTCGGGGACTAGTGTCGGGGGGATAACCCCCGGGTGGGGAAAGCTAAGCACAAGTAGGCCGGCTCTAGAAGGAACATGTCTTCTGGCCCTCAAGAAGGACAGCTCCAGCTGGTTGGCGAACACCGCCTGGCTGGGCTTGTAACCTTCCCGGCTGGCCCATCTAGCCGGTAGACAGAATAACCGGCCGGGTGGCCGTTTCCACCCGGCTCACCTCGGATTCGATGGAGAGCACAGAAGGGCTGACGCTCCTTGCGGGGTACGCCTCTGGCTCTCCCTCGTCATCAGGAAAGCTGGCGTGCCGTCATGACCAGCACTACACGACGAAGATAAATCAAAGCGGTCGGCTGGCAAAAGCAGTCCGGGTGACCGTTAAAGCAAGGGTGACGCCCCAAAGGAAGCCCGGGTGACCGTTAAAGAAGAGGATGACGCTAAAAGAAGGGCGGACTGGGTCCCGGCCCACCGGCTGGGCCCTGCAGCCGGCCTTGTCCTATAAACCCATATCCAAACAGTACACCATAGGGCCCGATTTGTAATCTGCCCCCAGACCAGTATATAAGGGAGGGCAAAGCTGGGGTTCTAGGTAGGCAACAATAGAAGGATAGAAGTGTTGGTAGCTAGTTCCCATCTTCCTCTAGTTCTCGATAGTAGCTAAGGAAACAGCTCAAGGAGCATCTGTACAAGGCATTTGCTCCCTCATATAGTTCATCTTGCAGGAGTAGGGGTGTTACCTCACCAAGAGGGCCCCGAACCTGGGTACGTCGCTGTGTTTGCAGTTTACTGTGCCCAACCCGGAGCGTGAGCCACCGATTGCATCCAAGTGTCCCTTCTTTGCCGTCTCCGATGGCACTGACATGTTCCACACCACGACAAATTTCATAATTAGGAGCAAGTTCTGCTATAGATCTATCCTCAATATCCTCATGTTTGCTAATATGATTAAAGAATTCTTCAATATTTTCTTTCCCAATTATAGAGACACTACCTATCTAAAGGTCCTCCAGGGCGAACTTGTGGAACATGGTGATCTAGAGAAAGGTGGCAACTAGAGTAGGAACTAATTTTTTTGTGTTTTTTATAAAAGAAAGCAAACCAAACTAAACTATTTTTTTTTGGAGTTTTTGATAAAAAGAGGCAAACAAAACCAAGCAAAAGAAACTAAGTATAAACTAAAAACAATGTCAATAGAAAGGTTGAGGAGGACTCCCCTTGTGAAGACGTCCTTAGCCTCCCCGGCAACGGTGCCAGAAAGTCTTGATGCGTGTTGAACGCCCCGTTGGGAAACCCCAAGAGCAAGGTATGATGCAGCACAACAGCAAGTTTTCCCACAGTAAGAAACCGAGGTTATCGAACCAGTTGGAGGAAGGAAACGCCTCAAAGGTGTTGCAAGCAACGTGGAAACCTGCACAACACAAACTCAAGACTTTGCCCAACTAACAGTGAGGTTGTCAATCTCACGGGTTGCTGTAACAAAGGATTAATTGTATGGTGTGGAAGGTAATGATGGTTTGCAGCAAGTAAACAGTAACAGTGGAAGATGTATCAATGGTAAAGATTGGACATAGGTCCATAGTTCACTAGAGGTGTTCTCCTTAGATAAACAAACATGGCATGCAGGGTAAACAAATTACAGTAGGGCAATTGACAGGACTGAGCAAGGCATAACAATGCAATACTAGACAAAAATATTATATGAGATTCGATTGGGCAATACAACAATATACATAGACCGCCATCCAACTACATCTATGACTAGAAGTCCACCTTCAGGTTATCATTCGAACCCCCTCTAGTATTAAGTTGCAAGCAATAGACAACTGCTTTAAGCAAAGTGTGTAAGGTAAACAATCCACTTGTTCCATGAACAAGAGACCGTTGTTTTCTCCCTAGTGGCAACAACACATCTACAACTGAAGATATTTCTGTCACTTCCCTTGTAAACTAGAGGCATGAACCCACTATCGAGCATAAATTGGTGTCGGTATTCCAGGAACAATTCTGGTGCTTATCGAAATAATGCCAGCAATATCAAAACCTTTCTTTGGTATTATATCTGCCACAATTGGTGTCGGTATCCCTTAAGTGTGTCACCCTATGGTTCGCGAATAATGTAGACATGATCGAGACCCCTCTCCGATCAATAATCAGCAGCGGGACCTAGAGATCCGTACTGACTCCCACATATTCAATGGTGACTTATGTGATCGTGTGAACCTTATACGCATGTAAATCAATCCCTTTGTCTCGCGATATATTACATGTCTGAGATTCGATCATCAGTATCTCCATGCCTTGGTTGATCTCATTACCGATATGTACTCTTTTCTCGTTCCCGTGATATAACATTCTAGTGATCAAATCACTTGCTTGCAAGCTAACTAATGTGATATTACTGAGAGGTCCCAGAGTATATCTATCCATCATCGGGATGGAAAAATTCCACTCTTGATCCATGAGCCTCAATATAACACCTTCATAGCACTGGACCCATCTTTATAGTCACCCTGTTACGGTGTGACGTTTGATGTTATCAAGATACTCTTTTGGTGTTAGTGATTGACATGATCTCATGGTCTAAGTACTAAGATTACTTCATATGATGTTATAGCAATATAAACACAATGACCTTGATCGTAATGCTATACTTGGGATGAATGTTCATCACATTATTTCAACAATGTTGTGACCTCGTTATTAACAACATCCAATGTCCATGATCAGGAAACCTTTGATCATCTTGTTAATCAACGAGCTAGTTTATAAGAGAGGCATAACTAGGAACTTCGTTTTTGTTTATTAAACACACATGTATTAACGTTTCCGTATTAATACAATTATAGCATGAGAAATAAACATTTACCATAAATAAGGAATACGATAATAACCACTTTATTATTACCTCTCGGGCATATTCCCTTCAGTATCCCACTTGCACTAGAGACAATAATCTAGTTTAGAAACTTTGCGTATTGAACACCTATGGATTTATGGTGTTCCATATACGCGATTGCAAGTGGTTAACATAATCTACGGATCTGAAGCTTTCAGGTCCGTGTGTATTTGCATGTCTTTGTGTCTCCATGCATCACTCATTCTCCAATAAGACGGCATTGTATAAATTTGGTATTTTGGTGAGACCTTTAGTTCCTTGGGGTTAAATCATGTCGATAGTATTGTCGTACAATATATCTTTAGTGTTAGCCCGTTGCGAACCACACCTTAGTTTGACAACAAACTACTTGACACAAATGCCCTCCTTTGCTGCTACTATAGCAGTCATATACTTAGCATTTTGTTGTAGTATTCGTCACAATGTCTTAACTTTGGAATTCATCCAAATCCGTCATGGAAACTTCTTTCCATTTCATTGTGCCACCCATAGTTTAAATTCAGATAAACTTAATTTTGTATCTTGTGACAAAACTAGTATCATTTTTCAATGAACTATTTGTCTCTTATACAAATGGAATATATTCTTAATTCTTCCAAATGATTATAAGAATATCCTTACTATCATCCAATGATCATTTTATGATTCATTCTGGTATATGCTCATAACACCTAGAGCATAGGACATATCTATATGCGTACATATCATGGTATGATTGATCAAAACATTCTTGTGATTTCACTCATCAAGTGTCAAAGCACTTGAATCTTGTTTCACTTATCAAGTGTCGATACACTTGAATCTTGATTCAATTCTTTTCCATGCGAGAAGATCCTTTTCTCATCATTTTTACATTGAACTCCTTCAATATCTCATATATGTACATTTGGCACGACCATATTAGCGTCACTGTCTATCCATGTAGACATTCATGCTAAGTATTCGGGTTTTTCCTAAGTCTTTCATCGAAATGAAATTCTTAACCTTTGTCAATAAAAAATACATCATTTACAATCAACAAGATGTCCTCCACATAATGTATTAGAAATATGTCTCAGCGCTCCCACTTAATTTCTTGCAAATGCAAGCATCTTCATCGTCTCCTAATGAAAAATCCTTTAACAGTTTCATCACGGTGAAGATTCCAACTCCGCCATGCTTACTTCAACCATTGAAGTTTGCATGCCCTTTTTAGCATCCTTTGAATTAACAAAACCCTTTGGATCATGTCATGCACACGTCCTAGGTAACCATTCTATTAGAAGAACTTTATTTTGTTTAATCATCTATCATATACCAAATTATATGTAGTGGTTTCTACTTTAATCTGTCCAGACTAAATATCGCTATGAAAGATCAAATCTTGTCATAGTCAACTCCTTGAACATTGTCGTAAAATAATTTACGACATGTCGACTATTTCATAGATGTGAAACATCCATGTCTGTTTCTTTATAGATCTAAATACGACCGATTGGTTTTTACACCTTTCCAGAGGGAATTCCAAGTTCAAAACTTGATTTCTCGTGTATGGAAATATCACGGATTTTATGGATTCAAGCCATTTGATGGAGTCAGGGCCTATCATCGCTTCTTTGCATGTAGTCGGTTCATCATTGTCAAACAACAATGATTTACTCTCAAATCTTAGCATTTGATTGTTTATCCGACCTACTTGGTTCAATAGGAACTTAGACCTCCATGACCACAACCTTTGAGGCACGTGAGCCATGAGCATTCTGGTTGCCTCCGGAACATTTTCCGGTGCTGCGCAACTCAGCACATATAGCTAAGGTTCATTAACCTTTATTAAAGTTCTATTGTCCTCCCACTTAACTTTTGCGAAAAATTCCTTTTTCAAGAAACTTCATGTTTCAAGCGACAAACCCTTTTGTCCTTGGTGTTATGGAGGAATACCCAATGGTTATTCAAAATAGCCTACAGAGACATGCTCATCTGACTTTGATTGTAAACATCTTACTTATGCTTAGCATACCAAAATTTAAGAAATGACAACTTGGGTTTTACCCCAAACCATAACTTACATGGTGTCATTTCAATGGATCAAGATGGAGCTCTTTTCAGTGTAAAAGTGATAGTCTCTAAAGCTTTTAATATTTTAAAACATATTGGCAGTTTTATAAATAACACCTTTGATCCAACCATGTCAAACAAGGTTTCATTACAAATCTCAAAGACTCCATATTCCTATGGTGTTTTGGGAGATGTAAATCTAGGTGTGTTGCTAAACTTGCAACTCAATTAAATCCATTTATGATAAAATCATAAATCATTTATTTTCTTGTTACACTTGCAACTCAAATAAATCCCTTTATGATAAAATCATAAATCATTTATTTTCTTGTTACAATGACTTTCCACTTCATCTTGAAAGTCTTTGAACGTTTTTCAAATATTTCATACTTCTTTCTCATTAAGTGAATATTCACTCAAATTTCCGGATAAAGCATATGAAGTTGAAATCCATCGCTTACGACTACACATAATGGACTACATACATCGATATGTATAAATTCCAATATTTTAGTCCACCGTTCTTCTTTGGCCTTTGAACGAAGTTTTAATTATCCCGAGGAAAGTCTCACAAGCTTCATTTGATCAAATCAAAGACTCCAAAAATCCATGAATATGGAGTTTCTTCATGTTTTCTTTCCAATATAATTTAAACAGCGATGTCACTTTGTAAGTGATCTTCCAATCATTTGTCTTGCGACATTTTAGCATTAGTTTTATGGATGTGATTTCTTCAACTAGATTTGTAAATGATCCATCTTATATGGAATATGGTAATTATTTGTACAATCTTTGTTCTCATAATACCTGATTTAAATAACTATTATTAAAACAAATCTTGAAGGCAAGCTTTGATGTCCACGAGAAATACAAACAATGGCTTGTTTGTTTTTGATCATCATCACATATTCTCTTGCTAGTTACTTAGGCCATTGTAGTTCATGAATTGCGTCGTTCTGTATGAAATTTCATACCAACCAATTCGGTATCCAATACCCAAGAACCACATTGTTTAACAAGCAAAGAATACAACCATAACATGTATATCATGTATATACCTAAACTGGATATTTCCAGTCTTTTATTTTCTGCCAAATATATTTTATAGATTCTCTTTCAGCATTTCCTTTTCCTTTTTAAAAGAATCTATCAACATCAATAGTGGCGCCATATACATGACACATAGTCCAAAGCATGTATATTCAAATACTAATACCTTTGGACTTGCACTTCAAAGTAGATCACCATCATCAAATGAATGGCGTTCTTTCAAAATCAATTCTTTAGTAATATTTTAGTGTAGTAAACACTTTACATACATCTTCTATTCATCCTTATCATGACGACTTTCATGATCAAGCTAATGTAGCTTATAAAGGTGAATCGTGAGTATAACATTACTTTTCAAAACCCTTTTGGATGATTAGGATGTCTAGAATCTCCAACCTTTGCAAATTCTCATCCAATATGAGAACATATATTATACTCTATCATATTGCAACCAAAACATTGTTTTAGATATCATTATATCTGCCACACATGATGGTTTTTGAAACAATTCTTTCAGCTCCTAGATAATCTCGATATTTAAATCAAGAATAATGGAGGAAAACATGATACTTAAGATACTAACACTGGAATTGTCACTCTCGATTTAATACTAATTATTAAACTTCACGGAGTGAACAGAGTTTGCTAAAAGTTTGTAATAGGACTTTAAACTTTAGGTTGACACTCAACACAATACGATACCAGTTTGTAAAGTAAATATCCAGAATTCTATAGTTCTATTATCTCAGTTACAACTAATCATAAGGTGGTGAACGAATGCCAATGACTAAAACAAATTATGCAAATTCACTTTGATTTAATTTATGATAAATTGAGTTCTACTAATCCAAATTAGAAATGAACTCCCACTCAAAAACGACATCCCTCATGTCTTTTTGGTGATTACATGAACCAAATCCACTACACCAAGTCTGATCATCATGTGAGTCGGTGTAGCTTCAAAGGCGAGCATCCATATGGTGATCATATCAAAACATATGACTCATGCTTAACCTTTCGGTCCGTGTTCCGAGGCCATGTCTGTACATGCTAGGCTCGCCAAGTAAGAACCTTAGTATTCGCGTGTGTAAAACTGTCTTACACCCGAGATATGCTCGTGGATTCAAGTACACCCAATCATCACGTGATGTATTGAAGCAACGAAACATTGTTGGTGCATAGTTAAGGAAGAATACATTTTTATCTTGATATATAAATGAGGGATCATCTTATTATGCTAATAAACCGCCAAAACTAGCAATATAAGATGCAAGAAAACATCTTATGTGAAAAGTGAAATGATATGGTTCTTGCACTTGATCTCCATCATGTGCATCATGGTATGATCTTCATCATTCCTTTATGTGTAAGGCCAAGGTCTATGGAACTTACACGTTATGTGTGTTGTAAGAGTATCGACTTATACTTTTACTTATAACATCACCATATCATGACACTAGCCCAACAACAATCTAAACTAGACGCTTCTAATTTATCCATTGCAAGTTTTACATGGCTTAGGGCATTCGAAGATAGAACCGTTCTTACCTACGAACATGAACCACAATGAGGATAACCAAATTGTTGACAACTCGTTGCAAATTAGATATTGACTATAGTATGAGAGACAGACACCCGATAGCCACTTATGCAAAATTGCATGTCAAGCGTGGAACAGGTCTCATGTGCGAGGACATGTAAAGTTTGTCCGGGCCGCTTCATCCCACTATGCCACCAATATCCAAAGTACAACTAAGAAGCAATAACATGATCATCATCGCCCACATATTCATATGTGTACTACCTGTGAAAAGCATCTACGCATAGATCCGGCTCTGATACCACTGTAGGGTTTGCAGCATAGAAAACAAAAAAATTCTTACGATGGGAACAACTATGTACCAAGATCTATCTACTAGATACAAGCAACGGGTGGATATACATCCATAGAATACATACCCTCGAAGACCGAATAGCGTTAACGAGGTTGTACTCGTGGATGATGTAGTCGAACGCTTGCCGGTCTTAAGATCGATCGAAGAAGTCCATTCGGTCCAGCACCATCTAGTCCAGCACCGCAAAGCAGTGGTGCATCCGTGATCGCACACACGTCCGGGTACCCCGACAACCTCCATGCCCTCGCTCTAGCGAAGCAGTGTAAGCAACAAATCCTTCCAAAAAAAACCACCGGGAACATGTGCAGTGACCCAGCATACCACTTCATGTGTAGTACACTATAGTCGTTGACATGACATCCACAGAACACCGTTCTGTAAATATCACATCCCTCAGAGTGGTACAACAGAAACATTGCGGGTCCATATTACAAACATTCACACATTATTATTATTACAATACCAGAAGTTCAAGACTTCAAAAGGTTTCAACTTACAAACCAAAATATAAAGTGTTCACAGCGGAATTTAAAAGTAGCAACTCCAACTAGGAGTTGAGCTCAGCAGCATATTCTATAGAGTTCATGCTGCTCGGCTCTGTTGGTTACTACTAACTATGATACTTAGTTGGACTCGTTATCATCAACACCATAGCGGATTTCGTAATCCACTCCTTCAACACCTCCTGACAGGTCAGGCTCCTCGTAGAACACATCTTCTTGACATTCAGCTGCATGCATTGGCACGCCTTCGGGATCCTTAGAGTCTAAGCAAGGGATCAAAGGAAAGGATGAGTAACAACGTTACCCAACAAGTTCATTATATGCAAGGTGGGAAGTTTGATGCTCTAACTACCATCTCGGACTATAAGTCCTTGGTACTATGCAGTTTTTGTAAATCTTTCTTCAAACATTAATTTTATTTTGAAAATCTATGACCATCATCCTTCATAGGTTGACCAGAACTTTCATGGAGTTCCTTTCATGCCGCGTTCGTAGCTCCTTCCCGGAACAGGGAGTAACAAGTTACAATTCTTACACTCTGCAGAGGTGCGTTACTTTTCCCATGAGAGATCAACTCCTTGTTGCAAAACTGGGCGTACTTTCCCATCCACAATTCCATGATGTGGGGCCCAGTAGTTGTTCCAAGCCAATCACTTCCCCCTTCGCGACCTCGCATGCCTCCTTGGTGTACACCATGCCCACATATTGAATTACGATAATGGTTTGTACATACCGTTAGATGCCATAACTATCGTGGGACAATGAGGGTTCCCACCCATATGTTGCATATCCTCTACAAATTACCAATTAATATGCATGCTACGAGGATAACAGCCACGACCTGCACATCCGGCTTCATGCGAGAGGAAGAAGATACAGCTGACTTCTCTGTCCCATTCCAAATCTCATGGCTAACGCGTAATATACGGCGCTAGAATCACTGATGTTAGGGGTTATTAAGTCCCTAACTGATCATCATTGTTGCAAATAGACTCTAAGTTCTATTGCTTCATTATATCATCACTTAGGATGATATCTATGATTTCTTTATTTGTGAAAATAATATTTTCTTTCTTTGGAGTATATATGATAACACACAATTTGCAAATACTTTGATAAGGACTCTTCAAAGGACATGAGCAAGTGATGAACTTGCCTTGTGATGGCAAGGTAGTGAAGTCTGATGCTTGCACTGGACCTTGAGCTTCTATGTCTACAGAAACATCATTATTGCCCGGTAAGGACAATATTTAAAGAAGCAAAATGATTATGCAAAGTAATGTAATGCATCATTTAGCTTTATATATATTCTTCCCCATTTATTTAAATTATAAAAATTCTTTTAATGAGAAAGAATTTATAAATATTAATTTTTTAATATTTATTGAATATTGTATTCTTTTTATTTTATTTTAATTTATTTACCTTTTATTTAATTAATAATTCCTTTAAGAATTATCATTAATTATCAAAAATTGACATTAAATATTTTTTTAGTATTTTTTATAAAATACTACAATATTAATATATAATGAAAGTGATTTTTATTTATTTTTATCATCTTTCAATAATTTTGTAAAATTCCATAAGGAATATATAAATTACAAAATTCTTAATAAAATTTATATGTCTAAAATTTTATCTCTTAATTTATTTGGATAGTATGGATTATTGTGAATCCATAAATATTTTATTTATAATATTTGGACTTTTATTTTATTTTCTAGCATTTATTTAAGTTCAGGGGCATTTTGGTCTTTTTCCAATTATTAAAACAGGCTCTAAAGAATTTGGGCTGATTGTTTGGTTTTATTGGGCCCTTGTGGCCCAATAGGGCGAAGTTAAAACAATACCCCGTAGGGGTATTAGCCCAACCCAGCCCAACACTCTTTGTTTCTCTCTCGAGCTCACCTCACTCCTTCTCCCCCGACCCGGTGGTCAGCGGTGTCACCGCCGGAGTTTCACGCTGCCATGAGCCTCCCTGGCCACCGCCATGGTGCAGGATGAGGTTGTCGGCCCTGCTCTACCCTTCTATCCAATTGGATTTGGACCTGGGGCCCTCCTGTGGCCAGATCGATGTCGTTCTGAACCCTAGGGTTTGGGGTTGGCTTCGGTGCTGACACCGCCACTGCTGTCGTGCGCCGTGGGGATGCCCCTCGCCCCCAGGCGTGGCTATGGTTGCCGCCGTAGCGTGGTGTGGGTTGCAGCGCCCCCTTGGGGGTGCTCCCCGTGCCGCCGTGGTCGTCGGCCTCCTCCGCTTCCTATTCTAATCTACAGCGAGGACCTTTAATTAGTTATTCCTCTCCCTCTCATGCCCTCTGTGCTAGGCCATCCTATGCTAGATATTGGTAGTGACCTTCCTGGTTACTGTCCTGTCCTGATTGGGATGGTTTGTTCTGCCTATGGTTCATACCCTGCTGTGGATTAGATAACTGAGGAGTTGGGATCAAATTGTTGATGGTCTCTAAGCATGCTAAATGGTTGTTAGTTGTGGCTTGATGCTTATGATTAGTTGTGGTGATGCTAGTAGTTTACCAGATGATTCTATGGATTCATTTTGATATGGTTTAGATGGTAAAGTTGCTCTAGAAGCAATACTTGGAAAATCTATTGGGTTAATAGCTCACCATTGCCATTATTTGGTTGATGATAGTGAGTGTTGTGTGATGAAGTCATTGTATTAGTAATGTTGGATTAAGAGTTCATGTATAGTTTGATATCAATTGATCTCCTATAGTGCAGATAAGTAGATGGATTTTCCTGATTATGATTCCTGTGATGTCAGGAAAATGATTTATAGTTGGTTGGTTGTATCTATAAAGATTGGATGCTTAACCTGCTTAGTTTAGAATTGTTCTTGTGACACCATCCTTGTATGGCACACAAGATTAGATTCTAGTACTTGGTTTGGTTTTGTTCAAGCTTAAGATGAGTTTGGCATTAAAGATAAGTAGAAACTTCCCTTCTTAAATCCCTAAGGCCCATGATGTTGGTCTAAGGTTTAGGGATTAAGCCTTTAACTTATTGATTCACATGGATGGGTTCTGGTAGTGATACCAGCTACTGTTTCTTGAATCAAAGTTGGGGGAAAATGATGTTAGGCTTGATCACTTGTATAGATCCATAAGATTAAATTCTAAGGTGCTACTCTTGTCTTAGAGATGTGCCTAGAAGTTTAAATCTTAGTTATGTTCATTCTTGAATTGAAATATAGCTTGATTGCTTAGATCAATGATGTTGTCCTGAGATCTTAGTTGGATCCTTATACTTTTTTGATTGCTTTTAGTGTTAAAAACCTCAGTGATGGATTCACCCCACTTGGGTGCTTTCTGAGAGTTTGAGTAAGAGACAGATCATGTATGCATGTCTAATCTTAGACAGATAGATCATGTGATGGTCTATTTTACTCACCACACTTATTTGATGTTGGGGTTGCCAATGGTTGATCTTGTGCCAACTTGATCTGGTGCTCTCCTGGTATTTCCAACTCCTAGCTTGTCCTTGATCTAGACCTCCACGTCATGGTCCTGGTGGCTTGATCTTGGTCTTGATATCCACCTGTTCTACCTCCTCCTTATGTCACCATTTTGGTGATGTCATCCAGGGTTTTGGTTGGTGTGATCTAGCTTGGCTTTGGCTTGGTTTAGCTGGTGGCTGTTGTGCTTGGTGTTTAAGAACAATGGAATGGTGTGGGGATTGGCTTCCCACGGCTGTGTTGATGGTTTTGTTTGATTGTGCTGTTGCTGTGGTGTTGACAGCACACAACATGCAGTTTGGTGTGTGTGTTGCCTGTGTGCCTGCTGCACAGTTGTGGATATGTTCTGAATTTTGAGAGTTACTATTATCAGGTTACATTTTACCTGGCTGGTGAAACTTGCCCCTCCTTGCTGTTTATTTGACTTATGGCTTAAAATTATGAAAGATATATTCTTTCATATTGGTGAAACTTGCCCCTTAAATTACTCAATGATGAAAAAGTGAACAGTGCACTTCACTCTCAAATCTGAGAGTAAAATAATTCTAATCCTAACTTTTTTTTAAGTTTCTGTTTATTTTGCAAGTACCAGATTTGAAGATCAAGACTTTAGTTTAGGTTTTTTATTTTTCTTTATAAAATAGTCACTTGTAATAACTCTCATATTCAATTGTAATCTTTAATTTATTCTTTTGTACTCTTTATTTTTTATTCTTTTGTAATAAAGATTGTACTATTATTCAATAAAGAATTATTATTCTTCTATTTAATTATTATTGTAAAGATTGTTGCTCATTTCCATAAGTTACATTTTGTAACTCATTATTGAATGAAGTTTTGGAATATTCATTTTATTGATTGTCTTCTTTCTTTTACAGTTTGAGTTATTATTGGTTAACTCTTAAATTAAATCAAATACTCAAACATCATTCAAAATCCTTTTGAATTATAATTCAAACACTCAAGTTTTAAATTCAAATCCCATTTCCCAAAACACATAAGTCCACAAAGATCATATCAAAGTCTATAACAATCATCATTCAAGACTATACCTAATCTCAAAGTATGAAAGAAACTTTGATCACTTTAGGTTTTTATTTGGCAAAAAAATTACCCACATTTTCCCAGATGAATGCATGCAATATCTCAAATTCCTAAATCTACCCTTCGTTGGTTCCTAAATGCTGGGATGTTACAGACTTCCCCCCTTAAATTAAACTTCGTCCCGAAGTTTATTGAGATGTACCTGAATAGTTCTAGATAGGCTTTTCTTAAATCCTCTTCTTTCTCCCAAGTGGCTTCCCTTTCAGGGTGATGTTCCCACTGTACCTTACAATATTTGATTGCCCTATTCCTCAACCTTTTCTACTTTTCTTCCAAAATTTTACAGGGCTTTTCAACATAGGTCAAGTCTGCTTGTAGTTCTATCTCTTGATGTGTGATTACGTCATCCGAAACTTTCAAACATTTACGAAGTTGTGACACATGGAAAACATTATGCACTTGATCCAATCTTGATGGTAACTCTAAATCATAAGCTATAGTTCTATTCTGACTCAATATCTTGAATGTTCCAATATATCTTGGACTCAATTTTCCTTTAACTCTAAACCTTTTCACCCCTTTCATTGGACTTAATTTCAAATATACCATATCTCCCACTTCTGGATGCCAAGATCTTTGACTTTGATCAGCATAACTTTTCCTACTTTGGGCTATTTTCAGTCTATCCCTGATCTTATCAATGATATCTTGTCTTTCCTTGATATAGTCTGGTGCAAATTCTTTGCTACTTCCAGGCTCATACCAACATATTGGTGATCTACACTTCCTTCCATACAGAACCTGATATGGAGCTGCCTTCAGACTACTCTGATAGCTATTATTGTAGGAAAATTCTGCCAATGGTAGATGATCTTCCCATGTACCTCCAAAATCTAATGCACAAGCCCTTAACATGTCTTCTAGTATTTGATTTGTTCTTTCTGTTTGACCTCCTGTCTCAGGATGATAGGTTGTGATAAAATCTAATTTGGAACCAAGTGCTTCATGCAATTGCTTGCAAAATGCTGAAGTAAACACTGATCCCCTATCAGTTATGATCTTTTTGGGCACTCCATGCTTACTTACTATCTCTTTGATGTAAACTTCTACTAACTTCTCGACATTATATTTCTGATTTACCGGAATAAAATGTGCACTTTTAGTGAGTCTATCCACAATTACCCATATCATATCCTTTCGTTCAAGTGTCATGGGCAATCCTGTGATGAAGTCCATACCTATTTCTTCCCACTTCCATTCAGGAATTTCCAAAGGTTGTAATGGTCTTGCTGGACTTTGATGTTCAGCCTTCACCCTTTGGCAAGTATGGCATTCTGATACATATTTAGCAATGTCCCTTTTCATGTTATTCCACCAGAATAGCTCTTTCAAGTCCATATACATCTTAGTACTTTCTGGATGTATAGAATATGGTGTTTCATGTGCTTCCCTGAGTATGACATCACGAATCTTAGTTACATCAGGAACACAAAGACGGTCTTGACATAAAGACTCATAATCTCCAAGGCAAAAAACTGATTTTTTCCCTTGAGATATCCTCCGAATTTCCTCAGCAATAAAAGGATCTTCTGCTTGATGTCTGAAAATTCCGTGATTAAGATCACTGTCCTGCTCTGCGACTACCTGCATAGTAGCTAATCCTCCAAGAACCTCTGTTCTAATGAATTACAGCTCTAATCTTTCCAAGTTCATTTGTAACTCTTTTGGTAGCTCCCGATTGCTAGGCTGAATGTCTGCACTCTTTCTGCTTAAAGCATCAGTTTGCTAGGCTGAATGTCTGCACTCTTTCTGCTTAAAGCATCAGCTACAACATTTGCTTTCCCTGGAGTATAGCTGATTGTTAAATCATAATCTTTGATTAGTTCCAACCAACGCTTCTGTCTCATATTCAACTCCTTTTGGGTGAAGAAATATTTGAGACTTTTATGGTCAGTGTATAACTCACATCTGGCTCCATCCTTTTAGCGCAAAAACCACTGCTGCTAACTCTAAATCATGAGTTGCATAGTTGACTTCATGTGGTTTCAGTTGTTTTGAACCATAAGCAAACACCTTCCAATCTTGCATTAACACACAACCCAAACCTTCTTTAGATGCATCACAGTATACTGTAAAGTCCTTCCCTGTTTCAGGAACTGCTAAGATTGGAGTTGTGGTTAACCTAGTCTTCAACTCCTGAAAACTTGCTTCACACTTCTCATCCCAATTGAATGGTGTATTCTTTCTTAACAATTTGGTCATTGGTCCAGCTATTTTGGAGAAACCTTCAATGAATCTTCGGTAATAACCAGCCATTCCTAAGAATCCTCGAATTTGCTTCACATTGGTTGGTGAAGTCCACTCTAGAACTGACTAAACTTTAGATGGATTTACAGCAATTCCATCTTTACTGATCACATGGCCGAGGAATTCTACCTCATCTAGCCAAAATTCACACTTACTGAACTTAGCATAAAGTTTATGTTCCCTTAAAGTCTGCAATGCTATTCTCAAATGATCAGCATGCTCTTCCTTAACCTTGGAATATATCATAATATCATCAATAAAGACTATGACGAACTTATCCAAATATGGCATGAAGATTTTGTTCATCAACAGGAATATTGCTGGTGCATTGGTCAAACCAAATGGTACAACCAGGTATTCATGGTGTCCATATCTTGAGACAAATCCTGTCTTTGGAACATCTTCAGGTTTGATTTTTATTTAATGGTATCCAGATCTTAAGTCGATCTTTGAAAATACTCCAGCTCCTTTCACTTGATCAAACAAATCTTGAATCCTTGGTAAAGGATACTTATTCTTAATAGTAACTGCGGTGACCCCGCATACCACTGCATGATGTAGTACACTATAGTCGTTGACATAACACCAATGAAACACCGTTCACTAGTATTACATCCCTCAGAGTAGTACAACAGAAACATAGCAGGTCCAGGACATGACTATAGGTTACAACTCAACTCTTTACACAAGATCCAGAGAATACTCAAGGTTAAAGAGAGAGAGAGAGAGAGAGAAACTTCTTACAAAAAATAATCAGGAATAAATAACTCATAGCTACCATACTTATAAAACTAGTAACTGAACTAGAGGCTTGCATTGCTGCTATTGCAATACTCTACAGAAGTAGATTCTATGGTTAGAAATTCTATTCTTATCTAATCAGCAACTTCGTATTCACTTGAGTTGATGTATATGTTGACTCTCTAGACTTCATTGAAGAGCGTTATATTTTGATGATGATTCCTGGAGCATAACTTGCTGTAGACATCGTCTATACTGGCTTTAGAACATAGCAAGGGTTAAGAAGATACTTTGAGTATGAGCGTACTCAGCAAGTTCACTAGAAAAGGAATGTTTGATGCACTATAGCTACAGCCACAGACCGTAGGTCATAGGCAATGCAAGTTTTTGTAAACATTTATTCAAAGGTTGCTTTTGTTCCGAAAATCTATGTCCGTCAGCCTTCACGGGTTTTCCAGAACTTTCATGGAGTTCCTTTCCTGCCGCGTTCGCAGCTCCTTCCCGGAACAGGGAGTAACAAGTTACAGTTCTTACACTCTGCAGAGGTGTGTCACTTTACCCATGAGAGATCTTAGCTTTGTTGCACATCCGAATTGCAGGTTCGTTCACACTTCCTTGGTGTGAGGCCTAGACTAAGATCCAAGACAATCAATGCCTTCTCCGTGACCCGCATGTCTCCGTGGTGTACGCCAGCACGCCTATTGAATTACGGCAATGTCAGTACAGACCGTTCAGATGACGGAACTATCGTGGGACATTGAGGGCTCCCACCCATATGCTGCATATCCTCTATGAATTACCATAAATAATATGCACGCTACGAGTGATAACAACCACAACCCACACATCCAGCTCCATGCGAGAGGGAAAAGATACAGCTGACTTCTTCGTACCATTCCAAATCTCATGGTCAACGCGTAATATACGACGCAAGAATCACTGGCGACATTGGTTGTTAAGTCCTAGGTAATATGTTCCTTTACCACCGAAACTCTTATAGTAGGTTATTACCTCATGGTAAATAACCTATATTCACATTATTATGAAAATAGTGTTTTCTGTCCTTTTTCAAACATTGGATTTGTAAAATACTTTATAGAAAATAATCAAAGGACATGAGCAAGTGTGAACTTGCCTTTTGTGATTGCAAGATTATGCACTCACGGTGTTCAAGACAATATAAGATCCAATAGCGGAAATCTGCATCATTGGTCCGGTAAGGACTAATGTTTAAAGAAGCAAGATGCTTTTATGCATAAGTAATGTAATGCAAGTTGATAAACGCGAATCCCGAGAATAACGTTGTTCTAGGGTTTGGATACTGGAAAGGGTTTCCTTGGAATGTGTTGCCCTTTTAGATTAAGTTTCATACATGTGCTTCTCATTAAGGCTTGTGAGTGTGTGGAATACAACATGTATTTACACAACAATAAAATACATAGTATGGAATGCTACTCAAGGTTGCTTACATCTTAATTGTTTATCTTCAAGTTTTACTTTACAAGTAATGTCACTTATAAAGAATTTAAGTATTAACAATCTTATAAATAAAGTATAAAGTAAGGTGTTTACTATTAATTGTCATATGTTGATTGAAGTGGCAAAACGAATAACTTTTGAAGAAAATCTTACTCAACTAAGTAGAAGCATTTAAGCTTTTAAGTTAACCTTATGAGGTGTTCTTTCTAGTTATAGTCTTTAAGTCAGAAAGAATTGCCTTTGCTGGAATAATGATATTAGTAGTATTTGAGACTTATCTATCTTGGTTTTTAACTGGGTTGGTTTGGTATTAAGATGCTTTATAACTTAATTATAACAGACCCAAAGTTAACTATAAAGCATATAATAAAGTCTTTAGTATTATACTTAAAGCTTTGTAACTATAAGTAACTTTAAGAATGTAGATAGACTTAGGGTGTATTACTTATGATACTTGTATCTTGTTCACTTTATATTGTTTCCTTAGAGTTACTTAAGAATGGCATTACTTCTATTGGAGTAATGATTTATTTACATTATAATGGTATAAAGGGATTTATCTCCCCATAAGGGTGTGGTTAAGGTTTATGAATAAGTAAACAATATTATTTACTACTTATGGATTCACTTATAGTGTTTTGATTTGTTTATAAACTTGTGGTTAAAGTAAAGGAATAGGTTTTATCTCTTTACAAATTATTCTTGGAGATTTTATAATGGATAAGAATTCTTTTGTAACATAATTTATACTTATGGTTGAAAGATAATTCAATAAAATTGTATTTAAAGTGTGCTAAATCATTTTGGCTTCACACAATAATATTTAAGACTAATACCTTTTATTAGACTCAATTCATTAATTTAAGAAATATTAACAAATTTTATTTGTCATTTTATGAATTATTAACTAAAGAAATTGGTTGAAATTCAAGTTATGAAAGTGTTTAACTTTTTATTGAACTCAAAAGTGGGATATCACATTTTAACATGTAGGTATTATTTTTGTGATCATTTTGGTATATTACATTTATCTTTATGATTTATAAATAATAAGATATGATTTTAATAAAGTTTATTTACTTTATAAATACTTAATAAATAATAAGTATTTAATTAAGAGGAATAAAAATACATGATTATAGTTTTAAATTATAATTCTTATTTTTTTAAGTTTTTTGGTATTTTATTTAAATTTTTAACATTTACAATTATTAAATATTAATTATCAAAGTATTAAAACTTTATAAAGTATTTATTAAATAATATTTATTTAAATAATCATCATAATAATATTTTATAATAGTTTTAAGTTGTAGATTTTATTTTTCTAAACATTTTCATATATTATATGTATTTTTCTAAATTATAAAACAAAAGTTATTAATGAAACAAGATTTAATCATTTTATTGTATTGGAATTAATATTATTTAATTTAATTTCTAAACAGTAAATACTTTTCTTACTTAGAAAGGGTATACCCCAAGTCATAGACAGGTGGGGCTTAGGGCCACGTTGGCGTGCCACGCTGGCGTAGACCAGTCAACAGCTGACCCGGTCAAGGATGACATCACCCAGTCGTCGCGATGACGTCACCTCGCCGGAATCCCACCAGTCGAGCACGGACACGGCGAACTGGCGCGCGCGAGGCTGCCTGGCTACGCGCATGGGATGCAGGAGCAAGCACTGAACGATAAATGGGCGGCGCCGCTGGTTATTGGCTATCGGAGAAGCTACGACGGCGAGTTCGTGCGGCGGCTATGGGCGGCGCACGTCGGGAGGACCATCCCAGAAGCAACCGAGGAAAGTAAGAGCACTGGGAGGCTCAGTGGCTTACCAGGAAGCTTGTGGAGGCCATGGAGAGGGAAGACGAGCTCGGACAACGTCGCCATGGTCGACGGCGAGCGGCGGTCAGAGAAGGTGGATGCGTGCGATTATGGCCTCCTAGCTCGATTCCTTCCGCACATAGACAGTGTCCACCACAGGAGCTTGTTGCATCTCCAGTTGGTCCCGGGGAGGTCTCAGACGACGGCGGTGAACAACTCCGGCGGCTAGGGTTCAGTCAAAGAGGGGAAGGAATCGGGAGGACTAAGAGAGAGCACGCGTGGAATGACCAGGATGAGGATTAGGGTGTCGCCGTGTTGTTCTTAT
This sequence comes from Avena sativa, assembly GCA_916181665.1. Taxonomy (NCBI): domain Eukaryota; kingdom Viridiplantae; phylum Streptophyta; class Magnoliopsida; order Poales; family Poaceae; genus Avena; species Avena sativa. The sequence continues at coordinate 78,282,700 of OV702295.1, read as the reverse complement.
CCTCGCAAAGGCCTCGATGGCGGCGTGATGTCGACGACGGCATCGGGTAGTCGGTAACCCTCCAGCGAGCAGCTTGCCAGGGGAGGAAGACGACGGATTAGAGTTCCAAAAGGTATGCGGGCATGGGCCGTTGCTGGCCTGCAGTGAAGTGAGCCGCGAAGATTGGCGGTGACCTGCGGGCGACGGGTAGAGAGAAGAGGAAATGGGCCGTGGGCCAGATTGGGTGTTCCCTCTGTTTTTCTTGGTTTTATTCCTTTTTCATTTTCTGTTTTGTTTCAGATTTGTATTTTAATATTTGGTTTGAACTTTTCTTTTTGGAATCTTATTTGCTGAATACTTGCAGCAACAATAAAGTTATTAAGAATCCATTTGTGAACTTTTGAAAGGATCGTATGGGCACCTAGAGGGGGGTGAATAGGTGCTACTTCAAATTTTACTCTTTTTCAAATTAGGGTTTGACAAGAAAGGTAAATTCTCTACAATATGCAACTATGGTGAATTTACCTATATGTCAACCAAGCACAAGCTAACACAACACTAAGCAAGAACAAGTAAGTAAAGTGCGGTAAAGGATAGAAGTAACCAAAGGAGTGGACGCGGAGACACAAGGATTTGTTTCCTGTAGTTCCTTCCTTTTGAGGGGAAGTACGTCTACGTTTGGAGAGGGGGTGGTTTCAAACCACCAACGCCACGAGAGGCCTCCCTTGTTCTCCGATGAATCTCACCCCAACGGGCTCGATTCACCTTCCACTATATCGGCAACCTTCGAGGTGGAAGCCGGCACCTTTACAACAAGTTTGGGGCACACATCCACAACTTAATTGGAGGATCCCAAATGCAAGCAAGCTGTCAAGACAAATCAAAGACAAGCTTGTAAGAACCAAATCAAAGTTAGGGTTTCCAATAAAACACTAGAGCTTGGGGGCCCTCAAGTGAATGAGGGGGAAATGAAGATCTCTCTTGGTGAAGATGTAGATCAAGGCCTCCTCCTTCGATTCTCCAAAGATCAATGACTTTGGATGGTTGAATGAAGAGATCTTGTAGATTTGGTGGCTCTAATGGGGTTGGTGTTCTTGAGCAGCTCGAGCAACTGGAGGAAGAAGATAAGGGTCCCTTTTTATAGGCAGCCCCCTCCACGAACCGTTTTCTGACCGTTGTAGAAAAGTCAGACCAGAGACTCCGGTCTGTAGACCGGTGAATCTACAGACCGGAGTCTCCGGTCTACACCGGAGACTCCGGTCAATCTCCGGACCAACCTCCGGACCGTCCATATGAATGACCAAGAACAATCCTGACCTAGCAACACCGGAGACTCCGGTCTTCCAACACCGGAGACTCTGGACTGAACAAGGTCCGGAGACTCCGGAGTAACCTCCGGTGCAGGCTCCGGACCCCTAGTCAGAATGTCCCAGCCCAGATCCTGAAGACCCCACCAGAGACAAGTCCGGAAACTCCGGACCACGCCGGAGACTCCGGTCTTGGTAGACCGGAGACTCCGGTCTGGAGTTTCTAGAAATGTGTCGAATGAGTGTGGACTTTTCCCAAGTGTGAGGGTGCTTTTCACTTATCATAACTAGATGATACCCCGCGCGTTGTGGCGGGAATCGGTAGTGCAAATCAAATTAGTAGTAATAGCTTTTTGTAGGAAAATTCTAAGGCCGATGACCTTGTCTATTTTGATATTCTTTTACTTTTTATCCTTTAAACAAACATCGAAAGGTCGTGCCCACAATCAAGAACATACGAAAATAATTACTGGTAAAAGTTTAAGCAGTCAAACATGGTCATTTTTGCAAAGAAATATCACACATAAAGTGGAACAGAGAGCTCGAGATGGTTAGTAATTCTATGAAAACTACATTGATGATGGGTATCTATATTGTACAGTCAACTTGCACTTCCAATGCTTGGGACCAAGTGGGTTCTTTATTTCTGTTGCTAACACCAATTGTAGAGATTATTGGTTTGTAACAAATGGAACTTAATAACTATGTATGTCGTCTTCTCTAAATTTGTAAATAGAAACACATACCGCATTACCTGTATACATATACAAACAGTTACAATGTCTATTGAACTGCCCCGTTCAGACAAATTCCATGTCAATAACTACTTAAGCATGATTACAAAGTATTGGAAGCCTAAATTTGGAACCAAAAATACGGTGTATATAAGTTCAGTTAATATTCCGTGAACGACCATGGCATAAATCCAACGCATGAATCAATCAGCCACCATAGGTAGTACGCAATCCAACTCCAAGTATGGCTCAGGCGATGGCGCCTGCAAATGGGCAAAAAGGTAACCTGGAATTGAGAATAAATTATGTGGCAAACAACATTGTTCCTCCTAATTCTGCTGAAATCTAACCAGAATACTTGTTCAAACTTAGATAACTGAAATTAACAACATATTGCAATCATGAATACTATGCAAGATTTTCATGTAACCATACATGTAAATCCGAGAGAAATAAGGAAAGAAGACCCTAACATTAGAATTTGCAGTAGTCACACATCTAATACAGTATCCAGCAATTGCGGCTTAAGTAAACAATTAAAGTTTAATGTCTTGCTTCCTGGACCCACATGTGGGCAAAGCTCCATAGGGATGGGGTCCCGGGCAGAGCTAGTTATCGTGACTCCTGTTCTTTCCCCTCAAGAGGTCCTGCAGACTGCGACCTCACCTCATGGATAAAGATGATGCCGTGAGGGAGCAGTGATGGATGGGGGATAAATAAATAAGTTTGAATGTATATCAGTCAGTATAATAGAACATCTGAACAGACATATTGATGCTGACTAACCTCTATTCCTAAGCACACCGACGCTGATTATCGAAAGAACTGAGAATGGTTTAGTTGAGGGGTGACAACAGTTGTGATTGACGGTGTGGTTGTCCACAATTACGTGAGACGGAATGGCTACCAGGATGGCTTACATGATTTCTAGAAGTATCCATTTGCACCTGCATACATAAGAAGTGAAAAGAAGCTAGTATTATTGTTATGGTCTGTAGCCAATATATTTGAGCAAATTTCAATGTAAATAATTAATCTAAGGGACATTTCAAGGTAACATATAAATTAGTATAGCAGGTTTAGGAAAATAGTAGGTGCATGCGCTCAGGAAGTGTAAACTAAAATTTAAGAGCAGGAGATTATAGTCTGCGTACCAATGATCTTGTGTATCATCAATGAAGGTGTTCTGCAGCTTTCATAGGTAGCACAGGTGATGGTCGGTGATTCCTATCTTGAGCGTGCAGACCTAACCAATAAATCCAAAGAAATTAGATCCAGCCAAAGTTCAACCTGCAGGCAGAATCAATTAAAATCAGATGTAGGGACAGAACCGAGAAGCCAGTAATCCAAAGAAATCAAATCCATCTGGACCTCAACCTGAATATAGAATCCAATATAATCAAATCAGGTACATGGAAGAATTTAATCAAATCCGGCCAGAGCTCAACCAGCCAGATTGGGACAATACGTTGAGGAAGGAGTAGGCAGAACCCAATCAATCCAATCAAAACCGGGAGAATTAGAATTGGGAGCGGGCAGGTACCAACGTGGAGGTCTCTAGTGGAGGTGGCGCGAGGAGGCTACCATGGTTCATGCGGGTGGGACAATGGGCTGATTTTTAACCTCCCAGGCGGCGGCGGTGGCGGATGAGCTCCATCGAGCAGTTTCCAGTCGTTGAATGCTACGATTGATGAGGATCATTTTTGAGGAGCCCTTCCGTCGCGGTGAGAACAATCTTGGCAAGGAGGACGAAAGGTCACGGCGGCGTAGCAATCATTAAGTACCAGGAACAATATCGAGCGGGTCTTCTAGTGAGGGGTCGAGTCGAGGAAAGGATTTTAAGCCCATACCTGTCCAGCCCACTTGGATTGCATAAATGCCCGCACGGAAAAAAATACATGCGTCGAAGCAGGCACATACGAGGTGCGTCGAAGCAGGCACAGACGAGGTCGCGATGACTCTCCGTGCTGATAAAAGAGGGCGACGTGGCTGCACGAGAAGCCAGGAAAATAAATGCCTTTTCAATCTCTTTCTTTTTGGTGTTCGATGACAACAAGTGATTTGCATGTAATAAAGTATATATGGGACTCCCCCTGACTATGTGCAACAAGATAATTAAGTAAATCATGCAAGATAGATAGTATCACACATAAATCACACATAAATCTCACATGAGTTACAATAGATGGTGCACACAAGCACATAGTCATAGTCACACACATGAACAGCAAATAACACACATATAGTTCAAGTTCGAATATGACAAATCAAAGGCAAATAAAGGCAGATAGTCGCAAATCCCAAATCCCCCATGCAAACCGATGAGAATGTTTTCTCCCCCTTTGGCATCGAAACACCGAAAAAGGGAAAAGGCCTACACTAGCGCCCCAACAGCTCAGTAGTCATCGTCATCCTCGGCATCCTCATCCTCATCCTCCTCCTGGTCATCATCATCCTGATCATAGTCATCATCATCGTCTTCAGGGACAGCAGGCCCTTTGCCGTGAGGGCGAGAAGAGGAAGTACCCTGGTACCCGAACCCGGAGGTGACATCAACAAACGTCTTCCAATCCACCAGACTATCCTGTTGGGCATTCCATGCCCCAAATGAGAGTGTATGATCAGACTCTGTGGACTGTTGAGCCCCATGCTCATCATTGTATTCATCCTCACCTTCCTCATTATCCTCATCACCTTGTTCCTTGATCTCTTTGAGGAGCTTCTCAATGTGGCGGTTGCTTTGGTAGGATGCATGCTGCTGCCTACGGATGTCGACGTTCATGCAACAAAGGGTCCTCTCCCAAAAGCTGGCCTTCTTGACCCGTTCATGCACATAGTCTCGAGTCATAGTAGGCATAGGGGCATTGGAGGCATTCTTCCTCCAAAATCTAGGTGGTGAGGGAGCCCTCTCCGTCTCAATCTCCTCATCATCATCCCCATAGCGATGCCTTGGAGCAGGCCCCATATGCCCCTTCTGCTGCAGTGTGACCAGAGTGTGCTCAGTGAGGTGTGGTGGTATGCCAAGTGGAGAATCATGCTCCTGAGAGTTGATGAGCCTCATAACCAAGGGTGCATATGGAGGAGATTTCTTGTAAAGAATGGCATGGAACATCTCCTCGAAAATAAAGTCCATCACATCAATAGGTGCAGCATCAGCCTCAGGTCCAACATTGAAGGTCCGGTGAGTATGGTACAGGAGGTTGACAAGCCCACCCCTAATTGCATCATCATTTCCAGCACTTGGTGCAATAGTGTGACGGAAGATCCTCAGCATAAGGTTGTAGAGGGTCTTGAGTCCCTTGGACCCCCCTACAACACCATCATCATACAGAGGTGCCAGCTTCAACTTGTTCTCACCCAAAGCTGCAGAGTGCATGCGCAGCCCCACACGAGTGGATACACCCTGAAAGGTCTCAAAGATGACATTGGCAAAGTCATGAAATGTAGCTGTGCAGCGAGTGGTACCAGACATCCACACCATGGTCCTGTCAAGATCATACCCAAACACAACGGTGGCATAAAACTGCTATACAAGGTGGATATTGTAGTCTTCACGCAGCTCCATCAAGTTGTATAGTCCCAACTTCTCATAGATCCACAAAGCATCATTGAAGTAGGGGTTGAGGCGCATTTGCTCAACACTCATGAACTTCTGAGGGCAGACAGGTGATTTGGTGAGTACACCATACACATCCTTCATGAACACAGCCTGTTCTTTCCTCCAGTAACGAGGGTCCTCACTGGTATGAGGCAGCGCATAGAAATCTGTCTTTCTCAGCTCACGGTACTCCTCTTTAGACATTTTGGCTAAGGACTGCAGGTTTTCATACTTGGCCCTCTTGGCATGGTCCTCCCGTTCAGCCCTCTCTTGATCCCTCTTCAAGTAAGCTGCATCACGTGTCTGTTGTTTCCGGTTGGACGAAGGCACGATGAATTGACCCCTAGCTTCATCATAGTGAGGATTGCCCCTTTTGGACATGGCCTTGGTACGGCGAGGAGGACTAGAACCATCGCATGTGAACAACAGTGAGGGAGATAGCATGGAGATGAGTATATATGCCCCAAAAATGTAGTACAAGAGCTTTGATGCATTACTGGTCTGTTTTGATTCACCCAACACCGGAGTCTCCGCACCTCATACCGGAGTCTCCGGCTCAGACCGGAGTCTCCGGCCTGGACCGGAGTCTCCGGCCTGGACCGGAGTCTCCGGACCCGGGTCCGGAATCTCCGCTTGGGAGGCTCGGGCATGAGATAGGGAGATGCATGTGGGGGTGAATCTAGCAGATCGGGCAGTGCAACAAGGCTAAAGTATTGAAGTGCATGCAATCAAGTGATTCCAATGGACAAATCAGCACCAATCCTCAAAAACACATCTAGGGATGAACTCTAGGATAAAAAAGTAGAGGGGAGGTACCAGATCTGTCCATGGGATCAATTCCTCCGATGGGAATGACCCAATGGAGGAGGAGGGAAGATTGGCCGGCGGCACGGCGGATCCCGGGGGATTCTTGACCTCCGGGGAGGATTTTTGGAAGAGGAGGCGACGAGTTTGGAGGTAGGGGACGGGGTGTAGAATGAGGAACTGCTGTACCAGTTCACCCCGCCCCCCTTCTTTAAGTGACAGAAACCATCTGGACCGGAGACTCCGGTCCTCCTCGACCAAAAGTTCCAGGAAAGGTGTTTTAGGGGCATATATGAGAGATGGACAGTTTTTAAGATAGGGATAGGTCTTGGGTTGAGACATCAAACTGTGAAGAACCAACAAGAGCCATAGGAATTCACAAAGATATTCAGAAAAGCTCCAAGAGACTAGAATCAAGCAAATGACAAACATGAGTAAATACCAACCTCTCGAATGAGAGAGGGTGGTGGCCTAGGCCACCATATTTGAGTATACTTGGCTTGGCACCACGAAGATATATCTTGGGTCCATTACCAAAACTCATCATTAAGCTCACATATCACTAAATGATATTAAGAGGAATGATTTTGATTGCTTTGGGCATAATGGGGGGAGGGATGGTCCAATCAATTAGGACCGCACTCCCCCTATATCCATGCCTACACCTAAACCAAATATGAGTTGAAACATAGGTGAGAGTGCAAGAAAATCAAGTCAAGCTCCTTGAATCTACGACATTTAGTTCATTCCTCAAGTAGCAAAACCTTGCTTCATCAAGTGGCTTTGTGAAGATATCGGCAAGTTGATCTTTGGTTGATACATATGATAGATCAATATCACCTCGAGCAACATGATCTCTAATAAAGTGATGATGAATCTCAATATGCTTTGTCCTTGTGTGATCCACCGGGTTGTAAGCAATCTTGATGGCACTTTCATTGTCACATAGAAGAGGCACTTTGTCACAATGGACACCGTATTCCTTTAAAGTTTGCCTCATCCATAGCAATTGGGTGCAAGCACTAGCAGCTGCCACATACTCGGCTTCGGCGGTGGAGAGAGATATACAATTTTGCTTCTTGGAAGACCAACATACCAAGGACCTACCAAGGAATTGGCAAGCCCCGGATGTTGATTTTCTATCATCCTTGTCCCCCGCCCAATCCGAATCCGTGTATCCACAAAGAGCAAATGTTGAGCCTTGAGGATACCAAAGACCATAAAATGGGGTATGAACTAAATATCGAAAGATTCTCTTGACCGCCATTAAATGGCTTTCCTTAGGAGCTGCTTGATATATTGCACACACACCTACACTCAACACAATATCGGGTCTAGATGCACAAAGGTAAAGCAAATAACCAATCATGGACCGGTATACCTTTTGATCCACATCTTTACCATTTGGATTTTGTTCTAGATGGGTCTTTGTAGCCATGGGAGTAGGTGCTCCATTTAAATCTTGCATTTTGAATCTCTTGAGCATATCTTGAGTATACTTGGCTTGATTGAAGAATGTCCCTCCTCTAACTTGCTTGATCTCAAAGCCAAGAAATACTCTCAACTCTCCCATCAAAGACATCCGGAACCTACTAGTCATAAGCTTTGAGAATTCATCATTAAAAGCTTTGTTAGATGAGCCAAAGATAATATCATCAACATATATTTGGAATACAAAAAGCTCCCCATTGACTTTCTTAGTAAAAAGAGTGGGATCGATTTTCCCAACCTCAAATCCACGGTCAAACAATAACTCTCTAAGGTGCTCATACCACGTGCGTGGGGCTTGCTTGAGCCCATAGAGCGCCTTATCAAATTTGTAGACATGGTTTGTGAAGTTGGGGTCCTCAAATCCTGGGGGTTGCTTAACATATACCAATTCATTTAATGGGCCATAAATAAATGCACTTTCTACATCCATTTGTTGTAACTTGAAGTTATGATGTGCCGCATAAGCAAGAAGGATACGGATGGACTCAAGGCGAGCCACGGGTGCATAAGTTTCTCCATAGTCAATGCCTTCAATTTGAGAAAACCCTTGTGCAACCAATCTAGCCTTGTTTCTTACTATGATTCCATGCTCATCTTGCTTGTTCTTAAATATCCACTTTGTTCCAATAACATTGCGTCAATCCTTTGGCTTTTCCACTAACTTCCATACTTTGTTTCTCTCAAAGTTGTTGAGTTCTTTGTGCATAGATTCTAACCAATCCGAATCTTCAAGAGCTTCCCACACTTTCTTTGGTTCCATCATGGAGATGTGTGCTTGGTGTTCACTGAACCTCTTCAATTGTGCTCTTGTGGAAATACCTTTCCTTAGATCACCAACTACATTTTGTAGAGAGTGATCTCTTAATTCCAACATTCTTTCCTTTCTAGCTTCGCGACGAGCATGGATCTCCGTGTTGTTTATTGGGGGACCCTCTTCATCATTTTGATCCTCGTCTTGACCATTAACTTGACCTTGATCATCATTGGAATCATCCTCTTCATCTAGAGGCAAAGATTGACCTTGGTCATGATCAAGTGCTCTTCTAGCATCAATTTGAGCTTGTTTCAAAGCAGTTTGTACGGATCTTCCTTGAGAAATTGCCTTGGCACCACTTGACACCCGGGCGAAAGAATCAAGCTCCCCTTGACTAGAGTTGTCACTATGATCATCGTGTTGAGGGTCTACATCTTGTCTTTGGCTTGAGTCATTGTCCTCCTCGGTGGATGGAGCTTGTTGATGTTGTGAAGATGAGGGCTCTACTTGAGTGGAGCATAGTTCTTCTCTATCCGCCATAAGGGGTTCCTCAATGGGGCAGATATATCCCACACCCATTCTTCCTATGGCATCCTGAGGCATTTCATCATCTGCATCACAAGCATCAACACGCCCCCCTTGGGTACCATCATATTCTTCGAAGGTCACACTACAAGATTCTATGACGGATCCGGAGAGCTTATCATAGATTCTATAAGTGTGAGATTCGAGACCATAGCCAACAAAAATACCCTCTAATGCTTTAGACTCGAATTCGGACAAACGAACACCTTTTATGAGATAGAAACACTTACAACCAAACACCCGGAAGTAAGATATATTGGGCTTGTTACCGGTAAGAATTTCATATGGAGTCTTGTTGATTTATTTGCGGAGGTAGAGCCAGTTTGAAGCATGACATGCGGTGGAGATGGCTTCGGCCCAAAAGTTATATGGAGATTTAAACTCCGCCAACATGGTCCTAGACATCTCAATAAGAGTCCGGTTCTTCCTTTCGGCCACACCATTTTGTTGTGGGGTGTATGCATCGGAATATTGATGTTTAATCCCCTCATCACTAAGAAAATCATTCAAGGTGTAGTTCTTGAACTCGGTGCCGTTGTCACTTCTTATGATCAATACGGGAAGATTGTATTGATGTTGAACCATGTTGATGAAGTCGATGAATGTCTTTTGGGTCTCACTCTTCAACTTGAAGAAATATACCCATGAGTATCTTGAAAAGTCATCAACGATCACCAAGCAATATTTCTTCCCTCCAAGACTTGCATGAGATGGAGGACCAAAGAGGTCCACATGGAGAAGCTCCGAAATCTTGGTGGACTTGATGCGGTTCTTAGGCTTGTGAGGAGCATCATGCATCTTCCCTAGAACACATGCCCTGCAAACACGATCTTTGGCAAAGGAAACATTTTATTTTAGTCCAACAATATGGCCCTCCTTGTGGAGACTTTGAAAAGTTCTCATATTGACATGGGCTAGTCGGCGATGCCATAGCCAACCCACATCGGCCTTTCCGAATAAGCACATCGGACCTGTAGTGGCTTGCCCCGAAAATTCCACCACATACAAGTCATGTTCGACGTACCCAATGAAAGCGACCTTGAGAGACTTGCTCCACATGAGGACCACAATATCATCATCAACAAAGACGACAAAACCCATCTTTCCAAGAGCACGGACTGAAAGTAAATTGTATCCAAGGGTCTCAACAAGCATGACGTTCACGAGTGTAATGTTGTGAGCAACCACAACCTTGCCGAAACCCATTACCTTAGACTTTGACTTGTCGGCATATGTCACGGTGATTTGATCATCATTTGGCTTTAAGTCCTTGACAATAGACGAGCTTCCGGTCATATGACTTGTGCAACCACTATCAAGCACCCACTTTGAACCCCCGGAAGCATATGTCTCCGTTCCTCTTGCCATAAGGCAAGTGACGTTCTTGATGGGAGAGTTCTCATTTGGAGAATCGAAGAGTGAGAATGTCGGAGTAGAAGTAGTGGCTAGAGCTGCCACACCATTAGAAGTTTCCTCATCTTCATCATCTTCATTGTTAGAGGAGTATTCTTCATGAGTGATCAAGACAATTTCTCCCGACTTTTTGTTGATGGGATTCTTCTTGATGAAGGGTTTCTTGTAAGGTGCTTTGAGAGTCTTCTTCAATACAAGCTTACCCCCATGATCTTCTCTCTTCTCATAGGGAGAACTTGCCACAAAGTGATAGCGGTCACCACAATTGAAGCAAGTTCTCAATCTAGTAGTATTTTCTCTTTTCCCATTTGAGTTGCTTTTTCGTTGCATTTCCATCTTGTCCTTGGCGGGGTTCTTCCAAAAGTTCTTTGCATAGAAGGCCATGTATTGACTATGAGCAATCTTGACTTCATCGGGATGGTCCATGGATAGTCCTTCATCACTATCATCTTCATACCCATGATCCACAACTTTGGCCTTCAAAGCAACATTGACAACATTGCTCATACCAAGGGCACGAGCACGGGCATCTTTGGCATTCTTGGAGGCAACCTTGAAGGCGGCCATCTCTTGCATAACTTCATTTGAGGTCATGAGATGGTAGTTGTGTCTTCCTTGTAGGCTCTTCAAGTCGGTGGGCTCAAAAGGCATGAGTGCACTCACATATTTCCTTTTTATCCATGCATCATCCACATGTGAGGCACCCACATTTCTAAAAGCGATGGCGGTGGTCTTGAGCCTTCGGTACATGTCTTCGTGATCTTCACCTTATTTCATGTAGAAGCCTTCGGCTTCATTGCTTATAGCATCATATCGGTTCCTCCTCATACTCTCATTTCCAACAAACAATACAGTGAGTTCATCCCAAGCTTCCTTGGCAATGCTAAAGTGCTCAATGTGTGGATAATCCTTTGTCCCCAATCCTTGTTGAATCATATGCAAAGCAGTGGCATTGAGTTGACTATTGACAACCTCTCTTCTTGTCAAGTTGTTTGGATCCCCAATAAAGTGTCCATGCTCGATGATGTTCCATAGTTCAATGCAAGAGCTACGCGCATGAGTTCTCATTAGTGATTGCCATTGAGCAAAAGTAGCAGATTCTTCAAGCTTAGGTGGGTCACCTCTATTGTACACATGAGAGTGAGGGATTGGAGGGTCGGGAGAGTACCATGAATCACGGGGCTCACCCTTCCCACCATCATTGTGTGTGGAGGAATTAGCGTTGTCTTGTTTACCCCCCACCATCATACCCTCGGGGGATACCGAAGTATTCCCTTTAGGTACAACGGATGGTAGATACTCTTGAGGAGATGGGGGTGATGAGCCATCTTTGTCTTTAAGAAGTTGCTCTAGCATCTTCTTGACTTCGTTGACCAAGGAAGAGATCAATCTTGTTTCCAAGTTTCTAAGATCTTCCATGGTCACCGTGGTCGGCTCACTACCACCATACCCTTCTTGGCTACCCATATTCTCTTAGGCGGTAAAGCCCAAATAAAGAGCCGATGCTCTGATACCAATTGAAAGGATCGTATGGGCACCTAGAGGGGGGGTTGAATAGGTGCTACTTCAAATTTTACTCTTTTTCAAATTAGGGTTTGACAAGAAAGTTAAATTCTCTAGAATATGCAACTATGGTGAATTTACCTATATGTCAACCAAGAACAAGCTCACACAACATTAAGCAAGAACAAGTAAGTAAAGTGTGGTAAAGGATAGAAGTAACCAAAGGAGTGGACACGGAGACACAAGGATTTGTTTCCCATAGTTCCTTCCTTTTGAGGGGAAGTACGTCTACATTTGGAGAGGGGGTGGTTTCAAACCACCAACGCCACGAGAGGCCTCCCTTGTTCTCCGATGAATCTCACCCCAACGGGCTCGATTCACCTTCCACTATATCGGCAACCTTCGAGGTGGAAGACGGCACCTTTACAACAAGTTCGGGGCACACATCCACAACTTAATTGGAGGCTCCCAAATGCAAGAAAGCTATCAAGACAAATCAAAGACAAGCTTGTAAGAACCAAATCAAAGTTAGGGTTTCCAATGAAACACTAGAGCTTGGGGGCCCTTAAGTGAATGAGGGGGAAATGAAGATCTCTCTTGGTGAAGATGTAGATCAAGGCCTCCTCCTTCGATTCTCCAAAGATCAATGACTTTGGATAGTTGGATGAAGAGATGTTGTAGATTTGGTGGCTCTAATGGGGTTGGTGTTCTTGAGTAGCTCGAGCAACTGGAGGAAGAAGATAAGGGTCCCTTTTTATAGGCAGCCCCCTCCACGAATTGTTTTCTGACCATTGTAGAAAAGTCAGACCGGAGACTCCGGTATGTAGACCGGAGACTCCGGTCTACACCAGAGACTCCGGTCAATCTCCGGACCAGCCTCCGGACCGCCCATCTGAATGACCCAGAACAATCCTGACCCAGCAACACCGGAGACTCCGGTCTTCCAAAACCGGAGACTCTAGACTAAACAAGGTACAGAGACTCCAGAGTAACCTCTGGTGCAGGCTCCGGACCCCTAGTCAGAATGTCCCAGCCTAGATCCTGAAGACCCCACCGGAGACAAGTCCGGAAACTCCGGACCACGCCGGAGACTCCGGTCTGGAGTTTCGAGAAATGTGTCGAATGAGTGTGGACTTTTCCCAAGTGTGAGGGTGCTTTTCACTTATCATAATATCAACCCGTGGATAGTGACAAACTGTAGAATGATCTACTTGTTGTTAACGAACACCAACAGTGATTATGGAAATAAATGCCCTTTCAACTTTTATTATGTATTGTGATATTTTCTTTCTTTCCTTTATATATATTCTTTTCGATAACATTGTTTTCACCTTTATTTGGAGTAATTAAGTTTTAAAATGTTTAATAATATTCATAGGTCAATATTTAATTAATGTTTTGTCAAAGCTTTTATTATTAAATTTTTCTTTCAATAATAAACCATGAATTTTATTATGGAATATTTCCTTATCTATTTACAAATTTTATTTGTAATGAATTTATAGTTTGGAGGAAAATTTTATATAATGATCATATATCATTAATTGATGCATGATATTCAAAATAATTAATATGGTTAATATTATCCTCATAGATTTAGGAAATAGTAATATATATTTTATTACAACTAACATATGAGTTAAGGTTTGTATTGAAATGCTTTACCATAAGTTCTTAGAAGATTTAATATTCTCAAATTTATTTTATTGATGTGAATAAAGGTTAATGGCTAAACCTATTGTCTTTATGTTGGTGAATTTAATAATATCACCATTCAAAGTAAAATAGTGGATTTGTTTTCTAGGATAACTTATGATAAAGAATTGATAAAGTTAATTCTTAAGCACATATGATAATGATGATTGAAAATGACAAAGATGTGCTCAGGTGATTTGATATAGTAAATATTTCTATGAAGCTTTGTGTAAATAAGATGATAGATCAATTAGATGAAATGGATAATATGTTTGATAAAGATCTAGGATCTAGTGTTTACTAAGAATTCCTATATTCCATATTTCATAATTCTGGACTTCTAACTAAGGAATTCCTTTCCTAGATATATTACTTCTCTATATCCATCATCATGTGTTATCATGATGAGCTTTGCTTCACAAGAATATTCTTATCCACCTTTTATGCTTCTAAAGCCATTTATATATCCAATGAGCTTGTCATTAAAGCCTTTCATAATTATTTATATCTATACTTGGCTTATATTAACTACTCTATTGTTGATAATTCCCAATCCAACAAGTGGTTACTTCTAACTCCAATCATACTCTTCATTAATCATCCTTCACTAATATCACTTCAATAGATGTATACATCAAATCCTACTTCACCTCAAGTGCTTAGTATTTCCAAAGAGGAAAATACTACTTCTTTAATCCAATGTTGCTCTAACATCATTTTAATCATACTATCTTGTCTCTACTTGACTCCAATATCTAACATTCCAACCTCACATTAATTTAATGTGACTTGTAATGACTAATCTAGGATAATATATCTATACTATGGTTCAATCATGTTTTATCCACCAATGTCACTTATACATGGTATAAGCATTCAATATTGGTGAATAAGGCATGATCATTATAATCCTTTGATCCTTTATGATTCAGGTTTCCAATTGGCTAAACAAGGTTTCATCAATACAACATTATAGTTGTATTATAATTATCTTCTGTTTAGCTCTATTGGATTAAGAGATATAATTCATTGACTATACCTACTTGATCCAATAGGATTACTCCTGGTAACTATCTTCAGACTTCATCCTTGTAATCTTCTTTGTTACCATATTGATTTGATTTCCTCCAATCACTCTCATCCTATAGATGACATCTTAAACTAGCATCACTATTTACCTCTTCTTACTTCTTTCATTATAAGACCTAAGTGAATGCTATAATAAGTACAAGAGTTGATATGTCAAGAATTGATAGGTTAAGAATTGGTGAATCAGTAGTTGATTCCTCAATATTGATGAACAACAAATATAAGGATAGGATTCAATAGAGATGATACAGATTGATATGGAAAGAAAGATATATGATGATTGATCTTGACTTTGGTTTCTTTCCTACTCAATCTCACTAGAGAGTTAAAGTTAGTATTTCCATGATACTCATGGTATAAGTAGATGAGATTAAGATATAATTGTTACATTCTTATTATTTGTGTTATATTTATAAGTGATTATAATGAATACTATGATATGATCACCTAAGGATCAAATATAAATCATTAAGTAATGTATTAGGGTTTAATTTTATTCCATTTGATCTACCCTTAGATCAAATCATGTTTACCCAAAATAAGGTTTTAGCAAAGGTCATATTGAAACTTATCATAGTCAACTTGATGATCTACTTCAATTCCATCAAGTTAAGAGAAGCTTCAATCACTTTGACATGTTTTTATTTAAAAGCGCGAAAATTATTCGGATTTTCTATGCATGAATGCAATGCACACATCTGTGTTCAGCTTATTTCTTAGCTCTAATGTTGGGATGTTACAGTAACGTTGTTCAGATTTCTATAATCTCCACACATCCTTCTTCCACCATCCCTCTTATCCACAAATATTACTGGTGTTCCCCATGGAGATACATTTTCCTGAATAAATCCTTTTATAAATAACTCATCAATTTTCTCTTTGAGTTCTTTTAATTCTTTGGGTCCTGTCTTATATGGTGCTTGAGCTATTGGTGATGTACCAGGAATTAGATCAATAGTGAACTCTATCTCCCGATCTGGTGGCATTCCGGGTAGCTCTACTAGAAAACATCTTGAAATTCATTTACTATAGGAATTTGACCTCTTTCATCGAGTTCAACTCCAGATCCACCATAATATGACCGTGCTTATCTGCTTGGTAAACTATCCTTGCTCCACTTGGAGTTTTGATTGAGACAGTTTTCTCCTCACAATTTATTTGAGCCCCGTGTTCCATCATCCAGTCCATACCCAGCACTACTGCAATTCCCTTCAAAGGAATTACATAAAGGTCTGCAAAGTATGTACAACCACCGATCGAGATAACCTGATCTTGTTTAATGTGGCGTACAATCACATTTCCCCCTGCCGTCACTACGGTCATAGGGTTTTCTAATGTTGCCCTTCTAATCCCGAACTTATCACAGAATTCTTCAGAAATGAATGAAGTAGTTGCACCAGTATCAAATAGAACTTTGCCGGTATTGGTGAGGATATTGAGCATACCTATCACTGCATGCTCCGAATTATCCACCTCCTCTAGGGTTGCGCAATTCATCTTCCCGGTAGGTCTGTTCCTCTTGCCATTGTTGTTCTTGCCATTATTTCCTCCTCAATTGGGTTGTCCATTACCTCCACTGGATTGTGCTCCTCCCTTGGTAGGCCAACCTCCTGGTGGTTTGCTCGGACAATCGGTCTTGATATGCCCCTTCTGACCACAACCGTAACAGATCACTACAGGCTTTTTGCATTCCCTCTGGAAATGCCCTGGAATTCCACAGTTGTTACAAATAACATTCCTTCTAGGATTGGATTAATTTCCACTACTGCCCTTGTTATTGTTATTGTTGCCATAGGTCTTGTTCCGGGGTTTGAACTCCAGATTGGGTTTAGGTTTACTTGCCTGAATTCTATTGGTTTCCTTCTTGGCTCTCTTCCTCCTATCCTCTTGGACATTCTTGTAGTCATCTTCAAAAGTAATAGCTGCATCCAGCAACTGCTGATAAGTTTGCTTATTAGCTAACCTTAGCTGCATTTTCACAAATGGATTTAACCCATGCAGGAAACGCTTCTTCCGTTTATCTTCCTTGTTAACATCCTCCTCAGCATAACGAGACAGTTGACTAAACTCCCGGATATACTTCATGACACTAGTATATCCCTGCTGAAGCTCCTCAAATTCTCTCTGCTTCAACTCCATAACACTTTCCGGAACATGATATTCACGGAATCTCTGCTTGAACTCCTCCTAGGTGAACTCCCTTCCTGGTTGTTGCATGGCCAACTGATTCTCCCACCATGATGCTGCAGGTCCAGTCAGAAGATGAGTTGCATACCTCGATTTCTCCTCATCATTGCAACCTACAGTCTTCAGCTTTCTTTCGGTATCTGCTAGCCAATCTTCTGCATCCATTGGTTCAGGAGCTGATGCAAAAGGTAATGGCCTTGCATTCTGGAAGTTAGAAAGACTTACTCCTCCACCTTTAGGTGCCCTATGATTTGCTCTCCTAGCAACTCTTCCATGAACTTCTTTTGGGTCTCTTGCATCATTTGCATACACTGCATAAAGTTCTGTTCCATTAACAGCCTCATTGGTGGTGGTGCTGGCAATGCTCCATGATTTGCTGCATCTGCATCGGCCTTCTCTTTGGCCTCACGTTCCATCCACTGCTGTTCAGCTTCGGTTTCTACACCTGTATCCATGACCCTCTAGTCCTGCAACATAAAGCGAATACTCATAATTACATCATGCACATGTGTTCTGAGCTCGACTTTACGCACAGAACTAGTCACACAATGAAGATCCAAAGAAAATCCAAATATGCATTTCACATATTATACATAATATCATAATAATACAGAGTCACTACAACATATACCATATAGGTATAATCACAACACTACCTTATTTCTTGAAGTACAATACACGATACTTGATACCTCTAAATAGTCGCCTACTTCTAGTAGTAACTACGCTCATAATACATGCCTGATGTCCAACCGTGATGATGTGTCATTCTTCGCACAGTTTGTGGAACAAATGGCCTTCTAGAAGGAACATACTTAGTATCTGAAGTATCAGGACTTGAGTCATTACTCAACCTGAGCGCATTGACTCCCTCTAGCTCAGCTAAAAAGTCTTCAGAAACATATTCAACATTATCTCTCGCTTGCATCTCCTGAGCTTCATTCCTTGAGTTGTCAATAGGATACACAGATCATGCTGATCCCCAGGTGCTCCTTTGGGCAAGATAGTTAAACACTGGATAATGTATATTTCCTGGGTTTTGAGAAGATGTTGATGATTCAAACACTCTCTCCTCAGGATCTTCTTCTTCATCCTGATTATCTATCAACATGGCATTTCTACTATTGTTACTAGGGTTAATTCTTGCACCCATCTAGATAGATTGTCCAACATTTCTGTCAGAACCATCTGTGGACATCTGGTGTTCATGAGATCCTTCATATGATCCCCTTCTCCAACCATCAGAATTCTCAATAGGAAGTTCTGAATCAGAACCATCCTCTGAACCTTGTGGTACTGCATACCTCATATCCATAGTAGGATCATGTATAGGTTCAGGACTTGGTGAATAAGGATATGGTATAAAAGATTCACGATCTATAGGTATATCCTTAAAAATAGGTGTTGCACTACTACTTGCTTACTTTTCCAACTGGATTGCTAACTGATTCCTTCTTTCCGGATCAGTTAGATCCTCTAACATGTCATTTTTATCTTCGACAATCACTTGATGTGTCTTATAAAAATACGCAACGAGTGTTCAGTATCTATCCATAAACTTGGAAGCTAACTTAGGATGCTTCTTAACCAAAGTAAGATGATCCGGTATAGGCTCCGAGTCTATAGAATCATGAGGTATCACAGAAAATGTGCTACCTTCTAACTCCTTGGCTTTATGCTCCCGGATATTAGTTATCGCCTCCACAACAACAATATGATATGCTGCTAAGTGACTCCTACCTTCACCTATAGGTAGATCGTGATATAATCCAAGCTCCTCTGGAAGTTGGATACTCACGCGATACTTGGATAACATGCGACCATCATGGTAAGTTATAGTATTCACTGGAATTCTAGCTGGACAACTAAATATCTTTAAAAAGTTGATGAAGTTGGTCTGTGAATGATCCTTGATAGTCATCAAGAGTCTCCTCTTTCCTTACCAAAGTCTGTTTTGGAAACTTTGGTGCCATAGCTCTGTATATCAGAAAAATAGTTTTGATTAGTAACCAATAATATATTGCATCATAACAAAGAATTATCGCACTAAAACATATAACGGAATATTCTAATTTGAATACCCATTATATTTCTTTTAGAAAATTCTTTATCGTTGCTGCACTCTCCTACAGGTTATACCCTTACTAGGTTTCCAACCTAAGGTCAAAGCAGTTTGCTCTGATACCAACTGCGGTGACCCAGCATACCACTTCATGTGTAGTACACTATAGTCGTTGACATGACATCCACAGAACACCGTTCTGTAAATATCACATCCCTCATAGTGGTACAACAGAAACATTGCGGGTCCATATTACAAACATTCACACATTATTATTATTACAATACCAGAAGTTCAAGACTTCAAAAGGTTTCAACTTACAAACCAAAATATAAAGTGTTTCAGCGGAATTTAAAAGTAGCAACTCAAACTAGGAGTTGAGCTCGGGAGCTTATTCTATAGAGTTCATGTTGCTCGGCTCCATTGGTTACTACTAACTAGGATACTTAGTTGGACTCGTTATCATCAACACCAGAGCGGATTTCGTAATCCACTCCTTCAACACCTCCTGACAGGTCAGGCTCCTCGTAGAACACATCTTCTTGACATTCAGCTGCATACATTGGCACGTCTTCGTGATCCTCAGAGTCTAAGCAAGGGATCAAAGGAAAGGATGAGTAACAGCGTTACCCAACAAGTTCATTATATGCAAGGTGGGAAGTTTGATGCTCTAACTACCACCTCGGACTATAAGTCCTTGGTACTATTGAGTTTTTGTAAATCTTTCTTCAAAGATTAATTTTATTATGAAAATCTATGACCATTAGCCTTCACAGGTTGACCAGAACTTTCATGGAGTTCCTTTCCTGCCGCATTCGTAGCTCCTTCCCGGAACAGGGAGTAACAAGTTACAATTTTACACTCTGCAGAGGTGCGTTACTTTTCCCATGAGAGATGAACTCCTTGTTGCACAACCGGACGTACTTTCCCATCCACAATTCCATGATGTGGGGCCCAGTAGTTGGTCCAAGCCAATCACTACCCCCTTCGCGACCTCGCATGCCTCCTTGGTGTACACCATGCCCACATATTGAATTACGGCAATGGTTTGTACATACTGTTAGATGCCAGAACTATCGTGGGACGATGAGGGTTCCCACCCATATGCTGCATATCCTCTACGAATTACCAATTAATATGCACGCTACGAGGATAACAGCCACGACCTGCACATCCGGCTTCATGCGAGAGGGAGAAGATACAGCTGACTTCTATGTCCCATTCCAAATCTCATGGCTAACGCGTAATATACGGCGCTAGAATCACTGATGTCAAGGGTTATTAAGTCCCTAATTGATCATAATTGTTGCAAATAGAACCCTAAGTTCTATTGATTCATTATATCATCACTTAGGATGATATCTATGATTTCTTTATTTGTGAAAATAATATTTTCTTTCTTTGGAGTATATATGATAACACACAATTTGCAAATACTTTGATAAAGACTCTTCAAAGGACATGAGCAAGTGATGAACTTGCCTTGTGATGGCAAGGTAGTGAAGTCTGATGCTTGCACTGGACCTTGAGCTTATATGTCTACAAAAACATCATTATTGCCCAGTAAGAACAATATTTAAAGAAGCAAAATGATTATGCAAAGTAATGTAATGCATCATTTAGCTTTATATATATTCTTCCCCGTTTATTTAAATTATAAAAATTCTTTTAATGAGAAAGAATTTATAAATATTAATTTTTTAATATTTATTGAATATTGTATTCTTTTTATCTTATTTTAATTTATTTACCTTTTATTTAATTAATAATTCCTTTAAGAATTATCATTAATTATCAAAAATTGACATTAAATATTTGTTTAGTATTTTTCTAAAATACTACAATATTAATATATAATGAAAGTGATTTTTATTTATTTTTATCATCTATCAATAATTTTGTAAAATTCCATAAGGAATATATAAATTACAAAATTCTTAATAAAATTTATATGTCTAAAATTTTATCTCTTAATTTATTTGGATAGTTTGGATTATTGTGAATCCACAAATATTTTATTTATAATTTTTGGACTTTTAATTTATTTTCTAGAATTTATTTAAGTTTAGGGGCATTTTGGTCTTTTTCCAATTATTAAAACAGGCTCTAAAGAATTTGGGCTGATTGTTTGGTTTTATTGGGCCCTTGTGGCCCAATAGGGCAAAGTTAAAACAATACCCCGTAGGGGTATTGGCCCAACCCAGCCCAACACTCTTTGTTTCTCTCTCGAGCTCACCTCACTCCTTCTCCTCCCCCGACCCGGTGGTCAGCGGTGTCACCGCCGGCGATTCACGCTGCCGTGAGCCTCCCTGGCCGCCGCCGTGGTGCAGGATGAGGTTGTCGGCCCCGCTCTACCCTTCTATCCAATTGGATTTGGACCTGGAGCCCTCCTATGGCCAGATCAATGTCGTTCCGAACCCTAGGGTTTGGGGTTGGCTTCAGTGCTGACATTGTCGATGCTGTCGTGCGCCGTGGGGATGCTCCTAGTCCCCAAGCGTGGCTATGGTCGCCGACATGGCGTGGTGTGGGTTGCAGCGCCCCCTTGGGGGTGCTCCCCGTGTCGCCGTGGTCATCGGCCTCCTCCGCTTCCTCTTCTAATCTATAGTGAGGACCTTCAGTAAGTTATTCCTCTCCCTCTCATGTCCTCTGTGCTAGGCCATCCTATGCTAGATATTGGTAGTGACCTTCCTGGTTACTATCCTGTCCTGATTGGGATGGTTTGTTCTGCCTAGGGTTCATACCCTGTTGTGGATTAGATAACTGAGGAGTTGGGATCAAATTGTTGATGGTCCCTAAGCATGCTGAATGGTTGTTAGCTATGGCTTGCTGCTTATGATTAGCTGTGGTGATGCTAGTAGTTTACCAGATGATTCTATGAATTCATTTTGATATGGTTTAGATGGTAAAGTTGCTCTAGAAGCAATACTTGGAAAATCTATTGGGTAAATAGCTCACCACTGTCATTATTTGGTTGATGACAGTGAGTGTTGTGTGATGAAGTCACTGTATTAGTACTGTTGGCTTAAGAGTTCATGTATAGTTTGAGATCAAATGATCTCCTACAGTGCAGTAAGTAGATGGATTTTCCTGATTATGATTCCTGTGATGTCACGAAAATGATTTATAGTTGGTTGGTTGTATCTATAAAGATCGGATGCTTAACCTGCTTAGTTTAGAACTGTTCTTGTGACACCATCCTTGTATGGCACACAAGATTTATTCTAGTACTTGGTTTGGTTTTGTTCAAGCTTAAGATGAGTTTGGCATTAAAGATAAGTATAAACTTCCTTTCTTAAATCCCTAAGACCCATGATGTTGGTCTGAGGTTTAGGGATTAAGCCTTTAACTTGTTGATTCACATGGATGGGTTCTGGTAGTGATACCAGCTACTGTTTCTTGAATCAAAGTTGGGGAAAAATGATGGTAGGCTTGATCACTTGTATAGATCCATAAGATTAAATTCTAAGGTGCTACTCTTGTCTTAGAGATGTGCCTAGAAGTTTAAATCTTAGTTATGTTCATTCTTGAATTGAAATATAGCTTGATTGCTTAGATCAATGATGTTGTCCTGAGATCTTAGTTGGATCCTTATACTTTTTTGATTGCTTTTAGTGTTAAAAACCTCAGTGATGGATTCACCCCACTTGGGTGATTTCTGAGAGTTTGAGTAAGAGACAGATCATGTATGCATGTCTAATCTTAGACAGATAGATCATGTGATGGTCTATTTTACTCACCACACTTATTTGATGTTGGGGTTGCAAATGGTTGATCTTGTGCCAACTTGATCTGGTGCTCTCCTAGTATTTCCAACTCCTAGCTTGTCCTTGATCTAGCCCTCCACGTCCTGGTCCTGGTGGATTGATCTTGGTCTTGATATCCACCTGTTCTACCCCCTCCTTATGTCACCATTTTGGTGATGTCATCCAGGGTTTTGGTTGGTGCGATCTAGCTTGGCTTTGGCTTGGTTTAGCTGGTGGCTGTTGTGCTTGGTGTGTAAGAACAATGGAATGGTGTGGGGATTGGCTTCCCACGACTGTGTTGATGGTTTTGTTTGATTGTGTTGTTGTTGTGGTGTTGACAGCACATAGCATGCAGTTTGGTGTGTGTGCTGCCTGTGTGCCTGCTGCACAGTTGTGGATATGTTCTGAATTTTGAGAGTTACTATTATCAGGTTACATTTTACCTGGCTGGTGAAACCTGCCCCTCCTTGTTGTTTATTTGACTTATGGCTTAAAATTATGAAAGATATATTCTTTCATATTGGTGAAACTTGCCCCTTAAATTACTCAATGATGAAAAAGTGAACAATGCACTTCACTGTCAAATCTGAGAGTAAAATAATTCTAATCCTAACTTCTTTTTTTTAAGTTTTTGTTTATTTTGCAGGTACTAGATTTTGAAGATCAAGAGTTTAGTTTAGATTTTTTATTTTTCTTTATAGAATAGTCACTTGTAATAACTCTCATATTGAATTGTAATCTTTAATTTATTCTTTTGTACTCTCTATTTTTTATTCTTTTGTAATAAATATTGTACTATTATTCAATAAAGAAATATTATTCTTCTATTTAATTATTATTGTAAAGATTGTTGCTCGTTTCCATAAGTTACATTTTGTAACTCATTATTGAATGAAGTTTTAGAATATTCATTTTATTGATTGTCTTCTTTCATTTATAGTTTGAGTTATTATTGGTTAACTCTGAAATTAAATCAAATACTCAAACATCATTCAAAATCCTTTTGAATTATAATTCAAACACTCAAGTTTTAAATTCAAATCCCATTTCCCAAAACACATAAGTCCACAAAGATCATATCAAAGTCTATAACAATCATCCTTCAAGACTATACCTAATCTCAAAGTATGAAAGAAACTTTGATCACTTTAGGTTTTTATTTGGCGAAAAATTTACAAACATTTTCACAGATGAATGCATGCAATATCTCAAATTCCTAAATCTACCCTTCGTTGGTTCCTAAATGCTGGGATGTTACAACATGTATCTCGCTGATCCGAGACCATGGGGAAATTCTAAAGGGGGGAGAGAGATCCTTCACGAGGAGGTGTACTTTGAGAGGAGGAGTGGAAGGCCTTTATAGGAAGAGGGGGAGCACCCAAGGGGCATGGCGTCCATCCCATGGTGGTTGTCCCCACCTCTTCCACATTCATGTGGGTGGAGCTCCCACTCAAAATGAAAAGCCTCCACTCAGATAAACATGCCTCCACTCAAAAATCCACTCACATGCATTAAATTTCCACCAAATTTAATGCAAGCTCTCATTTAAATAAAAGTCTTTTATTTATTTATTCAGAATTTTGTTAATTACTCTTATTAACAAACATTCATAGAAAACCCCTTATAGCATTTCAATTTCACATGCCGAACCAATTTCAACCGAAATAGTTCCGGTGTCTAGTGAAATAAATTCCCGCGCTTTCCTTTTTATTTCTCTGGCATATTATTTGCTCCAAATGGTGTCGGTATCCCTTAAGTGTGTCACTCTATGGTTCGCGAATAATGTAGACATGATCGAGACCCCTCTCCGATCAATAATCAGCAGCGGGACCTAGAGATTTGTACTGCCTCCCACATATTCAATGATGACTTTTGTGATCGTGTGAACCTTATACGCATGTAGCTCAATTCCTTCATCTCGCGATATATGACATGTCCGAGATTCGATCATCGGTATCTGCATACCTAGTTTGATCTCGTTACTGACATGTACTCTTTTCTTATTCCCGTGATATAACATTCTAGTGATCAAATCACTTGCTTGCAAGCTAACTAATGTGATATCACCGAGAGGGCCCAGAGTATATCTATACGTCATCAGGATGGAAAAATTCCACTCTTGATCCATGAGCCTCAACATAACACCTTCATAGCACTGAACCCATCTTTATAGTCACCCTGTTACGATGTGACGTTTGATGTTATCAAGATACGCTTCTGGTGTTAGTGATTGACACCTTCTCATGGTCTAAGGACTAAGATTACTTCGTATGATATTATAGCAATATAAACACAATGACCTTAATCGTAATGCTATACTTCATATGAATGTTCATCACATCATTCCAACAATATTGTGACCTCGTTATTAACAACATCCAATGTCCATGATCAGGAAACCTTTGATCATCTTGTTAATCAACGAGCTAGTTTATAAGAGAGGCATAACTAGGAACTTACTTTTTGTTTATTAAACACACATGTATTAATGTTTCCGTATCAATACAATTATATCATGAGAAATAAACATTTATCATAAATAAGGAATATGATAATAACCACTTTACTATTGCCTCTCGGGCATATTCCCTTCACAAATCACCTGCTTGCAAGATGTTGTCAATATGATATCACAGGGAGGGACCATAGTATATCTCTCTGTCATCCAGATGCAAAAAATCTCCCTCTTGATCCATGATCCTCTATATAACACTTTCGGAGTACCTGAACCCACCTTTATAGTCACCCAGTTACGGTGTGATGTTTGATGTTATCAAAGTACTCTTCCGGTGTTAGTGATTGACATGATCTCATGGTCTAAGGATTAGGTTTATTCGTATGACTTATTATAGCAATGTAAACAGAATGACTTTTATCATATTACTATACTTTGGGTGAGTGTTCATCACATCATTCCACCAATGTTGTGACCCCATTATTAACAGCATCCAATGTCTATGATCATAAAACCTTTGACCATCTTGTTAATCAACGAGCTAGTTTATAAGAGATACATAACTAGGAACTCTTATTTGTTTATTAAACACACATGAATTAACGTTTCCAATTAACACAACTATAGCATGATAAATAAACATTTATCATAAACAAGGAATACGATAATAACCACTTTATTATTGCCTCTCGAGCATATTCCCTTCAAGAACAACCCTACTTTCTAGTGATGGTGTTGGTCCTGACACCAGTATTGCTGCATTTGTTGATCCTCCTAGGAAGAAGTCGATGCTGGGAGAGGAGGACATCATCGCCATGACCTGCATGGCCGAGGTTGTGAAAGCAGTGGTGAATGCCAACATCAGTGCTTCCCCTCCCGATGTGCATTAGGCATGTACACCGCCATCATGGGGGTCAGTGAATTCATCCCCGAGGTTATGTTGGTGTCTTTGATCCACCTCTTGGACGAATAGGGTCTAGAGTAATGACTTTGTTCAGATGGTAGAGGACCACAAGAATCTCTGGCTTAGGACATGCTTGGCCAAGCACTACTACGTGTAGTGCTCCCTGGTGCTAGTGCTGGTGGTGATGCATGCATGATGATGATGATGTTGGTTGTATATTTTGAAGTAGCTAGGACTTGACAAAAACGGATTCCAAGTCATGTACCTTGTGAGGTGCTATATACTAACCCTTCACATGATGGTGAACTTGTGGTGGTAATATTACATCCTATTTTGATGTGCTAGTAGAATGAGACCATATGAGGTGTTGTGATCACTAGGACAACAATAGTTGTAGTTGTGATCACATGATGGTGAACTTGTGGTGGTAGGATTACATGCATGCTTATGTTGGTATGTTAATTACCTTGTGTTTTGAACTTGATTTTTCTACTTGTGTTCCTTAAGTTCCATATCTTCTATGTTGGTAGAAACACATTTGCTAAATGGTGTTCTATAGGAAGGTTCGAGGAGTCTACGTGATATAGGAAGAATGCAATGAACAAGTGATAGGAGTCCAACACAACCTCCATAGAGGGTATAATACTAGAGCTGGCATGAAAAAAGCTTACCCACAGTTCTTACACCAACAAGGGAGCAACAGTGTCGCTCCGCAGGTTGCAGCTAAGGGCGCTGGAAGACAGAAGTAGGATCAAGGACTTCATTATCATCAACATGATCATGTGGATTGTTTATTTATTATTGTACTAATTGTGTGTAGACACTAAATATCGAATTGTTGGCTGGTAAACTCACCGCATAGGGGTGCAAGTTAACAATAATGTGCCTTGTGCCAGATGCCAAACGCAGTGCTTTGCATCAGTTCTGCCCAAAAACCAGAAGTGTGGACAACCAAAAATGGAGCCATAAGCGATGCCCTCATGCAGCCAAGGCCTTCGCAAGAAACCAAACGAAATACACAAGCTGGCCCAAATCCAATCTTCACTCGTTCTGCATTGGCTGGGATAAATCCGAGAGGAAAAATATATGCGAGCAACCAAACATGCCCTTACTGTTTCCACAATAGAAGTGTTGCGAAGTCCAGCCAAGGAGAACCACAGTTTTTCTCCTTTCTTTGGTTTACTGGGAAAAAGGCGGACTTATCTCTCCCGTAGAGATACTTGGTTGTGAAACCACAGTATTTGTTCGAGAAGTAGTACGAGAAAGCTATGAAAAAATGGGCGGCCAAATGCATTCCTCATCTTATGTTTCAAATTGGAGCGATGCACGAAGCAGACTCTCCCTGTTAGAGCATCTCCACTCGTTGGTGACCTCCAAGACATTTTTTGACGCTATTTAGGGCCGGATGGAGGAAACTTTTGCCATAGAGTTCGATCGAGTCCTAGCTAGCATCCTGACAGGCCAGCCCCAAGCCGGCGATTTGGGCAAATTTTGGCCTTTTTAGCGGAATTTTGACATAAATTTCGCACAAGCAATTATAAAATCCATAGTTTGGCCGAGTTTCAGCATAATTTCGACATATCTTCGGCATAATTTAGACATACATAGTTCGACCATTGTTCGGAATAATTTTGACATGGGAAGCAAATAGTTCAACAAAGCAAGATCAAACTAGGTGTTACCTTTGATCCTACATAGGTGACCCACCAGATCATCTTGCAGATGTTGATGTACTTGCGGGTCTCGAATCTCTTGACGCATAGCGACAAAGGCAGCCCACGATGTCGACACCTGGTGATCAGGCTCTGCAAGAGGACCCTGTCTGAAATATGGTTCGCTCCTGCTCACTCTCAAGCATTGGCTCCGTCTACTCATGTTGTGCAAGATCACACATGCATTCATTACCTCTCACATCTGTTCTTGCGACCAGTTCAAAGCAGAAAACCGGACAATTACAAATCGAGTTTGGATCATACCAATTGCCTTCTCCACATCCTTCCTGCAAGCTTATTGTTCCTCGGCAAAGTTGGAGTACTTGCAGACAAGAGGGCTTGAGATAGTCTTCACAAATATTGATCATCTTGGCTAGATGTCATCTGCTAGGTAGTATCCCTTGTTGTAGTGGTGGCCATCGATCACATAGTCCACCGGGGGAGCATGATCCTCAACAAGCTTGGAGAAGACAGGCGATCGCAGTACATTGATGTCATTGTTGGATCCTTCCATACCAAAGGAGTACCAAATCTAGAGATCCTGTGTAGCCACTGGCTCAAAGTACCACACTGCATCCTTCTTTGTGGCCTTTGTACATTCCCTACCAAGCAAACGGGCAGTTCTTCCACTGCCAATGGATGAGTGATACTTCCAAGCATCCTAGAAAATCCTCTTGCATTATTGATTGCTAGGATTTCAGCAGTGTCTTCAACTATTGGTGATCTCAAGTATATTGGTCAAACACTACAATCACTGTCATGCGGAACCTGTAGAAACACTTGATGGCGGTGGACTCGGCCATACGTAGATAGTCATCTTGTGTGTCACCGGGAGCTCCGTATGCGAGCATCCTCATAGCCACCATGCACTTCTGGAGCAAAGAAAATCCCACCATGCAGGTGCAGTCCTTCTTGCATCTGAAGTAGGGATCAAAGTCCCGGAGGGCATACACGGTCTTGAGGAAGAGCTTCCAACCCATCCTAAAACGAAGCTGAAACGCCGCCTCACCGTGCAATGGATCATCGGCGAATTACTTGGCGTATATTATGCAGTAGCCCTCCATCCGCTGCGTCAGCTTGCGTTTCCAATGTGCTTGCACCGAGCCACCGCGTCGTGGTTGTGCATCCCGCGCGTACATGTCATCCAGGCAAGCGAGGTTCACCATGAGATCTTCATCATCGACGGCTAAGGACTTTTCTTCATCCATTAGCACGATGAACATCTACTCATCGTCGTCGGAGTCCATGGCCGAGTAGGAAAAATGCCGAACACCTGGTGGGTGTGTTGGACGCGCAGCTATCCATGAAACTTTCGGCGATGCCAAATCACGTCTCAAAAACGCAACGTGGAGGGGATATGGAGGGTGGTTTATTTTTATAGAGACGTGGTGCGGCGGAGCGAAGAGGGGTGGTACCGACAGCGAAGGGGGGACGAGGGGAGAAGGGGCGAGCGAGAGGGCGAATCCAACAAAGAACGAACTACAAGGTAGGGGGATTCCCCAAAATCATGCTAAGAATAGCTAGAAGAAGATATCATTCGTTTGGTGAGAAATAAAAAGGAATATCGAGAATTCGTGTGGCTGAAGCTGAAGCAGCTACTTTCGAAGTAACAGAAAGAAAAGCAACGACTGGAGTGGGGGAGTCAGAATCGAAAAGAGGATTCCTCGCTTCTTTCTCTCATGCAAAACCGTGCATGATACTTTCATCTTGCATGGCTCCTAGATAAAAGAAAGAAGAACGCGCCTTCTTTCTTTTTTGATTACCTACCTCGCGTAAGTATAAGACCGAAACCATTCTTTTTTGAAATCGATTTTGGAAAATAACTATAAATCCTTAACTTTTCGAGGAATCCTTCATCAGTGGTTGTAAATGACTGACTTTTTCAATCCTTCTGACCTTGGTTCTGTAGGAGCAAGTCGAAAAGGTTGAGAAATAGAACCATCTGTTTTGATTCGTTTCCAATAGCCATGAGATGATCATCTTAGGATGATCCTTTTGTCAAGAGATGCTCCTATTACACTCGTAGTCTCTAAAGGATGAGAACCACTATGTAGCATCTACATCGATAATTCAAGCATTGTATACGTCATTAGTCCGATTCTTTATAGGAACTACCCGTAATAACGAACTTGCAAAATTGATCTGTTTATCATAAAGAGATTCGTTGTTCCTGACCCTGATTCACCTTAATTGTTATTTGAACAAAAAGATCACAATAAACTTTTGGTAAAAGTTTTGTCTTGATCGGAGTGGGGATAGCATTTCTCTTCTACATGTCTATGGAGTTTTGCAAAACCCAAACACCTCAGAGATAGATATAGAGGTAGGAATTTGTGGAACGAACCACACTCCTATATAAACGTCATGAGTCCACTGATGAAAAGGGGATGGGGAAAGCTTGAGCCCAAGTTAAGCACAATTGAAATTCCTAGGGAGTTATACATTTATGTATTGATAAGACCGTTAAAAATTTCTTGAAGCTCGATCTCCCTCTAGATGAACCATATAGCCAAGAGAAACCATGAACCAGAATAGAAGAGCTTGTCCTACCTTTGAGGAAATATTTCATAGTAGCCTCATTATACCATAGAATATTCTGAAGCTACAAAGATATAAAAACATTCCCCTAGAGTAGTTGTTAATATGAATAACAGAAACTCTTTTATAACCATTACTGCACATTCAATGTACTCTTAGAGCTAAGCTTTCGCTACGGGTGTATATAAAAGAATTCCACCGAACTCCCTGTGGCTGTTACTCTCTATATTCTGAAATATAAGACATTTTAGCTTTGTAAAATAAATGTATCTAGACACCTTTTAATATATTGATTTATTCTAAACCCCTACGAACTTATATACTAAAAGACGTCTAGATACATTCAATTCGCAAAGCTAAAAATTCTTATATTTCTAAACAGAGGGAGTATACCACAAAGTAGCAACCGATAACAAACCAAATTCTTGCAGAATCGCCAACTGGTCAATTTCTGATAAAAGCATAAGGATGTCCAAGTTCAATAGACACATATAGCGATGCTAGGACAAAGATCTGAGTAGAATTTGATGCTCGCAGTTCCGGATATTAAGCTGCTCACAGCCACGTAACTACATGTACGATACAAAGCTGTCACAGTTCAGAAAGCAATGGGCACACAGTGCCTGACGACGATAGGTGTACGAGAGCTTGACAATGCTAGGGAAGTAGTTCACTTCTTAGTGCTGCCTTCCTCTAGCTCTTTCCTCAGCTGCAGCGAGAAATCATCATTCACATCGTCGTCATCCCAATCGTCCTCCCATTGCTGGACAACTTCGTTACCATCTTCCTTGTCATCCCATTCTACAATAACAGAAAATGTGGTTAACAGATGCACAACTTCATCACAAGGAATACAAGATTCATACATATAATTTGCACAATATATGTAAAAAGAACTGTGTTAGTCAGCAGAGCATCTGCAACCACAAAGCAACACTCACTCACAGAAGTCGCTCATATCACAGGCCAAGAAGATACAAGCGATGGTAAAATGAAGTACGAGGCACAGCTTTCAAATAGTGCCATCATAAGTTCATAACTACCCCACCCGTAGTAGCAAGGCAAAGGGAAGGCAAATTAATAGAACAGATACTATCATACAGTGTCCTAGAAAATTCAGAAATTCAGTTTTTTTGTAACCTGTGAACTGCACACAGTTATGCAACTTAAGTGTACACATTCAGTAGAAGCAATAAAAGAAACAACTATACCAAAATCATTTACCTCATGACATTACTCACTGTAAGATATTTTTACTTACTGTAATACAAGTGTACTACATACAGCAGTCCATATATAACATAAAAGATCAATTACACATGAAGAACGATGCTTTCGAGTCCACAATTCAAGTAAAATAGTCGACACCACCTAGGCAACTAGTCAACCACTGGTAAGACCTACT
Organism: Avena sativa; assembly: GCA_916181665.1. NCBI lineage: Eukaryota > Viridiplantae > Streptophyta > Magnoliopsida > Poales > Poaceae > Avena > Avena sativa. The sequence continues at coordinate 78,250,742 of OV702295.1, read as the reverse complement.
AGTCTCACGGGATATACATAGGCAGGCAGAATGTTTAAATCGATCAAGCTTCCCACTATTTGAGTGGGCATTACACATCTATGCGTACTTTTAGTTGATTTGCTGTACTGAGTCAAACAGACAAAACCAGCTAGGTAATCAATCCGCAGTCGTAGACTAGTCGTCCACTTAAAAATAATAAGAGTGGAACTGGAAACTGTAATATAACTAAAGAGTCAGAGGTAATAGGCACATACTAAAAAAACAAGTTTCGTTATGACAAAAGCTAGATCTTGTAGTAACGATGAGGGCAGTTTTGGCCCTGTATATAACCCTCTGATTGCAACTCTAGCTGGGCCATTGATGCAACATGTGCACACACATGCCCACCACACGCACACACAACTGTCCACGCCACAAACTAGAACACTTCCTCTTGTTAAATTTTTTATGAGTACATGACTACTCTTAGGTTCAGTCATTCAGACCATCCAACAACAACAAAATGTGATGGCATTATTCGATGATCACAATTGCGTTGTTCCAATTCCAAAATTTGGCTTTGTTACTGCTCATCTATTTGTGCTTTTCACATACTATCTTTCATCATTTATAGACCCTAAAAGGTCAACATAGCAGCATGCACAAACAAGTTTTTGCGTCAACACAAGTATGCACACCATAAAGGCCCCTCAAATATGTACACGGATACATTTCATTTTATTACGGCTTTCCTTATCATCAATCTATACGAATTGTATGTCTGCAGATGCTATTTCTGGACACATGGCAAGTTACCTTATAAGATTAAGACTTGGCCTCCCAAAAACTTAATACACCAGCTAACAATATAGGATTTATGAATTTGTAAAATAGCATTTGATAAATTGCTCAAGAATCAACAGAAATTGGTTTATTTTCTAATATCCTTTCAATATTCAGGGACTTGATATTCTAATCATGAAGAAACATGCAATCGTGTCAACTGAAGAAACATGGACTGAAGATCAATGTTTCCAAAGGAGAAGATGCCTAAACATAATTTCGTCAATAGGGTTTAAAACCACTGCAAGCAGCAAGCCAGCAACTGCAGCTAAACATTCTGTGTGCCTCATATTTTCCTAGAAGGAATAATCATGAATATTGTGACAAATGTTAGCATAAACCCTGCATCTTCAGAGTAGCCAGTTTAGACAGTTCGTCAGGGTTGGTTCTGACGCTGTTAGCCTCTCTCTCTGTTTAAGTTTCAGATAGGCTTAGTTGTCCTGGTCTTTGGCTTAACCAACCAGGACCTATTCTGTTGGCTGCACGATGCCCTCGTGGGATGGCACGGGAAACATGGATCGTGGGAGCTCAACACGTTTCTCTGTAACAGAATAAAAGGAAGGAAAGATCAGAAAAGCCAGTAGTTGTTACGGCACCAAAACTCTCTGCCTCTGCTTGTCGTGTTCATAGAATTCGAGAGAGAGAGCAGACCACATCTGGTATCAGAGCCCTAACCCCATGGTTGGGACTCCACCACCGAGCGCGTCGGCGGCAGCAGCCAAGACCAACACGCCCCCTGCAGCGGGGTCCTCTCGTCGCGTGCGCTCTCAGAGCCGCGGACGGAGCAGGAGAAGGGATGGCGGCGGCGGCGAGGTCGTGGTGAGGGAGACGGTCGTACGGGAGACGGGCGGCGGCGGATCTGCGAACTGGCCCACTCTCACACGCACCAACTACACCGAGTGGGCGATCCTGATGCGTGTCCAGCTCCAGGGCGCTGGGCTCTGGGACGCTGTCGACACGGATGATGCACCGGAGCGGCAGGAGCGGCAGGCGCTCGGCGCCATTCTGCGCTCTGTGCCACCGGAGATGGTGCAGATATTGGCAGCGAAGGACAACGCCAAGGTGGCCTGGGACACCATCAAGACAATGCGCGTGGGGGTGGATCGCGTCCGGGAGGCGCGCCGCCAGAAGCTCCGCAAGGACTTCGACTCGCTGGCATTCAAGAGCGGGGAGAGCGTCGAGGACTTCTCCCTGCGCGTGTCCAGCCTGGTCATTGAGCTGCAGTCCCTGGGCGACACCACGTCGAAACTCGATGGCGTGCAGAAGATACTGCGGGTCGTCCCGCCCAGGTATGCGCAGATGGCATGTTCCATTGAAACTCTGCTTGACCTTAAGGATCTGTCGATCGACGAGCTGAGCGGGCGGCTCGCTGCCTCCGAGGGACGCGGCGAACCAGAGACCGACGCGGGCGGGCGCTTGCTCCTCACGGAGGAGGAGTGGCGTGCCCGCAGTGGTGGCCGCCAGCACGGATCAGGCGGGTCCGGCGGCAAGCAGAAGAATCATCGCCCGAGCGGGGGCGAGGACGGCGCGCGCGGCGGCGGCGGCGCGTCCAAAGACGACAAGTGTCGTTACTGCAAGAAGGGCCATTGGGCCCGTGAATGCAGGAAGAAGCGGGACGAGGAGGCCCAGGCGCATCTCGTGCAAGGCGAGGACGATGCCGACCCCGCCATGCTCATGGCGGTGCGCGTGCCTGATGACATGGGCGACGCGGGGCCTGCAGATGCGCAGCGCGTCTACCTCAACGAAGAGCGCGCGCACGTCGAGCTCCGCCATGGGACGGAAGCTGCTGATGCTGTGTGGTTCCTCGACACTGGCGCGTCGAACCACATGACCGGCGACGCCAACGTCTTCTCCGAGCTCGACAACAAGATCTCTGGCCGCGTCAAGTTTGGCGACGGCTCGCTCGTTGAGATACACGGGCGTGGGACGGTGCTCTTCCCTGCCGCTGGAGGGCAGCACCGCGCATTGACAAACGTGTACTGGATCCCGAGGCTTCGGAGCAGCGTCGTCAGCATAGGGCAGCTCGATGAGATCGGGTGCCCCACGCACATCAAGGACGGCACCATGACGGTGCGCGACAGGCTCAGGCGGGTGATAGTCAGCGCGCCTCGGGCTCGCAATCGCCTGTACCCCACTCGCCTGCCAATCGTGAGACCAGCCTGCATGCTGGCACGCACCGGAGACACCGCGTGGCTCTGGCACGCCAGGTTCGGCCACCAACACTTCCAGGGGCTCGAGCGCCTCGCGGCCAAGGTAATGGTGCGCGGCATGCCTCAGATCACGCACCCAGAGGAGATCTGCGACGCGTGCCTTGCTAGGAAGCAAAAGAGGATGCCGTTCCCGCAGGCAGCAAAGTTCAGGGCATCTGCCGCCCTGGAACTTGTTCACGGCGACCTCTGCGGCCCCATCTCGCCACCGACGCACGGAGGCAGACGGTTCTTCCTGCTCCTGGTCGATGATCATAGCAGGATGATGTGGATCACTCTCCTGAGAACCAAGGACAAGGCCGCTGCCGCGCTTCGACGCTTCACAGCAGCAGCGGAGATGGAGTCAGGGCAGCGCCTCCGCACCCTCCGCACTGATCGTGGGGGAGAATTCACGTCGAGGGACTTCGCCTCCTTCTGCGCTGACCGTGGAACAGCCCAGCACCTCACCGCCCCGTACTCACCACAGCAAAACGGGGTGGTGGAGCGCCGGAATCAGACAATCGTCGGGATGGCGCGGAGCATGTTGAAGGCAATGGGCATGCCAGCTGCGTTCTGGGGGGAGGCGATGACCACCGCTGTCTTCGTTCTCAACCGCTCATTCACCCCCGCAGCGTGGACGGGCGCACCTCCTTCGAGGCGTGGCACGGGCACAAACCAGATGTCCATTACCTTCGTGTCTTCGTTTGCAGGGCACATGTGAAGACGACGAGGCCAGGCCTCAAGAAGCTTGATGATCGCAGCGCTCCAGCTGTGTTCCTCGGCTACGAGCCAGGAAGCAAAGCATACAGGCTGTACGACCCTGCGACTAAGCGTGTGGTGGTGTCGCGCGACGTCGTCTTTGAAGAAGGACGTGCGTGGGACTGGTCGGGAGATCCAGATACCCGCGACACCGGCGACTTCGTCATCGAGTACACGGAGTACGGGGGAGCCACAGCGAGCAGCGGTGACGACAGCACTCGCTCTGAGGCGCGCAGCGACCCGACTGGCCTAGAGCCAGACGCGGGAGACGCCACGGGAACAGATGCTGTCGCTCCTACCACGCCAGCCCCTACCACACCAGTCTGCATCGAGAACTGCCACAACACCAGCTGCAGCTGCGATAGAGCTCGCCACACCTCCGTCAGCACCAGATCCCGAGCTCCACGACGGCACCTTCGACCCAGAAATCCCGCAGCGCTACCGCCGCGTCACCAATCTGATTGGGCCAGATGCAGTGGCGCCCGGGCTAGCGGAGCGGCTCTTCCTCACCTCTGCAGAGGAGCCGTCAAGCGTCGCAGAAGCTAAGAAGGATCCAAGCTGGCGTGCAGCAATGCTGGAGGAGATGACGGCAATTGAGGGGAATCAGACCTGGGAGATGACTGATCTGCCTCGAGGTCACAAACCTATCGGCCTGAAGTGGGTCTTCAAGGTCAAGCACGACGAGCGCGGCGCCATCATCAAGCACAAGGCGAGACTTGTGGCGAAAGGCTACGTCCAGCAACAAGGAGTCGATTTTGACGAGGTATTCGCCCCTGTCGCCAGAATCGAGTCTGTTCGTCTGCTTCTGGCTCTTGCTGCACAGGAAGGATGGCCGGTTCATCACATGGACGTGAAATCGGCATTCTTGAACGGTGACCTCCAGGAGGTGTACGTCATGCAGCCGCCCGGATTTGTCGTCGCCGGAGAAGAGGGAAAGGTCCTGCGCCTGCGCAAGGCGCTGTACGGCCTGCGGCAGGCTCCTCGTGCCTGGAATGCCAAGCTTGATGCCACTATGGCGTCACTCGGGTTTCAGCACAGTGAGTCTGAGCACGCCGTCTACATCCGCGACAAGCTGATTGTTGGGGTGTATGTGGACGATCTCGTCATCACCGGGAGCAGCGACGGTGATCTCCAACGGTTCAAGGAGGAGATGAAGGGGGCATTTCGCATGAGCGACCTCGGGCTGCTCAGCTACTATCTGGGCATCGAAGTGCGTCAGAGTGCGATCGGCATCACCCTTGCCCAGACCTCGTACGCCAAGAGTGTGCTGGAGAAGGCCAGACTCGCAGGTTGCAATGCTTGCTCTGTCCCTATGGAGACGCGACTGAAGCTCAGCAAGGACAGCACCGCGCCGGCCGTCAACGTCACCCACTACAGAAGTGTGGTTGGCAGCCTCCGGTACCTGACTCACACTCGCCCAGATATCACCTATGCCGTGGGATACGTGAGCAGGTTCATGGAGCGTCCAACTGAGGAGCATTGGACGGCGGTGAAGCACATTCTGCGGTATGTCGCAGGAACCTTGGACTACGGCTGTGTCTATGGGAGAAAGGGAGGAACCAGTGCTGGACTGAAAGGATTCAGTGACAGCGACATGGCAGGCGGCGTCGACACAAGGAAGAGCACCACAGGAGTGTTCTTCTTCCTCGGCGACAACCCAGTCAGCTGGCAATCCCAGAAGCAAAAGGTGGTGGCGCTCTCGTCCTGCGAGGCAGAGTACATTGCAGCTACCACCGCGGCGTGCCAAGGAATTTGGCTCGCGAGGCTGCTAGGTGATTTCAGGGAAGAAGAACCAAAAGCAGCTACTCTGATGGTGGACAATCAGTCCGCTATCTCCCTGATCAAGAACCCGGTGTTTCACGAGAGAAGCAAGCACATTGACCTCCGGTTCCACTACATTCGCGAGTGTGTGGAGAAGGGGCAGATCCTCGTGGAGTTCACCAGCACAGAGTCGCAGCTCGCTGACATCCTGACGAAACCTCTGGGTCGAGTCAAGTTCCAGGAGATGCGAGGTAGGATAGGTGTAGCTCAAATAAAGTGAAGATGGCAGGGATTAGGGGGAGATTGTTAGCATAAACCCTGCATCTTCAGAGTAGCCAGTTTAGACAGTTCGTCAGGGTTGGTTCTGACGCTGTTAGCCTCTCTCTCTGTTTAAGTTTCAGATAGGCTTAGTTGTCCTGGTCTTTGGCTTAACCAACCAGGACCTATTCTGTTGGCTGCACGATGCCCTCGTGGGATGGCACGGGAAACATGGATCGTGGGAGCTCAACACGTTTCTCTGTAACAGAATAAAAGGAAGGAAAGATCAGAAAAGCCAGTAGTTGTTATGGCACCAAAACTCTCTGCCTCTGCTTGTCGTGTTCATAGAATTCGAGAGAGAGAGAGACAGACCACAACAAATAGTAATCAATCATGAATACACCAAGATCATCTGTTTCATAAAGTAACATAGTTACATAAACATGTACAAACATTCCCGAAAGGCTTCTAATTCAGTACCATGCTAATTACTCGCTAGCGAAGATGAATGCTAAGTCAGATAAATCAGGGCAAGGGATACTAACTGGGGCATGACATACCTCACGCTCGGAAAAATCCACATCGGAGACAATCCAGTATTCTACTAATTTGCCCTAAATTGATCTCAAAGAAAAAATTGCCCTAAGTTATAACGCGAATCTCTCCTATAGCATATCTCGAATGTAGCGTGAGATGACCGATAGATCGCACAGGTTTCAGATCAACCCCAAACCTACTCGCCTGAATCGAGATCCTGACGCAAACAAGCTATGTCGAACCGGGCCGTGTTCGCCTAAATATAGGTAGGCAGCAGCGGGGACATACCTTGGTCGATCTCGAACTCCTCGAACTCGTCGTCGTCCTCGAGGAGGTCCATCTTGGCGGCCTCCGCCTTCGGATCCGCCGGTGCCGCCGCCGCCATCAACGCTGGTGCTGGTATCTACCTGCGACGCCGCAGAGCAGATCAGAGAGTCAGCGGGGAGATCCGGATTGGTTCGTTCGTGCGGGCGCGTAGGGGGTTGAGGAGGAAGAGGGATCGAGCGCGAAACCTACCTGCTTCGCGTGGCGTGTTGCTCGTCTAGAGAAGAAGAAACCCTAGAGCTGGGGGGGGGCGGATGGTCAGCAGGACTGCAGGAGAGGATGTTCTAGGCGGATCGGTGCCAGGCTGGTTCAGGAGGAGTTAAAACGGAGGCGTCCATTCGACCTGGGTCGAGCCGTTGCTCGGTTCAGGTCCGGGTCACCGACCAACTCTATTTCTACTGGTTCGCTAAAAAACTTCTCCGTGTGAACAAAAATCCAGTATACGGACCCTGCTTTTTTTTTCTCTAAAAAAGAAATAAAATCAGGCCATAAAAAGGGAAAGCATATGAAATTTGAACAAACACGTACTCCCTCCGTTTAGAAATATAAGATGTTTTAGGTTTGTGAAGGAGATATATCTAGACACATTTTAGTGTATAGGTACATATTATTCACAAACCTAAAACATCTTATATTTCTAAACGGAGGAAGTACTAGCTATGTTTCAAATTATAAGACGTTCTAAAATGCTAGTTTAGCCTTCTAAACGTCTTATAACCAGAATAGAAAATTACCAAGCAAATTCAGCCTCAAGCACACATGTCTCCTGTCACATGCTTCTCTTCTGCAGTGAGGAACAATGTCACCTTGGCTTCGCTGGCAAACTTGTAGACTTTCTGAGGCATGGACAAACAAGATTATGAGTGATCCGGAAAAAAAAAGATTATGGGTGTGTAATTTTGGCTTAAAATATTTCATGTACTTCATATCCAATTGTAATTTAGAGGACGCCATATGGCGTGCCGTTTTGGCTCCCGAGTCCAGATGCCCCCGCTTTGCTGGACCAATCATGTTATCCCAACATCTGTGCATGGCAGGGCTACCTCTTGTTTCAGGGCGCGCAGAAAATACATATACAAGAGAGGATCGTGTATTGGTACACAAGTACAGTTGAGAGAGACCTATGCTAATAAATTTGAATCTGAAGGAGCATGAAATCGGAAAGGTAATGATTGTGAAACATATACCGGCGGTACAGGATACATGCATGCATGTACATGATTTTTGTTCCTCTGCATCTCTCTGTCTCTTTGTTCCTTCTGCTATTTTCTATGGTCTGGCTAGGAAAGCAGTTGCTTCCTTTGTTCCTTTTGCTACGAGAGTGACAGAGCAACACATGAACACACCGCTACCACTGGCTAGCGTTGGACTCTTTGTTCACGAGTTGAAGCATTGGCCGTCAGCAGCCCCATCAGGGTCCAGGAAGAAGAATGGGTCGTCGTCATGGGAGGATGATTTGAGGAATCAAACCGATGACCAAGAAATAAACACGGAGGATCAACTAGCAGATAAAGAAGAAACAGTCAGACCAGGGAACATCAAGAAAATACGAGTCGACGCTTCCTCGAAGGGATCGTCATAGGCCCAAGAAAACATGCATCAGAGACACACCTGGAATCTTTCGCCGATGCGTCATCAACATGGCCTGGGTCTGGATTATCGCTTGAGGGCCTAGATTCCATGTAACATCCAAATGACCAATTTTTTCACCATGGTCTCGGTGCTTCTCTAAGCATATGAGCATAGGTACTTGGAATAGATCATGCCTTGTCTCACCTTCACTTTGTTTGCCGGAGCTACGAGAGCGGAGAAGTAAAGAGGCCGGAGGAGAGGAAGATGGGGCGAAGTCTACGAATGGGCAACAGAAAGGGAAACGGGAAAGGAGAGCTGTACACATTAATCATTTCAGCGCAAATGGGCTCATGCACTGTTTAAAAAGGAAGATACAAAGTCAACACGACACGTGAGCTGATTGGTTCACATATATGGATCATCTGAACCCGAGAGCTCAAACGAGTTTTTCGACGCAATATGTGCTATGCTTCAAGGATTTTGATAGTGCTAGGCTAGGTTTCTTCCTCTCTTTTTTTTCCCAATTGTCGATGTGCCTAACAAGCACTTCTCAGATAACCACACCGTGTTATTGAATTTAACCACAACGACACAAGAAAATGACATCGCCTACTTTTTTCTTTTTGGGAACTGAATGACATCGCGTTCCGATGGACGATTTTGGGCCCCCAAAACCCCAACGCCAGAGAACAGCAAACAGATCCAATCGGCCAATCCTGGAGGAGTGCCACGTCTGCATCGATTTCAGTCGTCTGATTGCTGCATCATTCGAGTTCCTGACACTGTTGTGTGAGATGTGACCAGGGGCGGGCAGAGCAGCAGCGAGGGCCCACTCGCCAGCGACACAAGCCTGCCGCCGCCGCAAACTAGCCGTTGGGATCAGGGGCTCGCCGGCCGCCACCGGATAGCTGTCGCGATTAATTGCAACAGCTAGCGGTAGCCCCCCAACGGTCACTAGACTCGAACCACATACACCCAGCGATCCCCTTTATAATCACGGCCCCTCTCTCCCTCCCAATTCCCCAATTCTCCAAACCCTCTCCGGCCAGTCCGATCCGATCTGCTCCTGTCCCCTCCCCTCCTCGATCCATCGCCGCGAGTAGCAACCGCACGGACGAACGATGGCGAGGGGCGAGAACAGCGAGTCGCACGGCTCCGGCAACGTCCCCGCGTCCCCCGCGGCGTCCTCGGTGAAGCAGGCCCCGGCGGCGGCGCGTGGCGCGGAGGGGCAGTCGGTGGTGCGGCGGCTGCAGTCGGAGCTGATGGCGCTGATGATGGGCGGCGACCCCGGGGTGTCGGCGTTCCCGGAGGGGGACAACATCTTCCAGTGGATCGGTACCATCGACGGCTCCGCCGCCACCGCCTACGAGGGCACCTCCTACCGCCTCGCGCTCGCCTTCCCCAGCGACTACCCCTACAAGCCACCCAAGGTGCGGTTCGAGACCCCCTGCTTCCACCCCAACGTCGACACCCACGGCAACATCTGCCTCGACATCCTCCAGGACAAGTGGTCGTCCGCCTACGACGTCCGCACCATCCTCCTCTCCATCCAGAGCCTGCTCGGAGGTTTGTATTTCTTCACGTACCACCAGATCAGATCTGTTTTTATTTCTTCTCTTTTGTTCTGTCTGCTTGATCTGATGCGTGATTGGATCTTTGAATGCAGAGCCCAACAACGACTCCCCGCTCAACACACAGGCGGCTGCGCTGTGGGCTAACCAAGAAGGTAACACTCAAGATCCCGTCCCGTCGTGATTAACCGACAGACCTTTTCTTGGTTCTGAATTGGCTTGCTCCCGTCCTCGTTCTTGTGTGTGCAGAGTTCAGGAAAATGGTAGAGAAGCTCTACAAGCCCGCATAGAGGAAGAGGAAAAGGAAGGCGGGATCTATCGGAATGGATGAAGCGGCTCCATAATAGGTTGTCAACTGTTGGATATGGACATGTAATAGCTTGGATAGATTGTCAACTGTTCGATAGATTCTTTCAGTGTTCCAGTTTTTGTTCCGGTGTTTCTGTCTGCCATTGCTGAGATGGACATACTTTGTAACGAGGAATTCAACTTCCAGATGATTCAGAAGAATATAGCTCCCATTTATTTTATCTTATGTGTATCCCCTTTTTAAAATGAGACGTGCATTTGCTTTCCAGAGAAAACTAAATGATTTCATAGCAATCAGAGGCGCTGCTCAAATTGAGAACAACGTTGAAGCAACAGCAGAACATGGAGCACAAAAATCACAAGATGGTAGTATCCCATGCATCCAAACGTTGAAGCAACCAGCTGCACGCCCATTCAACGAGGTGTTTGGATGCAAAATGAGAAGGCTTCAATGCAGAGAGACATGAATAGCATTCCCATTATCCCAGGAAAGAAGAAGCAGCTCCGTAATTCTGGTGTTCCAAAAATTGTGAACTCTTGGATAGGTTCCTCGTTGTTTCAGTTTCTCATTGCTAGGATGGACACACTTTACCGATTTGAGTAACAAGGAATTCAAATTCGACTGGTCCAAAAGATCTTGTTTACTAGATCTTGTTTCACGGAGTATATATCAATTGCTTTCTACAAAAGCCTCTAGAAAAACGTGATTAAATGATTTCATACTAATCAGATGCAGTAAAAATGGCGTTCAGCAACACATCCAATGAACTCACTGCAAAAGCGTTCAGCCACACATCCAATGAACCCACTGCAAAATTAAGCAACGCCCATTTGAACGAGGTTTTGAATGTAACACGAGAAGGCACTACAATGCAAAGACAGAGGATCAAAACATGAGATACAGCCCCGTGAAAAGTACTGCCAAAATTTGTCCAAAGGGATTCTTTGTTCCAAAACTAACTTCATCCCAGCAAGCAGCAGTTGCAAGCTTAGGGACCGGTGTTCTGCCACGACAATTGACAGCAAGCAACAGTTGCAAGCTGAAAACAGAGACACTGAACAACAAACAAGCATAGAGACACAGCTTACGGGCGCTTCTGCCAACAGTTGGTCAATTTCAGGCATGTTACATCTAGAGCTCCCTAAGAAAGGGAAGCTTCTTCTAGTTCAGTAAATCTAAGCTAATCCGGATAGAATAGGATACATTGAAGTCAAGACTATCAACGGCATTCTCTGATGAGACGTGATATCCGCTGAAAGAATACTGGGCACATGGTCACACTGAACCTTATGTCCTGCACTTTCATCCACTCCAAAGCGATTTTCTCCAGTGTGCCTAGTGAAGAGTACTTGTAGGCCCATTCACCACCATCAGGTTGCTCTAACCATGTAAGGGTGAAATTATAACCTACAATGAATTGAAGATCTCAGTTAAGACTGTATTCAGTGCCTTTATGCACACTATAATAACTACCTCAAAATGAAGCATCAACTCATGTGAAATCACAAAGGTACATATCGGCTAGACATTTTTTACACTATAATAAGATGTCAAAACATACTATCTATCACTAATTGACAGGAAAGTAGCCTAGGCATCTGTATAGGAGTACTTGACTTACATGTTTACTGCATGATCTATTGTACAGATTTTAATCTAAGCATACAAAATAGAAAAATATATCAATGTCACTGTACAAAGATTCCAAAGAAGTTTGAGATCTTGATGGCTAGAAGTATGAAATGGTCTGATAATAATAACTGAAGATCGGAAGTGTGGTCTAAAAATTCTATGTTACACTATCATCGTTGTCGTTGCTGTGACAATATTGTGCACATGGTCCACTCAAGTATTAAATTGTTTAGTATGCAGGGCCAGGTAAAACAATGGCTAAGCTCCAAGAAAATGTGCTCTTCTCTTGTTGGAAGACAGCTGACAGCCTTACATTGAATGTGTATTTAGGTACCACAATTTGAAGTTTATAGAAACATTTTTTATACTTAAGAGGGGGTCATTTCTGAACATAATAAACCGGATATCCAGCTTGGCAGCATGGGTAACATAGAGAATCAGAAACATGAATGTGCAATATCATGACCAGATGTAAAATCTAAACCATAATAACTAATAGTGCGATGTAGCAAAAATAAGAACGTGAGAACTGGTGTTTGCATGTACCACTAGCTTCATGATGGACTGAAAGTGAGAATCCTTCCGTTTCATTCTTCAATGAAAATTTCATGCCAACTAAAGATTCAGCCAGCATATGATACACACAAGAACTAGAACTTTCATCTGTCCCATTCCCTGAAAGCATCAGCCTTGTAAGTTGGACAAATTTACAGGCATAAGAACAAGTACAAACTGCAATCCAGCTATATATAATCCTATATTTGTACATATCTACTAACCTGGGATGCATATATTTCTTGTACAGCACTCCAGCTACAGAAACAATACAAGCCATAAATATGGTTTAATAAGAAAGAAATAAAGGTCAACATAATCATATACCCTTGCATATTTCTACATTATTGTGACAAACTTGCCTCTCTAGCTTCATCCTGAAAGGTACTATGGTGGACAGTGGCATTCGCAATGGACGTTATATTGTTCGACTCTGGTGTCCTTTTTGCAGGTGAAACTGTAGTATGTTTTGTATCATTCTTCTCAGCCAGGAGAAGCTTAAGCCTTGAAATTTCAGTTTCAAACTCCTTTGCTGCATAAAAAAAAAAGCAGCACAAGGTAAATAAATAGTTGCGGCTAAATCAATTTAATTACTTAAAACATAATGGAAGACAGAAATAGATATAGTGGCAATCTACAAAGTATAGGTGATTTTGGGAGGACTTCTGTACCTCGTAAGTTGGATACTATTATCATTTTTTTGAGAAACAAGTTAAACATTGTTACACTTCAGCATACCCGAATATTAATGAGGTAAAAAATAACCAGAAATTACTTTGTGAAGACTTGTACGTTTGCATCATAATAGTAAACAATGGAAAATATAACAATGTTCGTAAACACTTAATAATGTTAGAATTAAACGAAAGGTGAAGCATATTTTGGACCATAATAGAGACAAGCAGATAAACGCACAGAGAAATATTATTTCAACACCATCATCCATCCAAACACCACATTATAGAATTGGAAACATAACATGAAGCCAATTCATTTTGTTGTCAATGTCTCACTTGCATATAACAACTATTTCATTACAAATCCTGCATTTTCAGAGATATTCACAAAATTGAATGACTTACTCAAGTTGGTCATATCACAGGAAAGTACAACAATTAATCAACTAAAGAATTAACTTTGATGTACTCACATGACATAAAAGATCAGGAACTAATTTGATGTAGGGTATGGCAAGTATCACAACCCAATAAAGTTGGCACTTGACAAACATCAAACGTGGACTTTCTGCATCTAGCTGCACCTACACCCATTTCTAGAGCATGCACCCTTGACTTTTCAAGAAATGTAAAAAACAAATTGTTGTTTTGAAAATAAAAACAAATGGCCTGCACAAAGTGCACCTTCACAATAGGTTTATACCCTCTTATAATCATATGTGAGTGGAAGTTTTATGAAGAAATAGTCTAATTAGACTATACTCCTATATTAGTGAGAAGCATCACACCAATTGTTCAACTTGTTGGCTAATATCATGCGATGTGGCCTGTTTGTTGCTAATCTTTTAACTTGAGCATAAGTATAGCATATAAAGGGGAATCAACTCAGACAGATTACCAATTTTTGGTGGTTATTTCTCTCAAACAAAATAAAATATCAAAGAAGTGTGGCGACCAGACAATATTCACAAAACACTACTCAAACAATTAAGCCTGATCATTAGAAAAGTTGCAGCCTGGGGCAATAGTTGGTTACACAATACAAATACTTAGAAATGTGAGTTGCCTCAAATTCATACCATAACTAAGATAAGTTGATGCAAGGGCATGTCCAAAGGGGAGGTGCTAGCCACGTATGCCAGGATCGATTTTCTGGCAGAACGACAGTTGCATTTTGAAATCCTAGCGCTCGATGTTGCATCAACTCATGATAAAGCAGTGAGCGCTTAGCCTTTTTTTCTGCCTTCCATAATTCACGTAAGCAGCAGCCACGGACTCTTTCATAGACGCAAGGGTTATCTTCCGATCATTTTTTCTCCTAGCGCCTACCCGTCGTTGTACATGGCCTAAGAGGTATCATATATATCAGTACTACCTTATTCCCCCAACAATCATTCCATCCCATTCTAAGTTTTCTGAATGGTTCTATTTCGTTCTACATGATCCAACCAACCAAACATGGTATTGGCCTGTTACAGATTACTGCTCTCCAATTCTCAAAGACACGTCCCAGTCCCATAAATGCGTGATTTACACTGACACACTACCAATCTCCATTTTCTAAGCATTAACAGGACCAGACGGTAAAGGAAACTCACTCTTGCAGGTGTCGTCGACTGAAACTGTTCGGGCCTCCGCAAGCTGCTGCTCCCTATCAACTAAAAGTGACTGGGTCTCCGCAAGTTGGCGCTCCTTATCAACTAAGAGTGTCCGCGTCTCTGCAAGTTGACGCTCCTTGCTGAGCCTGGCACCAGGAAATCAACAACAGAATGAAGAGGAAGCAACATCTCAGGCGTCATTCACCCGTAAAGCAGCAGCAAAACCCAAATCAGCACGCTCGATACAAGCTTTTAATCTTACAGCTCATCGCGAAGGCGGTTGTTCTCTTTCTGGAGGTTCCGGAGCTCGCTCTCCATCTCCTTCAGGCCTGCATCATCCAGATTACAAAATCTTAAAAAAAAAACATCTCCAGCCGAGAAAGGAAGCGATCGGGTTCGCTTTACCTTCGCACATCTCGTTGATGTCGGGGTCCCGGTCCCGCACCGTCCCATCGGCGAGCAGCTTGCGCTTCTGCGGGCAACGAATCGGCGGCGCAAAAGAGGGGAAAATGAGACGGCAAGGTTGGGGAGATCCGTGGCCACGGGTAGGGTACCGAAGGGAGGGAGGAGTTAGGCGGCGGTACCTTGAGGCCGGTGTACTTCTGGTAGAGTTTGGCGTTGAGGTCCTGCATCCGCGCGGGCGAGGGTTCCAGAAGCTTCTAGAGCGGGAGAAGAGGGGTCGGCGAGATGCAGCGGAGTTAGGGGCGGAGCGGGTGAAGAGAATTTTTGGGGAGATTTTGAATGGGATATTTTATTGTTTGCTTTGGGCACTTGATCATTTGCCCTCAATTACATTGACCTCCCTTTTTCGCCACGGTTTACTTTGGCATTACCTCAATTTAATTTCTTTTCTTTTGAGGACTTAGGAAAAACTGCAAGACAAAACGGCCCTGCACACGCGACTCTGCCCCTATGTTTAGAACGAGGATGAAAGAGCACTTAGCTCGCTGCTGGAGCAACTGCCACCGGCGCCGCCGCTTGCCGCTGCAACTGGCCGACACCGCTGCACCTCCGCCGCTAGCTGCAACAGCCAGAGGAGCGACGAATCAAAATCAGAGAAGGGAGCGGCGACCAGCCAGCTCGTCGCCGACGGCCGGAGCGCCTAAATCCTAACCCTAGCTCTTTGTAGAGGGGAAGAGCGAGGTGAGCTGGTCGTACCTAGCGCCGCGGGGGAGATCTCGCCTCCAACCGCCGTCTCTATCGCCGGCCGCCGTGAAGGTTGTTGCCGCCGCCAATTCCTCTGCTCATATGGATCGGGAAGAGCGAGGTGAGTTTTGCATATGGGTAGAAAAAAAAAAGTCGTACTACGCGTCCCCGTAGATAATTTCCCAAAATCTTTCCGGTCCTCTGACATGTCCCTAAAAAATCCCGAAATCTCACTTTTGCTATAAACATACTTGTTTTTACTATAAATACATCCGTCTTTGTTATATGTAGCAGAAAACGGTTCGTGTTAGAAAAAGAACAAATAGACCGGACCTCGCCAGAGAACTTTGTAGCAAAAAAATTTCTAATATAGCAAAACTGGCATCGTCGGAGACTCTCGCCGGGAAAAACCTCGCCAAAGACCTCGTAACAAAAAAATTACGTTGTTATAGCAAAATCACAAAACGTTTGTAACAAAAAATATTGGCAAATGTAGCAAAAATCAGATTTCGTCGGAGACATCGCCGAAAACCTTATAGAAAAAAATTGCTACCTAGTAAAACGACTTCGCCGGAGACTATCGTTGGTCATCTTGTAGCAAAAGTTTTACATTATTATAGCAAAAACAAATAGCATTTGTAGCAAAAAATCACGCCGTGTAGCAAAAAATCCCTCGCACGATAATTCCCCATCCTGTTCGTAGCTAATTCATCGACCGTCGGTAGCAACATTGATAGTCGTCTGTAGCTAAAACACCGACCGTCCGTAGCAAAATCTACATGTGGTAGGTAGCATGCGCGGTGTCACCATCTCAAACCACTGTTCCCCGCCGGAGGTTGAAACTGTCGGGCAAAATCCGGCCACGTCCTTGTCGGAGGCGAGCCCATGGTCCTCTTGAATCCAAGCTAGATCGGGGCAGCGGGACATCGCGCACACCGGCAGATGAGCAGGCACACGCGGCGGCAGGCGTGTGCGGCGGCGCTGCCGGCACAAAGTGAGGCGGCGCAGCGACGCGCAAGCAGCAGCGGGCGCGCTCGGCGACGCTGGCGGCGCGAGGTGAGGCTGCGTGCAAGGAGGAGCGGGCGCGCACGGCGGCGCAAGGTGAGGCGCGCAACGGGCAGCACAACAACAAACAAGCAGGGGCGAGTGCGCGCAGCGATGCTGGCGGCGCGAGGTGATGCAACCGTCTGCGCGTTGGTGGAGGAAAAAACGAGGACAAGGACAATTGGTGACCCAGTACATACGCGACGCAACGAAGGAACCGGGGATCGAGAACCCTATCATTTTCCAAAAAAATTGCGAGATCAAAAGGAATTCGGGTTATACGTACATGTATTTTTTTTCCTTGTTTTTAGTGAGAGCGTGGTGAATAAACCTAGTCAACGGGCCGGCCTGGCACGGCACGCCATGGACCGTTAGATTTGCGGGCTGGGCCGGCACACGTACCTACATTCTAGGCCCGGCCACGGCACGCGCGTTTAATAGGCCGTCCCGTGGCACGTCAAGCATGTTAGCTTTTTCTAGTCCGTCAAATTAATCTATAAAAGAGTCTGAATACTTAATAAATCAACAACACTTCCTAATAAATCAACAACACTTGCTTGGTTTGGTGGTTGGTTGATGGGAGAATGAGGGGCAGGTCGCGAGTTTGACCTCTCGCTTACCCTTTTTATGCCTATATTTTGAATTTCTCAGTAGTAGTTGCGTTGACGGGCCATGTCGGGTCGGCCCGCGTGCCTGAGGCCGCGACACGTGCACGACCCCGATGTTTCACGGGTCAGGCCTGTGCTGGCTTTTTTCGCGTGCCCACATGTCAGCCCGCCAGAAGGCGGCGGTTGGCCAGGTTTGGTGGTGAAGCTCTGCTACCTATTACCATTACGTGACATGTCTTTGACGATGCATATAGTGAAGTCAAATGTGAAGAATATCATGAAGTCAGAGACATGTGGGCGAGCTATGGGGGATTGAATCTGGCTTGGTTATCTCTAACTCAAAGCAGCGTCTGTTAGAGGGGGCGATATCAGAGGAGAAGTTCATAGTCTTATTTTGCAAGGTGAAAACCTAAAGTCTAGCCTTCATTTGTTGTGCCCGAGAATGGTCTTATAGAAAGCATTATTTGCGAGCAAGGACTTTATCCAGGATGAAACCTAAGATCTTTAATCAGACGATGACAGCGCGTACGCACTGTTTTCTTCTTAAAGCCGTCACTTTTGGAGGGGTTGGACTCCTGATGTTGTTTTTGTGGTGATAGTGTTGCTGATGCTAAGGATCTTATTACTATAGCAGGACTTTTTTTCTTTTTTTTTTCTTTTTTCGACTGTGTGTATCAGTATTACTAATAAGATATGCGTTGTTACAGATGCTAAATATAGTTGATGTCCGTGTGATATTAATATATGCTCAACTTTGACTGAAGGAACGAAACGAATGAGGAAGAGCTTCACTCAATGAAAAAATTGCAGCTAACACCACCTTGTGTGGCATTTGTTGCACAAACACATAAACAATATTTTTTACAGCTATCATAATTTGTAGCTAATTTTCTTTACCTGGTCCAAATAAAAAATTTAGGGTGTGTTTGATAGGCCGCACGGCCGTTTCCTGGACCTGGCCGGCAGAAATAAACCTATCTGGAGAAACACACTATGGGCCGAACTTGCACCGCACGGGTTTTAAAGCACCCGAAAACTTGGCCCACTAGAAACACCAAAATCGAGCGTTTTTGCGTGGACAGTCCCTAGGGAGCCAAGAGGTGGCGTGCAACAGCACGCGAGGAGAAGAGCAGGAGACGCGCGACGTGTCAAGAACGCGCACCATAAATCCTCTCACCGCTCGCTCACCACTCTTACTCTCCCTATTAGCAACCACTCCTTAACTCCTCTCTCACCATTAGTGGTTCCTCTACTGCCGGCAAATCCAATACCACCACAAGGGCAATAGACGACGGCGAATTGAGGGTGAGTATTGCTCGTATTGCAAGCTCCTCTTGCACTTCCAAGCAAGAACTTACTACTCCTTTCCAACACCAAGCAACTTATTTGCAAAACAACACAGCGAGAACGGGGGTCCAAACTAGTTTATTTAAGCAAACTAAACAACCTAAGCAAAGCAAACGAAAACTAAGACGCTCCAATAACAACACAACTGTGCATGAAACAATAAAAATAAAGTGTCTAAACAGACCTGGGTTTTTTATTGATAAAGAAGGGGATGCCTTGGGCATCCCAAGCTTTGACGCTTGTACCTCTTGGATATTTCTTGGGGTGACACCATGGTGGCATCCCCAAGCTTGAGCTTTTGTCCATTCTTCATCTCATTGCATCATTCTTTCTCTACACCTGAAATTTTTCCTTCATACAAAACTTCACACAATCTTTATTAGCAACATTAGTGTATTCAAAAAATATTAGACCTCTGGCAAAGCTTTGGAACAGCAAGGCTTTTCACTAAAAAACACAAGCTACTGTAGTAATTCATTCAAAAATCTCAATTTACCTAAAGAGAACTCAAAAAGGAATCAATAAGAAGCAAATGCAAATAATGGCAGAAATCTGTCAAAACAGACTAGCAGGTAGAAACCGATTTTTTCGAACATCTTCTGTTGCTCAAATAAAAAAGTATTGAACTAACAAAAGTTATCTAACATATTGGGGGATTTATTCGTAAATTTTGAGATCAATCCGACTTATAGAGACTCCTCACGAATTTTTTTGACAGAAATCTGTTTCGGGACAGCAACTCCCCAAATCTTACTTCCCTCTTATTAGAGGTCATTCTTGGCACAAAAGGCAAACAAAAAGGATAAGGAGAGGTCATTACTGAAGTAATAACTTCCAAGACTCAAGGAAACTCTTGGGTTATCTTCTAACAAGTACTTTTTTTAATGCCTTTAAGTTAGGCTTGAAACTTTCAAAGATGCTCACAAAAGAAATATGAATTGAAGTAAAAGAGAGCATCAAGAAGCAAACTGAAAACTCATTTAAGTCTAACTCACTTCCTATGCATCGGAATCTTGTACACAAATAAATTCACAAAGAACAAAGTGATAAGCATAGGAAGATAAAACAAGAGTAACTTCAAAACTTTCAGCATATAGAGAGGTGTTTCAGTACCATGAAAAATTCTACAACCATACTTTCCTCTCTCATAAGAATTTTCAGTAGCATCATGAATAAACTCAACAATATAGCTATCACATAAAGCATGCTTTTCATGATCTACAAACGCATAATTTCTATCAAGCTCAAAAATAGTGGGATTATCCAAAGTAGATATTTCAAAAGGATCCACAGGAACATAACATTCATCCTCCTTTCGTAAGCATGGGGGACAATCAAATAATGTAAGGGATAAAGAGTTACTCTCATTAGAAGGTAGTCATGGGTAGATCCATTCTTCCTCCTTTTGTTCATCACTCTCCACCTCTTTTTCATATAATGAGCTTCCAGTTTCAACAATTTCTTCTTCCATAGGCTCCTGCAAGGCATTAGTCTCTTCCATTTGTGGAAAACGCCTATTAAAATATTTAAGAATATAGCTATTTTCTTCCTTGTAATTATCAAAGCAAAATTTAAGTATCTCAAAACCTTAGATTCATAAGGTGCATCATTAGTATTTTCAAGCAAATTGGCAAGTTCAAATGAACCCTTGAAGGCAATAAATTCTTCAATTTGTTCCACATCATCAAAGTTATAATTCCCTTTAACATCAGAGGATATGGTAACATTATCATTATACTCACACTAAAAAGGGAGGTGTTTATACCTCCTACAGCAACAAGCTTCATTAAAGCAATAAGTAACATTATAAGTAGGGCACACGTCTCTAGCAATAGTATTCAACTTATCAATTTGTTCCCATAAGTGTTTCCCTTTTTGTGACAAATGGTGTTCCTTATAATAATACTTTTGTTCTTCCGTAAACCCACCTTGCCAATAAGAACTAGTTTCAAAGAAACCATCTATTGATGGAAAGCATGACCAAGCAAGGCAATGACAAACCACCAACTAGAGTAAGAACTAATTTTTTTTGTGTTTTTGAAAAGATTCAAACAAAACCAAGCAAACTAAAAACAAAGTAAAGAGAAAGGAATTAAAGGACTCCCCTAGTGAAGACGTCCTTAGCCTCCCCGGCAACGACGCTAGAAAACTTGTTGATGGTGCTTGACGTGGAGCACTTCGTTGAAAACCCCAAGAGCAAGGTGTGATGAGCACATCAGCAAGTCTTTCCTCAGTAGAGACCGAGGTTATCGAACCAGAAGGAGGAAGGAAACATCACACAGGTATTGCAAGCAACGCGGAGACCTGCACAACACAAACTCAAGACTTTGCCCCAACGAATCAGTGAGGTTGTCAAGCTCACCAGTTTGCTGTAACAAAGGATTACACGTATGGTGTGGAAGGTAATGGTGGTTTGCATCAAGTAAACAAGTAACAGTGGAAGATGTATCAATGGTAAAGATTGGACCGGGGTCCATAGTTCACTAGAGGTGCTCTCTTTAGATAAACAACATGGCATGAGGGGTAAACAAATTACAGCAGGGAAATTGATAGGAACTGAGCAAGGCATACAAATGCAATTACTAGTTAGAAAAGATCCTATGAGATTCGATTGGGCAATATAACAAGATACATAGACCGCCATCCAACTGCATCTATGACTAGAGGTCCACCTTAAGGTTATCATCTGAACCCCCTCCAGTATTAAGTTGCAAGCAACAGACAACTGCTTTAAGTGAAGTGTGTAAGGTAAACAGTCCACATGTTCCATGAACAAGAGACCGTTGTTTTCTCCCTATTAGCAATAACACATCTACAACCGAAGAGATTATTGTCACTTCCCTTGGAAACTAGAGGCATGAACCCACTATCGAGTATAAATACCCCCTCTTGGAGTCACTAGCAACTACTTGGAAAAGATAGCTACTAACAACGGAGAGCATGCAAGATCACAAACAACACAGACATGAGGATCCCCGCAAACACAACATGCATGATTACAAATAGATTAGGTCTTGATCATGAACGGAGCTCACAAGATCTATACATGAAAGCACAAAGGAGGAGATACAACCATCTAGCTACTACATGGACCCATAGTCCAAGGTGAACTACTCACGCATCATACCGGAGAGAAGGCCTTCGGGATGATCTCCCCTCCGGCAGGGTGCCGGGAAGAACTTTAGATCCCCCCCCCCGATCTAGGGACAACGGTGGCGGCGGCTACATAAGGTTTTGTGGAGATTTGATCGGGTACTTAGGGTTTCTGCATCAGGGGCTTCTTATAGGCGAAGGAGAGGCCGAGACGGTGGCCAGGGGGCCCACACCCTGCCTAGGCATGGGGCAGGGCCTACCCGCGCCTAGGGGGGTCTGGGCGCCCTGGCCCGCCTCTCCAGCTCTCCTCTGGACTTCTTGTTACCCACGGAAAGTTATTGACTTTGACGTTTGTCCCGTCCAATTCCGAGAATATTTCCTTACTAGCTTTTCTGGAACCAAAAAACAGCAGAAAACAGGCAACTGGCACTATGGCAACTTGTTAATAGGTTAGTACCAGAAAACATGTAAAAAGCACCTCAAAGTGTAGACAAAGAAAAGTAGATACTAAACAAGCATGGAGCATAAAAAATTATAGATACGTTTTCGACGTATCACACCTAAGTGGGAACTTAGTTTTCATGTTCACAACCCTGTTGTGGTCAAGTCAAAGTCATGATTCATTTCACAAGTCATTTTGAAAACATCTGACGACGGAACAGTATGGCCACTCCAACTGTCCATAACCGCAGACGCGGCTATTCGAATAGTTTGACACTCTGCAGAGGTGGTACACTTTCACTACAACATTCAATACATCCATCAGGAAAAATCCTGAATCACCATACTCAGTATGCGGATAATCAATCCTAACCTTTCAATTAAACACCCTAGTATAGGCATTTTCCCTATGAGTTTGGCCTCCCAACCATGACCATATGTCATCTTGGGAACTGCACAGGTGGACAATCATCACGAGGTAGCCTCAGCTCAAACCTCGGCCACAAGGGAACCCATACTAAGATATATAAACTTCCAGTCAAGCCCTACCCAAATTCGGTTATTGTGGTTGTACGGTAAAATTGGAATGGTATCGCATCCGAACACAACCATTAGTTTTATAAAAGGGCTAAGGCTCATGCCTGAACATTTTCATCATCAAAAATCATCTGGTGCTCATAGCACATGTAAAAACATCTCATTAGAATGACTCATCATTCTAAGGTTTTCATAATCCTTTTCACCAAGTATTCCCATCTAAAGTGATCAAGTTTTAAGCTTAGCACTAGCCACTAAAGTTGGGGGTAAATACTAATGAGGGGTGATAATCAAGTGTGACTCATCTAAGTTCAATCTCATATATTAGGATGACATCAAGTTCTATCTAACTTAGGCCAAGTTTTATGCTCTTTATGCTACTCCCTCCGATCCATATTAATTGACTTTGATTTGTCAAAATTTGGATGAACCTATATACTAAATAGTGTCTAGAT
The DNA here is from genome assembly GCA_916181665.1 of Avena sativa. NCBI lineage: Eukaryota > Viridiplantae > Streptophyta > Magnoliopsida > Poales > Poaceae > Avena > Avena sativa. The sequence goes on along the minus strand of OV702295.1, from coordinate 78,227,527 downwards.
TCATTCAAATCCAGACAAATTTGAGTCAATTAATATGGGCCGGAGGGAGTACCTCTATTACCTTTACAAAATCTATAAGTCACTAAGTAAGCACAAATAGAAAGCTTTGATAAAGAAATAAAATAATCAAGCTTGCAAGTAAAACTGGGATTGGGTATAATCAAGTGGTATAAGCAAATATGTCTAATGCATCTTGCATAGGTGCATTAGTAGGTTTAGGATTGCAAGTAAGACTTGCATGGTTTTATCTTAGCTTGCTAAGATAGTAGCTTGCATTAGATAGCTTGCCTTGTGCAGTGCAGTGGTTGAAGTTCTCCTCTGCTTCTTCCTCGTAGTAGTCTCCTTCATCTTCGTATCCTTGTTCGGTACTAGCGTCTATAAATAAATACGAAGTACACAATCACCAAACAATACTTAACTACTTCTATTCAGCACACATGGGTTTACACTAGATGATCTAGCATCATCACAATCATCAAAAGAATTAAGGCAATAGTCTCATTTATTTTATTTTAGAAAAGTAATTTCTACTCATTGAAAAAATACTTAAGATTTAATATTCTCCAATTAAAACATGGGAGCATGTTGACACATGTCATCACCACATATTCTAATACTTGAGAATGTGATTTAAAGTGGTGTCACAATTTAATAAGGTTTAACATAATTTTAATTAATTAAAGTGAATAGAAATGGGCATTATTTTATTACTTGTCCATTATTACTATAAGTAAACCTAAATATTTTTATATACTCAGAAAGATCTTATCAAATGTGATTTTTGAGAGTTGGAATCAACTCAAAATCATTTATGGTTGATTTATGAAAAATGTTTGAGTGTAGAAAAGTCTCTGCCTTGGTGATCTATACTTCCATATGGTTTGAATCCAACGGGGTTGGATTAAGAATTTCCATAGCTTTCTAAAAAAATTGGTTTCATGCTATTTGGTTTAGTGAATCTCTCGGAATTGAATTTTGAATCCACTGTCAGAACTAGGTTTGGAACTAAATAGATAAATCTAAATTCAAACTGCTAGGTCACGCGGGAATTCTAACTAGGTCGTCCCACTGCGCATAGCGCGTGCACAGGCTAGTTAAGTGGTGTCCCCATGCGTCAGTGAGACGGAGGCTAGCGAAGGGGTACTGGCTAACTACGACCATAGGATTAGACTAAAGATCAACGGCTCACGGCCATCGTCCTCGTCGGACAGAACACGACGGGCTCGAACCCTAGCGTGGCCAGTGGGGGTCTGGGCCGTCTCACCGGGGCTCAGGCGATAGTTGGCGATGGGGGCGAATGACGAAGTCAACGATGGCGGTTCCCCTGGTACTGGCGGCTCCTCCTGGGGTGGCTCCAATCGACGACGCCCTTCTCCTCTAGCAGCGGCAGGCTCCGGTGAAATTCCGGCGAGAGAGAGCTCGCCTTGCTACGAGAATGAGTGGGAAGGATCAGTGAGAGGTGGGGAGTGGAATGGTGTGAAGAAAACGAGCGGGGGAAGCCTCCTTTTATAGGCGAGCGAGAGAGGCCAGGCGGCATGGGTGGTGCTCGTCGGGGTTGGGGTTACAGCGAGCTACGGGCATGGTTGAAGGTAGGGGACGATGCGCGGTCTCCTGGCGGTGCTCAACGGCTTGATGGCACGGCAAGGGGCGGTGCGGTTTGGTCGGAACACGTTGGTGCTCTAAGCGGCACCGACGACATTTTTGACAACGCATAGGCGCTCCTGGTCATGCGGCTGCGAACGGGGCTGTCTAGTGGTATCCTGGGATGGTGGTGATCACAGGCATGGGCGGCGAAGGTGAGGCGCGGTCTGTGCGAGTGTGTCGAGCGCGGTGAGCTGGCGCGCTCTGGACATGGCAGAGACAAACTGGGCGTGTGTGTTCTTGGTGGTCCACTGCTTGGCAAGGCTCCAGGGCTGGACAGGGGGTGGCGATGGACGGTGGCGTGCTTCCTAGACACGGTGGCTAGGCACGGCGATGGCTGGTTCTAGCTTGCCATGGTCGACTGGCCGGGGTTGGCTCGGGCATGCACGACATGGTGCATTGGTAGGGGTCTAGGTTGGTTCAATGCACTGGTTGGCACTAGGGGAGACAAGGATGATCAATGGGGAACAAGGTTTGGGGTGATCACTGCTCAAAACAGTGAAGTTTGGCCAAATTTGTTTTCTGTCTCCAAGTGCTTGATGAAATGGACGCAAGAAATTCATATTTGATTTTTTGTATGAAACTTGGTGGGTGTACTAGGTAGTATCTGGTTGTTTGGATCTGTCAAGGTGAACTGATTTGGTTGGGTTTTGAGAAATGGTGATCTTACCATATGAACTAGATTCAATTTTTAAATGTCATTTGAATAGGGTTGCCAAATGTTTCTGTGGGTTTGGAAGGTGGGCTTGGGTTCACTTTTACTTGGTCTAGCAAGGGGTGAAAAGAATTGGATTTGTTTCTGTTATAAATCTTGGACTAGAAACACTCAAAGTGGTCTAGTGAGCAAGATTGGCAAAAATGACCATTATCCCATATGATTTGTTTTTGACGTTTTATTCATTTTATTCTACTTGGAAATGATTTAGATGTTGTTTTAAGCTTTAAACCAATACTTGCCATTCACAACAATCAAACAATTCCATACAAGCATTCATGCATTCATCACATACACACATGCATTCATATGGATTTAATTAACAAAAGTTTTTGTTAACCCTAAATTTGAGTGATTAGAATTTGATAACCTTGATTAATATTTTTGGGGTGTTACAAACATTCCCTCCTTAAACAAAATCTTGTCCCAAGATTTGAGAAAAAGAGAAAACTAGGATTTAAAGAGATCTGGAAACTCCGTCGTAATGTAGTCTTCTCGCTCCCAGGTAGCTTCTTCTTTAGTGTGGTTACTCCACTGGATCTTGAGAAACTTGATACTTCGGGTCCTGGTGGTTCTGAAAGCTTCCTCCAAAATACGAATGGGTACTTCGGGATATGTCAGGTCATCGTTGATCTCTATGGTTCGATGATCAATATTCTTGAACACTTCGGTCTTCTCCGGGACTTCTAGGCATTTGCGAAGTAACGAAATATGAAACACATTATGCACAACTGACATCTCCTCTGGCAGTTCCAGTTGATACGATACTTCTCCTTGATGATTCAAAATCTTGAAGGGTCTGATATATCTGGGGGCTAACTTACCTTTGAGCTGGAAACATTGCATTGCCTTCAAAGGTGACACTTTGAGATACACAAAATATCCAATATTGAAGGCTAGGTCTCGACGTCTCTTGTCGGCATAACTCTTCTGTCGGGATTGGGTGGTCTTGAGGTGCTCACGGATCTTGTGAACTTTCTCTTCTGCTTCTCGTAGGATGTCGGGTCCGAAAATCTGAATCTCTCCTACTTCTGACCAATTTAAAGGGGTACGACACTTCCTTCCATACATGAATTCAAATGGGGCCATTTGCAAACTAGCTTGGTAACTGTTGTTGTATGAAAATTCTGCGAAAGGCAGACAGTCTTCCCATTTGGATCCATATTCTAGCACACAAGATCTCAGCATATCTTCGAGTATCTGTTTTACTCGCTCCGTTTGTCCATCAGTTTGAGGGTGATACGCCAATTTGCATCACCTTTCTATATCATAATTTATCTCTATTCATTGATGTTTGTCTTATTATGAGGTATTACTTATGGCTTTTTCATCTGTTTATGCATGATGGATGATTCTTGGAGGATAGACTGCCGGAGTCTGGATTCTGATGGAAAAGAAGGCGTTTCGGTGCAATTTCGCAAAGATCAGAAAAATACCAAAAAAATATAGAAACATATTATTTTACCAGAACAGGAAGGAAGCCAGAAGGAGGGGCGGAGATGGGCCTCAGGGGGCCCACACCCCCTAGGCGCGGGCCCACCTAACCCCGCGCCTAGGGCAGGTGTGGCCCACCTGCCCGGCCTTCGACTTCGCCCCTTCGCCTATATCTTCCCTATGGAACCCTAATACCAGGGGAGCGACCACAGATAGATTTTCGCTGCCTCTAGGGGCGGAAAACACCGAGAGAGAAATATATCTCCGGCAGATAGATTTCTGCCGGGGGAATTCCTTCCCGGAGAGGGGAGACCGTCGCCATCAACACCGTCTTCAAGCTAGGCTTCATCGGGATCATCATCATCATCCACACCAATATCTCCACCAGTACCATCATCACCACTCCGTCCCGTTGTAACAATTGTGTTGGATATTGCTTTAGTTCTTAGGGGAAACTTTCCCGGTGTTGATTACTATTGTAGTTGATGCTTGTAAGTGGAACCATTGGATTATTATTTATGTTCAGATTGTTATCCATTATCATATCATCTTTGATCTTGATCCATATGATGTCTTGTGAGTAGTTCGTTTAGTTCTTGAGGACACGGGAGAATTCATGTTGTTAGTAGTGAATTTGTGATGAGTTATTATTCAATGGTTTAGTATTTAAGTTGTGGTGCTATTCTTCTAGTGGTGTCATGTGAACGTCGACTACATGACACTTCACCATTTATGGGCCTAGGGGGATGCATTGTGTATTTGGCTACTAATCATGGGGTTGCCGGAGTGACAGAAACGTGAACTCCCGTTAGGACACCTTTGCAAAAGGGAGTGTAGGATCTCAGAGTTTAAGGTTGTGGTTAGATGTATATCTTAATTACTTTCCTGTAGTTATGGATGTTTGCAGGGGGTTTAATCACAAGTATGTATTAGTCCTAGGAAGGGCGGTATGTTAGAACAGTTTCACCCACACAACACTTACAAAAACCAAAGAAGAGTACTCAGCTATTTGAAGCGAAAGCACTTGACAGAATTCCCATGTGTCTCGAGAAAGTTTGGTCCTTATAAGTATTTCCACCGGCTTGTCCTTTGGTAAGAAAGGATTGGGCTACTTGCTCCGTTTGTTCGTTACCTTTGTTACTTGCTCCTTGTTTTGTTGATTTATTAGAAAACCACTAAAAATCCGTTTGCTAAGTATTCACAGGAATTTCCTGCTCCATACCACTATTCAACACCTTATGCTCCTTGTTGGGATCGACACTCCTATTTATCAAAAGTACTACGATACACCCCCTATACTTGTGGGTCATCAAGACTATTTTCTGGCGCTGTTGCCGGGGAGTGAAGCGTTCTTGAAGAGTGGAACTGGAAAGAGAAACTTTTACTTTGAGTATTTCTTTTGTTACTACTCGTTACTTTGCTTCCAATATGGATAACCCACTTGGTTTTCTGTTTGGGAAAACTACTACCACTGCTAGAGTAGTAGATCAACCACCTCCTGTTGAGATAGATCCTTTTAAGATACCTACAAGTATTGGTAATCGTGTCATGGATAATTATTATTTTGGGGATCGAACTGTCCATCCTGGTGATCACTTGCTTTTTATCCATGAATTATGCGGGTTGTTTAAGTGTGCAGGTATCACAACTGAACAGGTGAAGAAGAAGTTACTCTCCATATCCTTGAAAGGGAGAGCTGAAGCATGGTATAAGCTGCTGAAGAATGGATAATCCATGGAATGGGAGGAGATGGCATCTCTCTTTTACTCTAAATTTTATCCTCCTAGTGAAATCCATAAGGATATAAATCTTATATATAACTTTTGGCCTCTTGATGGAGAGAGTACAACTCAAGCTTGGGGGAGATTGAAGTTAGTAATGCTTAAATGTCCTATTCATGAACTCCCTAACAATATTATTCTCAATAACTTTTATGCTAGGCTTTCTCTTCATGATAAAGGTTTACTAGATGCTTCTTGTGCTGGATCATTCACACGTATGAAAGAAGAAGCTAAATGGGATCTCTTAGACCATATTCAAGATAACACTAAGGCTTGGGAGAATGACAAAGGAAGAAAGTCAGGTATAAACTATGATTAGGAATGCATTAAATCTTTTATGGGTACTAATAACTTCCATGATATTCGCAATGAGTTTGGTATTGATTCCCAAAGTATTGCCAAATGTTTTAAGGCCTTTGCCTCTTACATAGAAATCCCCAAGAAGAAGTGGAATAAGTACCATGCTCCGTATAAACATTTTGTTAGTCATGTTCTAGTTAGAAGTACTCAAGTTTGTACTACTAATCATATTGTGCATGAACCTTATGTTGAGAAAATACCTTTCCCAGCTAAGGTAAAGGAGTATTCTATGATTATTAGTGCAAATAATAAAGGTACAATGAAAACTGTGGGGCCTGTTGAGCAATTGAATATTGAACCTGTGGTAGCTATTGTGAAAGATCTTGACGCTAGAAATATAGAGGATGAGCACATTGTCTTCTGTGAAGATGCTTCTAATATTATCTCTCATCCTAGTAAGGCTAGAAAAGCTAGTGTTATTGTGCTTTCTGTTAAAATTGGTGATCATTGCTACTATGGTTTATGTGATATTGGTGCTAGTTCTAGTGCTATTCCTTATGAGCTTTACAGGGAAATTATGCATGAAATTGGTCCTTATGAGCTTGAGGATATTGATGTGGTTATCCACCTTGATAATAAGGAAACCATTTGCCCCATTGGCATTGTAAGAGATGTGGAGGTTCTTTGTGGTAAGATTAAGTATCCCGCTGATTTTCTAGTGCTTAATTTAGCATCTAGCAAAACTTGTCCTATCATTTTTCGTAGACCTTTATTAAACACTTGTGCAGCTATTATTGATTGTAAGAAGGAATTTTTTTAACTAAGTTTGATGGAGATTCTTATGAGTTTAAATTTTCCAAATTTGCTAAAGCTCCTTGTGAAAATAGCTTGCCTAATAAAGATTTCAGGATGGAACAACTAGCTTCTATTGATCCGGCTTATAAGCTTGGACCTCTTTTTAATGACAGTAAGTATGCTTACTCTAATGATAAATTTGTTACCAGTGATAGTTATATTGTCAACTTTATTCAAAGTGCTTCTGGAAGTTATTTTGAGAGAGGGAAACATGGTTTTATGCATCCCAATGATGTTAAGTTTCCCCGTTTTATGTTGAAAGCTTTAAAGTTTCATTTGTTTTGTATTTCTATGCTAGTGGTTTTTTGTTTCAACAATTAATTTTCCCATGATACCCCCATGCATAGGAAGAGGGTTAGACTCAAGTGTGTTGTATATTTGCTTCTTGATGCTCTTTTTCACTCCAGATATATTTATCCTATGTGAGCATCTTTGGAACTTTCAAGCCCAACTTAAAGGCATTAAAGAAAAGTACTTGTTGGGAGATAACCCAAGAGTTTTGTTGAGTCTTGGAAGTTATTACCTCTGTAATAACCGCTCCTTGTCCTTTTTGTTTTGGTTTTTGTGTCAAGTTCAACTACTTTTGTGAAATAGAGGAGTTGTGAAAAGTGGCTGTCCTGGGACAGATTTTTGTTCTGTATTGTAAAAATTAGTGAGGGAGATCAGTACATCGGATGGAGCTGAATTTTTCTGAGCTTGTTATCCAAGTTGTTACCCAACTTTAATTAGTTCTGCACTTTTTTATTTGAGCAATAGAAGGTCTTCGAAAAAATCAATCTTTACCTGCTGGTCTGTTTTGACAGATTTCTGCCATCATTTGCATTTGCCTCTTACAGAATCTTTTTGTTTTGGTGGGTTTTCAGTTGAAGTGTTTACCAAAGGTTTATTGTTTTTGCTTACACTAATGTTGTCATTGAGTTTGTGCAAGGGTTTTGTATGAAGGAAATTTTCAGGAGAAAGAGAAAAGGAATCTGCAGAGTTCGTCTTTGAATAGGTAAAAGTGGTGAAAACAAAAGGTTCATGAAACTCCAATCCTTTTATATTTTTGATGTTTTTAATACATAAGGTAAGTTACGATACGGAGCTAAAGAGGAAACGGAGCCCGGGTTGGACAAACCCACCCCAGGCGTGGGCCTATCCTGGCCGCGCCTGGAGGGGGTTTGACCCCCTCGAACTCCGTCTCTGCTTCGTTTCCGTATCAAAACCTTCCTTATGCATTGAAACTTCATAATATATAACCTCCAGATCCCCTGAGGTTCGTGCATCGTGTTCTCGTCGTGTTTTCATTTCAATCTGTTTCTGTCAGGAAATCTTCTCAAGTTTAGAGCACCATGGCCTCCGCCAACAACAAAGGCAAGAAGCCCGAGGAAGAAGAACCTCAAGTCCCCAAGGAGGAGGAGATTTCGGTAGGGTATGAAGGTGACATGGAGGAGGACAAGCAAATGGACACTCGCGCTACCGTCGCAAGCATTGGTTTGGTGGCAAGACCTACCAGGCTTAAGAGGACGGCATAGATGTCCATAGGAGGGAAACCTCCACGTCTCTTCTACAATCCACAGTCATCTCCTCCACGTAACAAGAGACCCTTCCATGCACTTATACATGAATATCAATATCAACATGTGCCCAAAGGGAATTTTCCCTCGACTTGGGATTTGCCTTGTTCTAACAATGCAGAGAAGGATCATGCTAAGGATGAAGAGTGGGGAAAGAATAACAAGAATTGGGATTCTCAGATTGACATGATCATGAACCGTATAGAGAAAAACTCAGAGCTAATCCGTACTCTTACTTTTGAGTTCGAGGAGTTGAGGAAACTGATTGATGATCTTATCAAGAGAACACCACCACCACCGAAGAAGTAATTCATCATCAGGTTTGGCATCCCCTTGGCTTGTTCCAAGCTTGGGGGAGTGTCACGGTATCACCACCATTATCTTTTAACTTTTAACTTTTTAGTGGATTTGTATCTTTGGTAGAGAGGTTATATTATAGTTTGGTTTGCCTGTGGAAGTATCTCTCCTTTAGTTGATTATCTATGTATCCCTTGGTGTGAGTGCCTCTATTGAATATTAATGAGAAGTCTCATCTTTTACTTTTTGCACTTCTTATTTTTTGTTTGCAATCTCTATTATATGATGGATCTTGTTGATCAGTATTTGCACCACTCTAGGATCATCAAGTGGATCTAAATTGGTTTTGGCAAACCGAGTTCTGGTCAGTAGCATTACTATGAAAGAGACAAAAGAAAGAAAAAGCTTACAGGTATTTGGTATCATTTTTTTCTTTCTTGTTGGCTCATAAGATTAGTATTCTTCATTTAAAATCCTTTTGTGTCTTCAAGTAAGATTGCATGTTTGGCTTTATTACTTGTATATTTGCTTGTTTCTTTCAACTCTCTTGTTTGCTACCCAGCCTTGCTAGCCAAAAACCTGTTTTGAGAAGGCATACTTCTCATGTTTCCAAAACCCTTTGAACCAAAAACCTTTGCCACTTGTGTCCACCATATCTAGATAATAGTTGTTGCTATTCCTAGCATATTCTCAAGCTTCATCTACCTTTCGAATTAAAAATTATTTTGTTATGTGAAAACTAGTTAGTAAAGCTCTCACGAACTTGATGGCACACTTTATTTCTTTTCCCCTAATAAAATTGAACCATTGTGAACATCGAAGTTGTATATTCTTGCATCTATACGTTGGAATTAGCAGAACCATGTTGTCACGGGGAACATTTTCAACATTGCACCTGTACTTTTGTACTCAGTTGATATCATGCTCTTTTGTCTATGGATGTTAACGGTGTGAAATAAAGAGGGAACTTGTAAGTCCATGGAGTTTGTATTCTGTGTTAGAGAAACGCCTGGTCCGCTAGCCTAAGCCATGCTTAATCATGGTGGAAACTTGCAGCATCACCATAGTGAGTCATCTATGAAGCATCCTCAATAAAAAGCTATGCATATGGTAAATAAAAAGATTGTTGAGATGCTCATCGTCTGCTTGCCTTGTCATTTTGGTTATGGGAAAGCTCCTACACCATGTGCAAGGGGTACCCCGTTGGTGATTCTCAATGATATGCAAATACTTACAATGACAAGAACTTACCTAGGCCCAAATTTGAGTATGCATGAGGAATGACCCTCATATTCGAGGGACATGAGATTGCCAACTTATATTTCATCAAGCATATACTCCATCTTTGTTCACTTTAACCTTAATCATCTCAAGATGCTTATGATAGGGGCAATGAGGGCTCAAAGCTAGTAAGTACCATAATCTTTTGGAAGCTATTTATGACTTGTAATCCCTGCTACCCTCTAAGAAGGGACCTTTCTCCTAGTTACCAGTTGAGTCATTAAACCTACTTCCTCTCTATCTCCAGCAAGCATTTGAGTTGTTGTGTTTCAAGCATTCATATGGTGATTTATTCAATCATGTTCTTCATCTTCCTTGTTTGCACAAAACTCTTATCTATTGAGTATTACTTTGAAAGCCTTCACTTGTAAAAAACCTTTTTGAGTAAAGAGTGCTCCTGTTTTAAAACTTTTGCAAAAAGCTTTTGTGAAACTATTTGCCAGGTGTTCTCTGACCAAGAACAAGTGAAAGGATATGGATGTCGCCTAGAGGGAGGGGGGGTGAATAGGCGATTAAAACTTTTCCTAGAGTGGCTCAACAAAGGCGGAATAAAACTAGTGTTTACTTTGTTAAGCACAACCTAGAATAATTAAGGTTCACCTATGTGCACCAACAACTTATGCTAAGCAATACAAGCAACAATGTGATAGCAAGATATAGATTACTTCAAGCACGAAGGCTATCACAATGTAAAGTGCATAAGTAAAGAGCTCGGGTATAGAGATAACCAAGGCACGTGGGGACGATGATATTTTACCGAGATCCTCCCAACATGGAGTACGTCTCGTTTGGAGAGGGGGTGGTATCTAAAGACCTACGCCACAAAAGGCCTCCCTTATTCTCCGGTGAATCTCACCCCAATTGGATCGATCCATGCTTCCACTATCGGTGCACTTGTCGGTGGCAACCGGAACCTCTCACAAGGTTGGGGCACTTCTCCACAACTTAATTGGAGGCTCCCAACAAATGCCACAAAAGGCCACAATGCCACCAAGGCCACAAAACCGTCTAGGGTTCCAAGAACCCAAGAGGGACAAGCTCCAATGAGTCACACAAACCAAATCCTCCGAGGAGAACTCAAACCGATGCACCAAATGTAAATGGCAAGAACACCACAAAGGTGCTCAAATCCCTCACTCTCAAGTTCCAACAAAGCTACTAAAGCTATTGGGGGAACAAAAGAGGAGGAATCAAAGAGAACAAAAAATCCCCCAAAATCTAGATCCTCAAAGATGCACTCACAAATAGATGAATCGGTTAGGTCAAAATGTGGATCTAGATCTCCTCTCTCTTCCACTCAAATATGGGCAAGAATCATCGGAGGGAAAAGATTAGGCAAGCTTCAAGATCTAGAGCAAGTGTGGATAAAGCTTAGCCTAATAGAAGAGGAAGAAGCTCACTAAACTGAAAACGGGCAAAGGCTTAAATAATGGCCCCAGAAAATGTGGCCGTTGGGGCACTTTTCTGTCTGGACCGATAGCACCAGCGCGAGAGAGAAGAAGCAGGGAACCAGCCAGTGCGGGGCCATGTGTACGTGAAGCACAGCAGGCAAGTGGGCAGCAGCAACAAGGAAAGCAAGCAGCTGAACACGCGGGGTCATACATCGCGCGTGAACGAAGCGGCATCGCGCAACGAGCGAGGCAGCTGGAGGCAGCGAGTAGACATGCGCGCATGCGGGCGCACGGGATCGGGCTTGCAGCGGCATGTATGGGGCCCGGCGCAAGTCAACGCGCGCGCTCTCGCATGCGGGATTGGCGCGGTAGCGCGAGGCTGCGAGCGACGGCGGCATGCGCGTGAGCAGGTGGGCTAAAGCAGTGGTGCGGCCTGCCAAGCTTGGTCGAGCCGGATGGGCCGGCCGGTAGTACCGGCCCACCCGGGCGGTACTACCGGGCCGGTGCGGTAGTGCCGGCACAAGCAACCGCCTAGGCCAGAAGGGGAGCGAACTGGGTCGGGCGTGTCCGGTACTGGGCCCAGTATTACCGGACATCCCCAAAAAAACCTTTTCCTTTTCTTTTTAAAGCAAATAACAGCCAATATTCAAACGTCAATAACTTTTGATTGGTAGCTCCGATTGACCCGATTCCAATCGCGTTGGAAAGAGGACGACAATAGCTACCCTATAAAATATTGGTTATCACCAAGTGAGAAAGTATCAAGTATAATAACGTGAGATACCTCACTTGGTGAAAAACCAAAAAGCCAGCAAGATCAAAATCGCAACAAGATACAAACGGAAGATGTGATTTTGATGATCAAGAGCTTGTTATGGAGATTACCACAAGCTCTATATACTCACATGGATAAGACCAAATAACAACCAAATACGATGATGCAAGTATGCAAAGGTTTGAGCTCTCTCCGAACGATGTGACTGAATTACTCATTCGAGAGCCCCTCTTGATAGTACGGTTATCTATCCTAAACCTGGTCTCCCACACACAACATGAGACCGGAAAAAGGGAAAACCTATCAATATTATACCTTTGCCTTGAGCATTCCACTTGACGATCTTGCCCTTCTCAAGATGGAACGCCTTTCTTAATTCCTCATCATCGATCCATGATCACGGAGGATGGCAAGCTTCAAACATGAGATCTTCTATAGATGGCGCATTTTGAGCTTGCACAACATATCTTCTTCTCATTTCATCGACCTTGAAGCCGACACAATCTCCAAGCGATGCCAATGGACAATTCCTACAAGTATAACTTAATACACACATTAGTCCATAAAGATTGTCATTAATTACCAAAACCACACATGGGGGCCCAACATGTTCTTTCAACAAGTTTGCCAATTCCAATTATGATTTATCTTTATGCATCTCTATTGTGAATGTTGTACTTGGTTGCAAGCTAAGTTATATAATGGTGAGTTGCTTTCTTCTATGAGTTATGCAACGGTAAGTGTGATGCTTCTTATTCATATTCTTTTATTGACACTTCACTCCATAAACCAGTGGACATGTTTACCGAGCTCAGTACTCGCTTGGGGACAAGCGAAGTCTAAGCTTGGGGGAGTTGATACGCCCAATTTGCATCACCTTTATATATCATAATTTACCTCTATTCATTGATGTTTGTCTTATTATGAGGTATTACTTATGGCTTTTTCATCTGTTTATGCATGTTGGATGATTCTTGGAGGATGGACTGCCGAAGTCTGGATTCTGATGGAAAAGAAGGCGTTTCGGTGCAATATCACAAAGATCAGAAAAATACCATAAAAATATGGAAACATATTATTTTACCAGAAGACGAAGGAAGCCAGAAGGAGGGACGGAGATGGGCCTCAGGGGCCCACACCCCCCTAGGCGTGGGCCCACCTGACCCCACGCCTAGGGAAGGTGTGGCCCACCTTCCTGGCCTCCGACTCCGCCCCTTCGCCTATATCTTCCCTACGGAACCCTAATACCAGGGGAGCGACCACAGATAGATTTTCGCCACCTCTAGGGGCGGAAAACACCAAGAGAGAAAGATCTCTCCGACAGACAGATTTCTGCTGGGGGAATTCCTTCCCGAAGAGGGGAGACCGTCGCCATCAACATCGTCATCAATCTAGGCTTCATCGGGATCATCATCATCATCATCCACACCATCATCTCCACCAGCACCATCGTCACCACTCCGTCTCGCTGTACTAATTGTGTTGGATATTGCTTTAGTTCTTAGGGGAAACTTTCCCGGTGTTGATTACTTTGCTAAGAAAGGATTGGGCCACTTGCTCCGTTTGTTTGTTACCTTTGTTACTTGATCCTTGTTTTGTTGCTTTGTCAGAAAACCACTAAAAATACGTTTGCTAAGTATTCACAGGAATTTCCTGCTCCATACTGATGTCTACGCACTTCTATTCTTGTAGACAGTTGTTGGGCCTCCAAGTGCAGAGGTTTGTAGAATAGCAGCAAGTTTTCCTTAAGTGGATTACCCAAGGTTTATCGAACTCAGGGAGGAAGTGGTCAAAGGTATTCCCTCTAAAGCAACCCTGCAATCAAGATACAAGAAGTCTGTTGTGTCCCCAACACACCCAATATAGGTGCACTAGTTCGGTGAAGAGATAGTGAAATACAAGTGGTAACGGTGCCAGAAAATAGCTTGACGGTGAGGCAAAGACTAAAGGCAACAATAAGGAAGCAAGCAAACATGCAACAGATCTAGTAGAAAACGGTGTTTCAATGCTTAGAAACAAGGCCTAGGGATCATTCTTACACTAGTGAACACTCTCTCATATAAATACCCTCTCTTCATGATACTACTCTTAACTACTCTCCGGTTGGACACTCTAATCCATGGTAGGGCTATAAAAGCACACCTCAAAGTCTGCCTTCCCCAATCTAGATAACCCCACACTGTCACCTTGAGCGCTAGATGGTTCCAACAAACACCACAATTTCATAGAGACATCCAACTCCAAATATAACTCATAACAAATATTCAATCTAGCCAAAGTGCCACACACGGTATGCACTCTATCACTTTCACACACGTGGGGAAAAGAATAGATCTATTAAAGCACAAAGAGTATTTATATAGACTCAAACCCTAAGTGCCACCAAGGTGTGCACGCTGTCACTTTTACACACATGGGGAGAGCAGAGATCTAATGAAGCACTTGAGTAGCAAGGTAGATCTACTTGATTACAAAGCTCATGACCACAACAATATAATGCATAGAGAGAGATGAACACATAACTACCTGTAGAGCCCTTAGCCTCGAGGAAGAACTACTCCCTCCTCATCATGGGAATCAGCAATGGTGATGGAGATCGATGGAGATGGCTCCGGGGGAACTTTCCCGTCCCGGCAGGGTGCCAGAACAGAGAATTTCTATCCCCCGAATCTCTCCTTCGGTGGCGGCGGCGCTATGGAGGTTTTCGTGGATTTCTTCTGGATTCCCTAGGTTTTTTGGGTCGGAGGCTTCTTATAGGCGCAGGAATCAAGGTCGGTGAGGGTCCAGGGGGCCCACACCCCCTCCAGGCGCCTCCAAGGCTTGCCCGCGCCTAGGGGGGTTTGGCCACCCTGTGGTCCCCCTCCAGCTCTGCTTTGTGGTTCCGTATTTCTCCGGGGAAAATAATAACTTTGGCTTTTGTCCCGTCTAATTCCGAAAATATTGATTTTCTGCCTTTCTGGAACCAAAAACAGAAGAAAACAGGCAACTGGTACTGTGGCAACTTGTTAATAGGTTAGTTCCAGAAAATATATAAAAACACCTCAAAGTGTAGACAAAGCAAAGTATATACAAAACAAGCATGGAGCATCAAAAATTATAGATACATTTCCGACGTATCAAGCATCCCCAAGCTTAACTCCTGCTCGTCCTCGAGTAGGTAAGTGATAAAAAGAATAATTTTTGAGGTAACCCTCACAACCAAGATCTAACCATTTGCAAGCATTGAAAGCTAGGATCAAAGAACTCTAAACATGTGCATGAAAGATGGAGTTCTAACAATAGGACATAGTAACTATGCATGCAACATGAAAGTCTACAAACAAAGATCATGAATAACATGCATTGAAAAATGTTTGTTTGTTTGACATACAGAAAACATGGCATAGTGGCAATCAGCTTGTCCCTCATAGAGTAGCAAATAGATGCAAAGGACACCTTCAAAGTTCACAAGGGTGACTAGAAACAAGTAGCACAAGACCAAGTAATATCACAATATGCATCAATCAATAAGTTTTGGGACACTACACACAGAATGAAAAATATGCTCTCTTAATGGTGCCTAAAGGTAGAAGGTGGAGACTCATATAATGGTGGAGGAAAAGCCTTTTATAAAGGAAGCGGGGATTTCAAGTTTCAAAAAGAGCTTCCAAATATTATGGTACTTGTTAGCTTTCAGCCCTCATTGCCCCTATCATAAGCATCTTGAAGTGGTTAAGGTTAAAGTGGCAAAGCTGGAGTATATGCTTGACGAAGTATAAGTTGGCAATCTCAAGTACCTTGAATATGAGGGACACACCTCATGCATACTCAACTTTGGGTCTAGGTAAGTTCTTGTCATTGTAAGTATTTGCATATCATTGAGAACCGCCAACGGGGTACCCCTTGCACATGGTACAGGAGCTTTCCCATAACCAAAATGACAAGGCAAGCAGACAATGAGCATCTCAGCAATCTTTTTATTTACCATATGCATAGCTGTTTATTGAGGATGCTTCATATATAGCTCATTATGGTGATGCTGCAAGTTTCCACCATGATTAGGCATGGCTTACGATAGTGGCCTAGGCGTTTCTCTAACACAGAATATAAACTCTATGGACTTACAAGTTCCCTCTTTATTTCACACCGGTGACATCCATAGACAAAAGAGCATGATATCAACTGAGTACAAAGTACAAGTGCAATGTTGAAAACTTTCCCCGTGACAACATGGTTCTGCTAATTCCAACGTATAAGTGCAAGCATATACAACATAGAAGACACAATGGTTCAATTTTATTAGGGGCAAAGAATATAAAGTGTGCCATCAAGTTTGTGAGGGCTTTAATCACTAAGTTTTCACATAACAAAATAGTTTTTAATTGGAAGATAGCTAAAAACAAGAATATACTTGGAATGGTGTAACACACCATGCATAGGAGTTTATAGTGGACACTTTGGAATAACTTGGTTTCTTGGGAGTTGGAAGCATGAGTAGAGCTTACTCATACAAGTGGAGGCTAGCAAAAGACTGGGAGCAACCAACTAAGAGAGCATAATGGCCATAATAATGCAGAGCAACAAAGCATTACTAATAAAAACATAGAGTGGTATTACAAGTCAAGGACTAAATGATCATAGAGGCTATGGTGACTTGTTCATAGTCATAACATGGTGTGAGCATGTTCCAAGTCAACCCAAACAAAGCATCAAAGGAGAATACTGCAATACTATGCTTTTGTATACTAAAACAACACATGATTCCTTCAAGGCACATTAAGAAATCCTAATTGTTTGGAACAATACATGATACAACAATAATCACTAAGCATAAGGTCAAAACAACACCTAGCATGTCATGCTAAAGTCTAAGTCACAGTCAAAACAAACTCCCTTTTGTACCACTTAAGCATGAAGCTTTCTACTCTTTCCAACACCAAACAACTTATTTGAAACAACTCACAAAGATAATAATCAACAAAGACCAGTGAGCTTGTTTCACAAATCCACAAATAAGAACTAAAAAAATACTAAGCTGAAAGCACAAGAAAACTAAGGCTAAACACAGTGCTAGCAAAAGAGAACACTCACAAAATATTATGAGTGAAAACAAGAGTGTTCTAGGCAATGGAAACAGAGTGTGTCTCTCTCCAAAAGAAGTGTGGTGTAACCAACCAACTTAATCAAGCAAACTAAGCAAATGAAAACCAAAAATGAAAACTAAGACGCTCCAAGAACAACACAACAATGCATGAAACAATAAAAACGAAGTGTCTAGAAAGACCTGAGATTTTTATTGATGAAGAAGGGGATGCCTTGGGCATCCCCAAGCTTTGACGCTTGTACCTCTTGGATATTTCTTGGGGTGACACGGGGTGGCATCCCAAGCTTGAGCTTTTGTCCATTCTTCATATGATTACATCATTCTTTCTCTACACCTGCAAATTTTCCTTCATACAAAACT
This sequence comes from Avena sativa, assembly GCA_916181665.1. Classification (NCBI taxonomy): domain Eukaryota; kingdom Viridiplantae; phylum Streptophyta; class Magnoliopsida; order Poales; family Poaceae; genus Avena; species Avena sativa. The sequence goes on along the minus strand of OV702295.1, from coordinate 78,210,058 downwards.
TCACACAATCTTCATTAGCAACATTAGTGTATTCAAAAGATATTAGACCTCTGGCAAAGCTTTGGAACAACAAAACTTTTCACTAAAAACATAAGCTACTGTATCAACTCCTTCAAAAATCTCAATTTCCCAAAAAGAACCCAAAAAAGAATCAATAAGAATCAAATGCAAATAATGGCAGAAATCTGTCAAAACAGACCAGCAGGTAGAAACCGATTTTTTCGAAGATCTTATGTTGCTCAAATAAAAAAGTTTTGAACTAACATAAGTTAGCTAACATACTGGCGTATTATTTTGTAAATTTTCAGCTCAATACGACTTACAGAGACTCCTCACGAATTTTTATGGTGGAGGACAGAAATCTGTTTCGGAACAGCAACTCCCCAAATCTTACTTCCCTCTCATTAGAGGTCATTCTTGGCACAAAAAGCAAACAAAAAGGATAAGGAGAGGTCAATACAGAAGTAATAACTTCCAAGACTCAAGAAAACTCTTGGGTTATCTCCCAACAAGTACTTTTATTTAATGCCTTTAAGTTAGGCACAATAGTTTGAAAAGATGCTCACATAAGAAATATGAATTGAAGTAAAAGAGAGCATCAAGAAGCAAATTCAAAACAGATTTAAGTCTAACCCGCTTCCTATGCATAGGAATCTTGTAAAGAAACAAGTCATGAAAGCACAAATCACCAAGCATAGGAAAGCAAAACAAGTGCAACTTCAAGATTTTCAACATAAAGAGGGGAAACTTAATATTGTTGAGATACATAAGACCATGTTTCCCTCTCTCATAATAACTTTCAGTAGCATCATGAACAAAATTAACAATATAACTATCACATAAAACATTCTTATCATGAGCCACATGCGTATAATAATTATTACGCTCCACATAAGCATAGTCATTCTTATTAATCATAGTGAGAGCAAATTCAACAAAATAGCTATCATTATTATTCTCATCACCATAATCATCAAATATAGGAGGCATATTGTAATCACAATAAATTTTCTCCTCAATAGTAGGTGGACTGAAAATATCATACTCATCATTGTAATCATCATATATTGGAGGTTTGGTATCATCATAAGCAACAGAATAGCTATCTTCCAAAGCTGGGGGACTAAAAAGATCATTTTAATCAAAACTAGCTTCCCCAAGGTTAGACTTTTCCATAGCATAAGCAACAATGGTGTCCAAAGAATTCATACTAATAACATTTCTATTATCATGCAAATAAAGCTCCATAGGTTTTTTAATTTTCTCTTCAAACACTTCATGTCCTAACTCAAGATAAATACTATAGAGCTCTCTAATTTTGTTGTTGTTTTCCATTAAGCCTAACTAGTGAAAACAAGAAACAAAAAGACAAAACTACAAAATCTAAAGGAAATAACTTCGAGCACTCACACCGGAGGATGTGAGTACCTTTTACCTTACCTCCCCGACAACGGCGCCAGAAAAGAGCTTATGGCGTGGAGGAAAGGTAAAAGCCCAAAACCTCCCCGGCAACGGCGCCAGAAAAGAGCTTGATGTCTACGCACTTCTATTCTTGTAGACAGTTGTTGGGCCTCCAAGTGCAGAGGTTTGTAGAATAGCAACAAGTTTCCCTTAAGTGGATTACCCAAGGTTTATCGAACTCAAGGAGGAAGTGGTCAAAGGTATTCCCTCTCAAGCAACCCTGCAATCAAGATACAAGAAGTCTCTTGTGTCCCCAACAAACCCAATATAGGTGCACTTGTTCGGCGAAGGGATAGTGAAATACAAGTGGTAATGGTGCCAGAAAATAGCTTGATGGTGAGGCAAAGACTAAAGCAACAAGAAGGAAGCAATCAAACATGCAATGGATCTAGTAGCAAAGGGTGTTTCAATGCTTAGAAACAAGGCCTAGGGATCATTCTTTTACTAGTGAACACTCTCTCATATAAATATCCTTTCTTCATGATACTACACTTAACTACTCTCTGGTTGGACACTCTAATCCATGGTAGGGCTATAACAGCACACATCAAAGTCTGCCTTCCCCAATCTAGATAACCCCACACTGTCACCTTGAGCGCTAGATGGTTCCAACAAACACCACAATTTCATAGAGACATCCAACTCCAAATATAACTCATAACAAATATTCAATCTAGCCAAAGTGCCACACACGATATGCACGTTGTCACTTTCACACATGTGGAGAAAAGCATAGATCTATTAAAGCACAAAGAGTATTTATGTAGACTCAAACCTAAGTGTCACCGTGGTGTGCATGCTGTAACTTTCACACACATGGGGAGAGCAGAGATATAATGAAGCACTTGAGTAGCAAGGTTGATCTACTTGATTACAAAGCTCATGACCATAACAAGATCATGCATAGAGAGAGAGAGAGAGAGATGAACACATAGCTACTGGTAGAGCCCTTAGCCTCGAGGAAGAACTACTCCCTCCTCATCATGGGAATCAGCAACGGTGATGGAGATGGTGGTGGAGATCGATGGAGATGCCTCCGGGGGCACTTCCCCGTCCCGGCAGGGTGCCGGAACAAAGACTTTCTATCCCCCAAATCTCCCCTTCGGTGACGGTGGCGCTACGGAGGTTTTCGTGGATTTCTTATAGATTCCCTACAGTTTTTGGGTGGGAGGCTTCTTATAGGCGCAGGAATAAAGGTCGGTGAGGGTCCAGGTGCCCACGCCCCCTCCAGGCGCCTCCAGGGCTTGCTCGTGCCTAGGGGGTTTGGCCACCCTGTGGCCCCCCTCCGGCTCTGCTTCGTGGTTCCGTGTTGCTCCGGGAAAAATAATAACTTTGGCTTTTGTCCCGTCCAATGCCGAGAATATTGATTTTCTGCCTTTCTGGAACCAAAAACAGAAGAAAACAGACAACTGGCACTATGGCTACTTGTTAATAGGTTAGTTCCAGAAAAGATACAAAAACACCTCAAAGTGTAGACAAAGCAAAGCAAAGTAGATACAAAACAAGCATGGAGCATCAAAAATTATAGATACGTTTCCGACGTATCACATACCACTGTTCAACACCTTCTGCTCCTCATTGGGATTGACACTCCTATTTATCGAAAGTACTACGATACACCCCCTATACTTGTGGGTCATTAGAGGGTGATAAGCTGTCCTAAAATCTAGTCTTGTTCCTAATCCTTCTTGGGCCTTCTTCCAAAATCTTGAGGTAAACTGAGTTCCTCGATCCGACACAATGTTCTTGGGGACTCCATTCAAACTGACTATTCTAGCAATGTACAACTCTGCTAGGTTCGAACTCTGATAAGTGGTCTTGACTGGTAAGAAATGGGCGATTTTGGACAGTCTATCTACGATAACCCAGATAGAGTCATTTCCCCTACTAGATGTAGGCAAACCGGTGATAAAATCCATTCCAAATGAATCCCATTTCCATTCCAGAATCTGCAATGGTTGCAACAGTCCTGTGAGTCTCTGATGTCCTGCCTTGACTCTCTGACAAATATCACACTTGGCTATGTAGCTTCCAATTTCTCTCTTCATCTTGTGCCACCAAAATTGCTCCTTCAAATCCCGATACATCTTCGTTCCTCCGAGGTGGATATAATAAAGAGTATCATGGGCTTCTTTCAAAATAGCTTGTTTCAATTCTGAATCGGCTGGCACACAAATACGTCTGTTGTACCACAAAACTCCTTCTTCATCTTCGGTGAATCCGGGTACCTTCCCTGTACCGATACGACGTTTGATTCCGTCGATACTAGCATTTACTTTCTGTGCCTCCTTGATCTGACTGATCAAAGTGGGTTGAAGTTCTATGCTAGCCAAAAATCCTTCACTTACTAGCTCCATTCTGAAATCTTCCAACTCCTTATGGAAACTTGGTTGCTCCTTCAAAATCATGGAGTTCAAGCGACACGGCAATCTGCTAAGAGCGTCTGCTACCACATTGGCTTTACCGGGGTGATAGTGGATGTCCAGATCATAGTACTTGGTTAGCTCTATCCATCTCCTTTGCCTCATATTCAACTCCTTCTGGGTGAAAATATACTTCAGGCTATTGTGATCCGAATAAATCTCACAATGGTTTCCCATGAGGTAATGCCACCATGTATTCAAGGCTAAAACTACTGCTGCTAGTTCAAGGTCATGGGTAGGATAAGTCTGCTCATGTTGCTTCAGTTGTTGGGATATATATGATATTACTTTGCCTTCTTGCATTAGCACACATCCGAGACCGGTCTTGGATGCGTCACAAAACACATCAAAAGGCTTCATGATATCCGGCATGATCAAGATTGGGGCTAAAATCAATCTCTTCTTGAGCTCTTGAAAAATCGCCTCACATTTGTCCGTCCATTCAAACTTCTTATCTTTCTTCAACAATTGGTTCATGGGTCTTGCGATGCTCGAGAATCCTTCTACGAACTTGCGGTAGTAGCCTGCTAATCCGAGAAATGCACGAACTTGGGTTTGAGTGGTTGGGGCTTGCCATTCTTCAACATCCTTAACCTTGGCGGGGTCAACAGCAATTCCTCCGGCTGACACAATATGTCCGAGGAATCCTACTTCTTGTAACCATAATTCACATTTGCTAAACTTGGCATACAATTGATGCTCCCTAAGGGTTCGAAGAATGGTCCTCAGGTGTAGCTCATGTTCTTCTTATGATTTGGAATAAATCAAAATGTCATCGATGAACACAATGACAAACTTATCCAGGAAGTCCATAAAAATCTTATTCATGAGGTTCATGAAATAAGCGGGGGCATTGGTTAATCCAAAAGACATGACAGCGCCATATCTGGTGGTAAAGGCAGTCTTTGGGATATCCTCTGTGCGAATCTTGAGTTGATGATAACCAGTTCTAAGATCAATCTTAGAAAACACTTTGGCACCGGTCAACTAGTCAAACAGATCTACTATCTTCGGCAGTGGATACTTATTCTTGATGGTGACATCATTCAGCTTTTGATAATCTGTACACAAACGGTTACCTCCATATTTCTTATGCACAAATAAGACATGTGATCTCCATGGCGAAGCACTTGGTTGAATCAGTCCTATCTCCCGCATAGCATCCAGTTGCTTCTTCATCTCCACTAGCTCATACGGGTTCATACTATAGGGTCTCTGAGCTATAGGTCCAGTTCCAGGGATTAGTTCAATGATAAACTCGATATCCCGATCTGGGGGCATACCAGGCAATACATCTGGAAATACGTCGGGGTATTCACAGACTACTCTGACTTGGTCAATGGTTGGTTGGGCTAGACTCTTGTTGCACTTGAATTGATGGGGCAAGGTTTCAGATACATGCTCTACCGATATCCCGACTGTACTGGTCATGGTTATGGCTTTCTTGGCATAGTCGATTAATCCTTTATGTTTTGACATCCAATCCATTCCTAGTACTACTTTCAAACCTTTGGTTCCGAGTACTATTAGATTAGCATAAAAATTTATGCCATGGATTCGGATAGGTACGGCCTTGCAAATTTGTCTAGCTTTGGTGGTTGAACCAGGTATTTTAACTATCATAACATGCTTCAATTTTGTTGGTTGAATCTTACTAGTGCATGCAAATTCTTCTATAACAAACGAGTGAGATGCTCCAGAATCAAACAACACTCTTGCAAGTACTGAGTTAACAGAAAACATACCCAGCACGACATCTGGCGCTTCTTGGGCTTTTTCAGCATTCATGAGAAACAGACGGTCGTTGCGGTTGAGCAAATTTCCTGGGGCAAATCTCCTTCCAGGCTGAACACGACGCTGCCGCTGAGCTGGGGCATTCACATTGGGGGCTGCTGCAAGCTTCTTGGGGCACTCATTGGAGTAGTGACCCTTGGTTCCACATTCATATCAAGTTACCTGAGACTTGTCCTTTCCTGCAACAGGCACGACATTACTTCCAGTCCTTGGGGCGTATTGGTGTTTTTGGTGACATTGTTGTTGTTGAACTTGGGCGGTGCACGGTTGAAATTTTTGGAGTTGTCGGGGTTGTTGTTGTGGTTTCCTCCGAGCCTTGGGTTTCCTCCTCCACGGTTGGGATAGGTTGGACGGGTCATCGGAGGTCTATTGTTTCTTGGGGCAAATCCTGCAGACGGGTTGGGGCGATACTTTGGGGTATGGTGGGTTCCTGGTTGATGCATCATTCGGCGCTTGCGGTTCTCATTGGTTTGGTTGATATTACCTTCCATCTGGATTACCGAATACGCTAAGGCTTCAATGTCAGCAAACGGGATATTGACTAAAACTGTCTGCATCTCATCGTGCAGACCATTCAAGAATCTCTCCTTCTTGGCTTCAGTGTCAATCTCATCTGGTGCATACCTAGCTAATGACAGAAATTTGTCACGGTACTCAATTACTGTCATCCTCCCTTGCTTCAATTCTCTGAATTCATCTCTCATCATCTTGATCAAACCCGGTGGCACATGGGTTCGGCTGAACTTGAGTTTGAATTCATCCCAAGTCATCATATGTCCTCCATTCATGGCGCGAACGCTATTCCACCAAGCTCTTGCATATCCTATCAGATAGTGGGTGGCGAACAGTACTTTCTTATTGGCTTCCACTCCTGCAACTTCTAAGTTATTCTCCATGGTCTGCAGCCAATCATCAACATCTAATGGCTCTTCAGACTTACTAAAGATGGGTGGATTGGTGTTCTGAAAGTTCTTGAGCTTGGATCCATGGTTTTCCTGGTTTCCATGGCCTTGATTGTTGTTGGCCATCTGAGCTATGTGTTGAAGGGTGGCTAAGTTGGCTTGACGTTCGGATCTTTCAGATTTGCGGTTTGAAACCAACATTTGCAAGATTTGCAACATTGGGTCCCGGGATGAACTGCTTCCTCTGCGAGGCATCTGAAGATTGAGATAGATCATGAGAAAAGAGGGAAATTTCTAAGGTTCAGGGATTTGTTTTTGAAAAGTTTTCAAAGTTCGACTCAGGTTTTGCCACTGGCAACTTGCTTTTCATTCATCCATAGCACACCATACAAACACACACCACAACAAGGAAACAAATGGTTTTAAGAACCATTATGTGAAACTACGATACAATGGGACCGTATAAAACTCATTAACGCTAGTGATCAAGTGCTACTACTCCTTGGAATCGGTGTCTTCCTCATCGTCATCATCAATGAAGGCAGAGTCATCATCATCGGTGAAGAAGTCCATGGCTTGATCCTCCAAGAAGTCATCATCATCACCGAGGTAGGAGTAGGGGTCTCCACGGATATCTTCCCCTGCATTCTACCTCTCCTCAAGCTGCATGTCCTGCTCATGGATGGTCTCCTCCAAGTCTGTCACCTTGTGACGAAGGCGAGCAATAATGCGATCCTTCTTGTCAAGCTGACGGCGACGTGACTGGCGATCCTTCACAAGCATGGCAATGGTCTGGTCCTTCTTGTCTGCGATGGCATAGTTGTGGTTGGCGTAGGAGCGTGCATTGTCCAACTCCTTCTGCCGGTCATACATCATGAAGCTGAGATGGTCCACTTGATGCTTTAGCTCCGGGTGACGTGTTACCTCTAGTGGTTGTCCCATAGCATCACACCTTGGGTAATACTCAAAGTGCATGCCCTTGACTTGATTGATGCCTTGCCCACACAGATAGATAAGAGCTTCCTGCATGGCCCTGGCGAGTCCATCTAGCCAGTTGTTCTCTCTTAAGGTGAACTAGATTCTCTCTGAGGTGGGGGCTTCAATCTTTCCTCTAAGACTTGCAACAATCAGCCATTGCAATTCTCCTCCTTCCTGGTCGTTGAGCTAGGCTCCGAAGAACTCGGGGTGCGGGCGCTCCAGAAGTTCCAAGAGTTGGTCCAAATCACGCTCAAAGATGAGATCTCCTCCATTGCCCAACTGATAGAACTTGCTATATTTCACGTCCATCTACAAGAATGTAGGATAAGTAAGTTAGTAGAGTGATCAAGTGTGTCAAATTTTATGTAGGTTTGCAAGAATTTTTGAGGAACATGAATTTTCATGAAAGAATCCAAGTGATAAGAATGAGAATAGGTTTTTGTAAATACTCACTTCTTTAGTTTCGAAACTAAGTTTTTTATTCAGTCGTCCATTCTAACTAGGGTCTCCTATGGTCAGGATGGCTCTGATACTAACTTGTCTACACCCGGATTTTTAATCCCAGACGCCTATTATGCCGTACATCGCAATCCCAGGATTACCATTTTTGCGAGACATAACAGATTGGTACCATAGTTCATCATCCATTACAAACCATAATAAAGGTCTTACAAATAAAGGATCGCATGATCCAGTCTTAATACAATCAACGCATCGGAATAATATAACAACGGTAGCGTGGGCGAAGCTCCATCTTCATGGTCACAGGCAATGCTGACGATGGGATATGATCCTAGTTGTCGTAGACTTCCTATTGTCCATCATCCTGGTAGTCCTCCTCATAGTCTGGCCACGGGAATAGCTAGGGACAAAGCCATGAGTACTCTTTAAGTACTCGCAAACTATTACTAACAAGTAAAGTGGTTCAAGTAGGTATCCTAAGCTCTAGGTTGTTTTGCAAAAAGCCAGTTTACCTTAACTGAGTTCAGAAGCAAAGAAAACTAAACTAATGTTTAATAACACCTAAGTGGGAACTTATTTTTCATGTTCAAAACCCTGTTGTGGTCAAGTCAAAGTCATGATTCATTTCACAAGTTATTTTGAAAACATCTGACGACAGAACGGTATGGCCACTCCAACCGTCCATAACCGCGGACGCGGCTATTCGAATAGTTTGACACTCTGCATGGTACACTTTCACCACAACATTCGATACATCCGTCAGGAAAAATCCTGAATCACCATACTCAGTATGCGGATAATCAATCCTAACCTTTCAATTACACCCTAGTATAGGCACCTCCCCTATGAGTTTGGCCTCCCAACCATGACCATCTATCATCTTGGGAATTGCACACGTGGACAATCATCACGAGGTAGCCTCAACTCAAACCTCAGCCGCAAGGCAACCCATACTAAGTTATATAAACTTCCAGTCAAGCCCTACCCAAATTCAGATATTGTGGTTGTACGATAAAATTGGAATGGTATCGCATCCGAACACAACCATCAGTTTTATAAAATGGCTAAGGCGCATGCCTCAACATTTTCATCATAAAAAATCATCTGGTGCTCATAGCACATGTCAAAACACCTCATTAGAATGACTCATCATTCTAAGGTTTTCATAATCCTTTTCACCAAGTATTCCCATCTAAAGTGCTCAAGTTTTAAGCTTAGAACTAGCCACTAAAGTTGGGGGTAAACACTAATGAGGGGTGATAATCAAGTGTGACCCGTCTAAGTTCAATCTCATGTCTTAGGATGAAATTAAGTTCTATCTAACTTAGGCCATGTTTTATGCTCTTTATGCACCTCTAATATCTTTCCAAAATCTACAAGTCACTAAGTAAGCACAAATAGAAAGCTTTGATAAAGAAATGAAATAATCAAGCTTGCAAGTAAAACTAGGATTGGGTATAATCAAGTGGTATAAGAAAATATGTCTAATGCATCTCGCATAGGTGCTTTAGTAGGTTTAGGCTTGCAAGTAAGACTTGCATGGTTTTAGCTTAGCTTGCTAAGATAGTAGATTGCATGAGATAGCTTGCCTTGTGTAGTGCAGTGGTTGAAGTTCTCATCTTCTTCTTCCTCGTAGTAGTCTCCTTCCTCTTCGTATCCTTGTTCGGTACTAGCGTCTATAAATAAATATGAAGTACACAATCACCAAACAATACTTAACTACTTCTATTCAGCACACATGGGTTTACACTAGATGATCTAGCATCATCACAATCATCAAAAGAATTAAGGCAATAGTCTTATTTATTTTATTTTAGAAAAGTAATTTCTACTCATTAAAAAACTACTTAAGATTTAATATTCTCGAGTTAAAACATGGGATCATGTTGACACATGTCATCACCACATATTCTAATACTTGGGAATGTGATTTAAAGTGGTGTCACAATTTAATAAGGTTTAACATTATTATTTTAATTAATTAAAGTGAATAGAAATGCCTATGGGGTATTCTTTTATTACTTGTCCATTATTACTGTAAGTAAACCTAAATATTTTTATATATTCAAAAAGATCTTATCAAATGTGTAGCACCCCGGGTAAAACCACTACTAGAAAATCGCTGTGTTTTTTGTTTGTTGCATCATCATGACATCATCATGCATGTGTTTGACTAAACCTATTCCCCAAAAGCCTATATTGTTTTCTAATTATCACCTTCTCTATTTCTAATTGAAATCTCGGTCTTTTCTGAATATTTTGTTTATTCTAAAATTATTTACAAAAGGCCTCATAAATAAAACAGAAAAAATATTAAACATAAATATTTTGTTCGGGGGAGGCAGCCGCAGGCTAGGCCCAAAAAGCCCAACCCACAACCACCTACCACCCCTCTAATCAAACCCTAATCCTACCCCCAGACCAAACCCTAACCAATCCTATCCCCACCCCAGCCGCCACCACCCCCAATTCCCATCCCCGCCACCCGTGACCCACACCTGCCAGCACATCGCACCTAATCACCTCACCCGGTCAACCCCGACCCCACCCGCAAACACACGCACGCACCCCTGCATCGATCTCACGCGAGGCCACCAACCCCCTGTAGCTCGCACGCGACCCCGCTCCTCCTCGGTCGACCGCTTCCTCCTATCGACCTTGCCTCCCCTTCCGGAAATCCCGCTGCCAGGAGTCCCCCTCGCCTCCCCTCTCCTCGCCATGCACTGCTGGCTACCGAACCGCCACCTCCAGCAGGGCCTCAACCCCCGTCGGCCCCGAGCCCGACCCTCTCTCGATCTCGAGCCCCCGCTCGCCCAGCCGTCACCGTCCCGTGCCATCGCTGCGGCCCCCGCCTCATGCCAGCCTCACCGTGTCCTCTCCCTCTGCACCCCGCCTCCAGTGACCACCGACCCCACCACCGTCGAGCTTCACTCCACCTCGTGGTCCCCTTCCCGTCGTTTCCTCTGTCGGCCGGCACCGCCAGCGCCCCTACGGCCGTCTTCCTCGTCCCGGACCACAGCATCTGGTCGGCCGCCGCCGAGCAGTCTCCCGCCCCGCCGTGCGCTGTCTGCCCATGAGAGGCCTCGCGTTGCCTCCTCGGCCTGCAGGTCCTCGCCCCCATCGAGCCCCTGTGTTCCCAGCGCTCCGGCCCTTCCCCGACATTCCCCCACCTCCTTCTGGTCACAAACGAGCACTACACGGCAAGGTCGCCCCGTTCCTTATGTGCTATGTTTTGATCCCAACATTTCTGGCTTGGTGCTCTTTGGATGAGGCCCCTGATGGATGCGTTTATGTTTAGCTATGACTCCTATGCAACAGCTAAGGCAGACCCTCTTATGTTGTTCTCGACCAAAATCCGATGTCAAACTCTGTCGCCGCACCGACAAGTTCTACCTCACAGATCGCCTTCCCAGACCCGAAGATGCTGAGACCCCGAAGACCGAACCCGTCGAACCTCGGTGAACCCCAAGATCGCCGAGACCCCTCAATGTGTGATCCCAAATCCGAGCCCCTATTTTATTAAATGCTATATACACTTGTTGCATATTAAATTGTCATACTCGCATGCATATTGGTGTGGTTTGGGTGCATTTTGTCGATTCACCTAAATTAAATATGGAGACCATATTTGGGCGAATCTAGCCTAATATTGGCCCTATTTAAATTTGTGTAGCGAACCGGTGATATATTTTGCTTTGTTAATACCATATTTAAATTGCGGGTATCTAAAACAACTATAATCGTATACTTAACTGTCGGGACCCCGGTTCCGCTTAATATGGCCTAATTGCATCGCATCTTTGCCATGTCATACATCATACATGCATCATGTCCGATCTTCTGCCGTAGTATTAAATATTGCATCCGATGTTTCTTCTAGTGCTTTGCTTCTTCACGGATTAAGCTGATGAGTTGATGCGAGTGTCGACCCGATATTTGGATGAATCTTCGACAATGTTTCTAGGCGAGCATTCTCCCCCTTTCTACCTATTTTACTTTTATAGTCTTTATTTCCTCTTGTTGATCTATTGCTATCTGTGTTGCGATGCTATAGATTTCGTACCCGTTATACTTCCCTGCAGCCCTTATATTGCCATGGACACATCCTATTACCTGTTGTTTGGTAGATAGTTGACCTTGCGAGTTGTAGTTGCTTGCGCAGGTGATGCGTCGCGCTGTCGGTGTTCCACAGTTGTTGGAGTAATGCCGCATGTTTAATGTTGGAGATGATAATGGCTTTAATTACCATTTAATAACTAATATTGAAAGTAGGTAAATAATGCAGAGGTACGGGTGGGCAATAGATGTTATTTAGTTTTTAACCGTCCACTTGTGTCCCGTAGGACCCCGAGTACTTGATACCTGTTCCTTGACTATTCGCACATCCGCATGTGGGACCATGAATCCTCTTAGCATGAGCTTGAGTCATATCTTATTTCTTGGGGCCACAAAGTAGTTTGGGGCTTTATTACTATCTTGTACTTATGCCATGCTTTATTGCTTTATTTACTATTGCGCGTGGAGCGCCTATACTATTTTGGAACAAACGTGGAATGTTTTCATGGTATCGACAAGCCCAGTCACACTTTCGGGTTCCCAGTCGTTTACAACCATTGTCACAAACCTCTGGGTCCGTCTCGGAGTCGGCCAACTTCATCGCAGGTAGCTTAGTGGGGTGGCCCCCTGAAATATTATATGAATCTTGCGATTTCTTTGTCGTGATGCCTCGTTGGGTTTTCATTTGGTTTTTCCGAGGTTGATCGTGCGTGTGTTGCTATTTGTGCCCCCTGCAGGGTAAAATTTTCCGAAAGCCGTGTCCACGGTTATGGACGACTTGGAGCACAGTATCTCGATCATAGACAACTATAACTAAAGTAGTGCTATAAATTTGACCTTGAAATGACTAGTAATCAGCTTCAGTACAACAGAATGGCTAAATAAAAGTACCAACAACTGCTGTTTTTTTGAATATCTCATGGTATATGTATCTGACTAGTAAGTATCACAACTACAACATAATGGTTAACTAAAAGTGCCCACTGCTTATTATATCAGGATGACTCATGATATATATATATATCTGACTAGTAAGTGCTGCAACTATGATGGAATGCATAAAATTGCCAACTGTGTGAGTTCCTCGGTTGACTTCCTCGTTTGGTCTCGAGGGGGAAATACCAGGATCGGTATGTTTGGTGTTAGTATCAGGTTGGAACCGAATAGGTCTTCTTATCCCTCTCTGATAGCCGCCAGTTGGATTGAGTCTCTATAGGTTGTTTAGTGCATGTTGTGCTGCCGCTTCAGTCCACCATACCTATGTAGGCGAGGACCGCCGAATTCTAAGACTCGCCATGTACTAGCCTCAGTACTGACCGCTCTCTTTTTCCTTTGCCCTTTGCTGGCACCCTTTTTGTTTAGCAAGTTTGAGATCGATGTCGTTAGCAGGGTTACCCTTCTGGCTTGGCCTAGGCAGGGTTATGGACGCCATTGGTTATTCTTCAGGGCTCTTAGCTCAATTTGCATTTTGTCCGTACTCGGACGCTGTATCGTTTTCAAGGTGATTTGGATCTTTGTACTGTATATCTGTATACCTGACTCATGGAGTCGTCTTTGTATATATATGTCATGTGGGTTCCATCGTGGACTATTGTGTAATGATATTACTTCGTTTTCCATCCGTACGAAAGTTCCTGGTGGGCACCTTTGAATCGTTTCTATGCGGGTTTGGCGGGAGATGCTAAAACTTGCATAGGGCCGATCTGAGGGTGTTACACTGGGCCGGCCCACTGCGCACAACATGCGCGCGGGCTGGTTAAGTGGTGTCCCCATGCATTAGTGAGATGGGGGCTGGCGAAGGGGTACGAGCTAACTACGACCGTAGGATTAGACTAAGGATCAACGGCTCATGGCCATCGTCCTCGTCGAATAGAACACGACGGGCTCGAACCCTAGCGCGGCCAGTGGGGGTCTGGGGCGGCTCACCAGGGCTCAGGTGATGGTCGGAGATGGGGGCAAATGACGAAGTCGACGACGACGGTTCCCCTGGTATTGGCGGCTCCTCCTGGGGTGGCTCTAATCGATGTCGCCCTTCTCCTCCAGCAGCGGCAGGCTCCGGCGAAATTCCGGCGAGAGAGAGCTCGCCTTGCTCCGGGAATGAGTGGGAAGGATCAGTGAGAGGTGGAGAGTGGAATGGTGTGAATAAAACGAGCGGCGGGAATCCTCCTTTTATAGGCGAGCGAGAGAGGCCGAGCGGCATGGGTGGTGCTCATCGGGGTCAGGGTTACAGAGAGCTACGGGCATGGCTGAAGGTAGGGGACGGTGCGCGGTCTCCTGGCGGTGCTCAACGGCTTGGTGGCATGGCAAGGGGCGGTGCGGTTTGGTCGAAACGTGCTGGTGCTCTGAGCGGCACCGAAGACGTTTTTGACAACTCACATGCGCTCCTGGTCGCGTGGTGGCGAACAGGGGTGTCTAGTGGTCTCCTGGAACGGTGGTGATCACAGGCACGGGCAGCGAAGGCGAGGCACGGTCTGGGCGAGCGTGTCGAGCGCGGCGAGTTGGCGCGCTCTGGACATGGCAGAGACAAACTGGGCGCGTGCGTTCTTGGTGGTCCACTGCTTGGCAAGGCTCCAGGGCTGGACAGGGTGTGGCGATGGACGGTGGCGTGCTTCCTGGACAGGGTGGCCAGGCATAGCGATGGCTGGTTCTAGCTTGCCATGGTCGGCTGGCTGGGGTTGGCTCGGGCATGCACGGCATGGTGCATTGGTAGGGGTCTAGGCTGGTTCAATGCACTGGTTGGCACTGGGGGAGACACGGATGATCAATTGGGAACAAGGTTTAGGGTGATCACTGCTCAAAACGGTGAAGTTTGGCCAAATTTGTTTTTTGTCTCCAAGTGTTTGATAAAATGGCCGTAAGAAATTCATATTTGAATTTTTGGATGAAACTTGGTGGGTGTACTAGGCACATACTAGGTAGTATCTGGTTGTTTCGATTTGTCAAGGTGAACTGATTTGGTTGGGTTTTGAGAAATGGTGATCTAACCATATGAACTAGATTCAATTTTTAAATGTCATTTGAATATGGTTGCCAAATGTTTCTGTGGGTTTGCAAGATGGGCTTGGGTTCACTTTTACTTGGTCTAGCAAGGGGTAAAAAGAATTGTATTTGTTTCTGTTAGAAATCTTGGACTAAAAACACTCAAAGTGGTCTAGTGAGCAAGATTAGCAAAAATGACCATTAGCTCATATGATTTGTTTTTTGACTTTTTCTTCATTTGATTATGCTTGGAAATGATTTAGATGATGTTGTTTTCATCTTTAAATCAATCCTTGCCATTCACAACAATCAAACAAGTCCATACAAGCATTCATGCATTCATCACATACACACATGCATTCATATGGATTTAATTAACAAAAGCTTTTATTAACCCTAAATTTGAGTGATTGGAATTTGATAACCTTGATTAATATTTTTGGGGTGTTACACTTAACATATTTATATGGTTCCTGTTCAACAAAGTGTTCCAACCCTGCATTAGTAATCATAGTTTGGAAATCCTGGAAGGTTCCCGCGGCTCTCATAAATTTAGGGCATGGATATATGGAAGGGAAGACTTCTTCCTCATGATGGACTTTCATTGGCTTAGGTACCATCAAATCATGTTGATGCAGTTGGTATGCACTCATCTTCTTTTCTGAAATTTTTAGACAAAGATTAAACCAAGTAATTTCCAAGTTGATAAATGATGAGGAACTACCATAGGAACTTGCTAGAGGGCTAAACATGCATCAAAATAAAATCTCTAAGCATAGAACAAGCATGCAAGCTCACACAACCTGACACCTATAGCAGAAAAATACTCAAGATACAATCTACCAATCACAAATCTAATTGGACAAGCGGAGGAGGCACATACCGGAGAGCAATCTCTCAAAAAATCAGCAGCAAAGATGGGCTGAGCAAGGAGATCGAAAATTGGGAGCAAAAACAGCAGGAACTCGAGCTTGAGAAATTTTTTCGGTGTTTTTCGGGAGAGAGAAAGAAGTGGCTGGGAGGAGACAACTTAAAGGGCCACATGTGGGCCACACCTAGGCCAGGCGCCACCTGGGGCTGGCCGCGCCACCAGGGGGTGTGCTGGCCTGGTGGGTCCCCCTAGGCCAATCCAGTTGCCCGCCTGCCCCTTTTTTTGAGGAAAAAATTTAATATGAATTTTTTGGGATTTTTCGGAAAACTTTATTTTTGGCCAATTTTCATGTTATGAAAATTGATTTTCACGCAGAAAAAGATTTTTTAGAAAAAGCAAAAGCAAACCAAAACCAAAACTATAGAAGCTCTAAGACACTCTAACAAGCAAACAACTAGCAAAACTAAAACTAACAAGAGGAAGAGCAAATACTAGAAAGGAGAAAAAATAAAAGTGAGCAAGTATAACCACTGTGAAAGCATTGTTTTGTTCATTAAAATCCCTTTGTTAACAAGGTTGATCAAGTCTTGTTACCAAAACAATCTTATATGAAACAAAACTTTGCATTTCACAAAATGATTATGTTACCTCAAACTTGATAGCAATAGTCCCAATCATAATAGTTTCAAAACTTTCTTGTGGAATGGGACAATATATTTCTCCAACTTTGATGCTCTCAATAATTTCAATGGAATTCAGGAAATAGCTCTTATCAATATTCTTGGGGAAATAGACGGTATGCTCTTTGTCATTAATATTAAAAGTTACTTTTCCTTGATTACAATTGATGACAGCACCTGCAGTATTAAGAAAAGGTCTCCCAAGAATAATGGACATATTATCATCTCCAGGCATCTCAAGCACAACAAAATCAGTTAAAACCAAGCAATTATGAGCCACTAGAATAGGAACATCCTCACATATACCAACATGAATAGTAGTAGACTTATCAGCCATTTGCAAAGATATATCAGTTGGTATCAGGTTTTCTAGCTGGAGTCTCTTGTAGAGAGAAAAGGTCATAACACTAACTCCAACTCCCAAATCACATAAAGTAGTTCTAACATAATTATTCTTAATAGAGCAAGGAATAGTTGGTATACCTAGATCACCAAGTTTCTTTGGAACCTTACCATTGAAGGAATAATTAGCAAGCAAAGTAGAAATTTCCTCATTAGGAATTTTCCTTTTATTAGAGACAATATCCTTCATATACTTTGAATAAGGAGGCAACTTAATAGCATCAGTCAAAGGAATTTGCAAAAATAAAGGTTTCATCCACTCATAAAACTTATTATAGTGTTCTTCCTCCTTTGACTTGTGTTTCTTATTAGGAAAAGGCATTTGTTTCTGCACCCAAGGTTCTCTTTCACTACCATGTTTATTAGCAATAAAATATTCCTTAGTGTACCTAGTGTTCTTAGTGTGCTTCTCAGTTTCTTCCTCAATTTCTTCCTTATCAGGAGCATCATTTTTATCAGTTCCACTTTCAGTTTCAGCATCAGAGACAAATATACTATTAGGATCTATAGCAGGTTCAGGTGGTTCCTCAACTATTTTGTGTTTCTTTCTCTTACGAGGGCTACCACTACTTTCACCTTGTTGAGAATCCTGCTCAATTCTTTTAGGGTGTCCTTCAGGATATAAGGGATCTTGAGTGGCTATATCACTCCTAGTTCTAATTCCATAAGAATGTTTATCTGCCGAAGCATTAACTAGCATATCCTTTTGTACCTTACCAAGTTGATAAACTTGGGTTTGTACCATTTGGAAGTGTTTACAAAGCATTTTTAACATCATTAGCAGTTCTTCCACAATATCTTTCAACTCATTAATAGCTCTAGAGTTTTCCAATAAATGATTCTGAACTTGTTTATTAAAATTTCCTTGCTTAACAATAAAAGTATCAAGTTCCTCTAAGCATTGATCAGGAGGTTTACCATAAGGAATATCACCTTCATTAAAGTGGATAGAGTGTATCTCAATAGTAGATGAGTGGGTAATTGGCTTACATAATTCTTCTATAGGAGGTATATTCTTCACATCTTCAGCTCTAATACCTTTCTCCTTAAGACATTTCTTAGCTTCCTTCATCACTTCATCATTTAATGCAATCATTTCCCTCTTCTTTGGTGTTGGTGTTGGAGTTGATTCAGGCACAGTTGGTTCAGGAGTAATACGCTCGGGTGTATTTAGCTCACTTGAAGTCCAATCATCATAATTCTTGCTTATTTTAGCCATTAATTCTTCAGCATCTGTAGGAGTTCTTTTCCTGAAAACGCAATCAGCAAAACTATCTAAGTATGTACTAGAGTCATCAGTTAGTCCATTATAATAAATATCAAGAAGCTCATTTTTAGGCAATGGACATCCAGGATGTGCATGAATCAAGGCACAGAACCTTGTCCATGACTCAGGCAATTTCTCTTCTTCTCCCTGTTTAAAATCAAAAAGTTTCTGCAAAGCAGCATGTCTAGCACTGGGAGGAAAATATTTCTAAAAGAAAGAAGCAATCAAGCAATCAGAGCTATCAATGGATCCAGGAGGTAATCTATTAAACCAAGCTTTAGCTTCTCCTTTTAGTGAAAAAGGGAAGATCTTTGTAACAAAGTACTTGGGCATCTTAAAATCATTAGAGAATAAGGCACTCATAGTGGAAAGCTCATTCATATGTGCCACAACACTCTCATTCTCAGTCCCACAAAAAGGTTCTTTCTCAACAATGTCTATATAGGATAAATCAAGAGAGAAATCATAATATTTATCTTTAATATCTATGGGAGAAGTAGCAAACTTAGCATAATAATGGTACATCTCTCAAGGAGACTCCTAATAGCACTAGCACCGTGTGTGTTTTGGTACTCTTCAATAAATTCATCAGTCATTTCGATGTAACCATCACTAATATCATATCTCTCTCTAGACTCATGTGATCTAACAGAGGTGTAATAGTGTCTTCACTAGGAGTTTCAGTGTTTCCCAAAATAGTTCTAGCAATAGTAGCATCTAAGAAAGGACCTAATGAACCACTCGCATCTAGCACAATAGAAGTAACATCATGAGTGTCAGAAGCAATTTCAGATTCAGCAGTAGTAGCTGTGTGTGTAGCATGTGTATGTGGTGGTGGTGTAATAAGCTTACTTGTAACAGACGATGAATCAAGAGCAGCATAGGTGTTTAGGATTGTATCTCTTCTTGTAGTGGGTGGTAAAATAAGAAACTTTCCATCACGAGACTTCCCCATGATGAAAGGAATAGCGGTGAACAATAATAGGTCCAAGTGAACTTACAAATAAAGCTATGCTCCTCGGCAACGGCGCCAGAAAATAGTCTTAATGACCCACAAGTATAGGGGATCACAACAGTCTTCAAGGGTAGTATTACCCAATGTATTGATTGGACACAAGGGGAGCCAAAGAATGCTTATAAGCCTTAACAACTGAGTTGTCAATTCAGCTACACCTGGAAATAGTCTTGCTCACAGAAGTTTATCAGTAGCAACAGTTTTGTAGTAGCAATAACAAAGTAACAACAACAATAAAACAAAGGCAGTAGTAACAATAGTAGCAAACAGTAGGATATGAGTGCGATAGACATAGGGATGGATGGACGGGCGTTGCATGGACAAGTCTGAACATGTAACTTCAATATCTAGGACAATTGCAGATAAATAAGATAAAACATCCAAGTACTAAACAATCATAGGCATGTCTCCACATATAGTCATATGTGCTCGCAATGAGAACTTGCACAACATCTTTTGTCATGCCAGCCCATTGCAGCGGGGCCTCAAGGGAATCTACTGGCAATTAAGGCATTCCTTTTAATAGAGCACCAGAGCATAGCATTAACACTCCCTGAACACATGTGATCCTCATATCACAGCCATCCCCTCCGGCTGTCCCAATTTCTGTCACTTCGGGGCCTTTGGATCCGGACAATGATATGTGTAAACAACTTGCAGATAAGATTACAAACAATACTATCATCATAAATCAATAATAAGTTCAGATCTGAGATCATGGCACTCGGGCCCTAGTGACAAGCATTAAGCACAACAAATTGCAACAAAGTCAAATAGCACTAATGGAGATACTAGGCACCATGCCCTAACAATCTTATTCGATTACATGATAGAACTTATCCAATCCCTATCATCCCCATAGCCTACAGCGGGGTATTACTCACTCATGGATGGGGGAAACATGGATGGTTGATGAAGAGGCGTTGTTGATGATGATGGTGATGATCCTCTCCAAATTCCCTGTCCCGATAGGGTGCCAGAACGGAGTTTCTGGTTCCAAATCGCGGTTTCTGATGGTGGCAGCACAGCGAAACTCTTTCTGAAAAAACGTCGACCCCCCTGAGTTTTTAGGTCAGAAGACAACTTATAGGCGAAGAGGGAGGCCGAGGGGATGCCTGAGGCGGCCACACCCCCTCCAGGCACGGCCAGGCCCAGCCCGCGCGACAGGGGTGTGTGGGCCCCTCAGAGCCCCACTCGGTCTCGTATTCTGGCCCCGTGAGTCTTCTGGTGAAATATGATTTTTGGCATATTTTCTGAGATTTTTCCTGATAGTTGATTTTTTGCACAAAAACTAGACACCAAGATAATTCTGCTGAAAACAACGTCAGTCCGTGTTAGTTATATCCAAATCATACCAGTTTAGAGGAGAAACAATAGCAAACGTGTTCGGAAAAGTAGATATGTTTTGGACGTATCAGGCTGTATTTTGATTACTGCCATGATAAGTTCTTAACATAACTGTAGTGTTCTTTTGTTATTGTAAGAACTTGTATGCACTTAGTGTCTATTACTCCATTTATTTCTAGCTGAATCTTTACGAGAGCTTTCTGTCTGGATAGTACATTAGATCATTAGCATAATGCACTCTCAGTTTTGCATCTCAATCATGAAGCCAATTTGGATACAATACGTTGCGACCACAGTTTACCAATCATGTTTCTTTTTCTAAAACATAAACTTATATTGGTAGATTAGCAAGGTTACAGTCTTGCTGAATACCCGGTGCTAAAAATACCGGTGCCTGGGACAACTACAAACACTCCTGGCTAGAACAAGAAGAAAATTTAGCAGTATGATGAGCTTCCATATTGACTTCTCATTTTACAAAGACTATGTCGAAAGCAGGAAAAAAACCTACCAGGATCCTGAATTTGCATACGAACACAAAGGAATGCAGCCCTGTTCATGTTCCTTGTCTTCTAGAGAATGACCCAACTCCAGGCAATCAGACTCCACAATGACATGCTCAGCTTGAAGTTCCCAGCAGAGAAGAACACCATCTCCACAGACAGAAACCTTCAGCAATGAGGGCATTTGCCGTAGAACATACCCTTTTGATTTGGCAGCCGAGAAACACCCATCAGCACCACGGAGCATGCCTCTAGTATAGCAGTAGCTCCGAGGAGGGTGTTGATGTAGAAGGCGGACAAAGCCTCAAGAGGGAGGAACCTGGGATAAGGAGCTGTTAAAGCCTTTTTTGTTCATGACATAAGACATAAGATCACTAGCAGTATCCCCACACCCACCTTTACATGACTGTTACCGAGCATGCTTCTTATATAGGTGGTTGCTACATGGGGTTATTGCTTACTTAAGGTAACTGACTAGACTTCATAAGTTATCCTTGCAGATCTGTCTCAACATTTACAGTGCTTGAAGGCCATTCGGAAATTTGGTTGTATAAAGACTTTTCACTTAAGTGGAGACATGTTTCCATCTCTTCAATTTATCTGGTCATCTTTCTTCCTTCATGTTGACACAACGAAGTGAAATTGTATCTAGCTTCAAGATGGGTAATGCTGGTTTTCTGTGAGATTGTATATGTATTTTCTGTTTGGGGGTTTCACCTTTTTCTACCAATTGGATCAATGTAGGATCAAACCCACGGAGCCTCAAAGCTATCGTTAAGTCAAGAAAATGACTTGTGTTACCCCAAAACCAGGAAAGTAGCAGATAATAAACACTTCTAATATTTAGACCATTTAATTATTTTAATAAATTGGAATGTTCAAAAAATTATTTTTAGATACATGTCAAACTTTGAACCTTAGAATTTAAGTTTGTACATCTGAAATAGGAAAACCTAGGAAGGTAGTTAGACAACCACAAATTTTAGGATTTGTTTATTATGGTTTATGAAACAGTGTGTCTATCTTAGACTCTTTGGTGTTCCATTTATATATAGGATACGGCTGAGGAAGACATAAGATGCTTGATGATGAGTATGACATATAGGAATAAGGTTGAGAGGGAGTGAGATGAAACATAATTCATGTGGCCTCATGGTAGTACAATACTACCCCTGTACCAAAATATTTTAGATTTAGGAATGGAGGTAATATTACATTTGATCCTAAATGCAGGTTCATTTTAGATATGAACAAAATAAATTAATAGGATTGTAAAGTAGAAATGTCAACCTTAGTTTACTCCAAATACTTTATCTTTTTCATCTTAAATATGCTAGAGTCATAGGTCTATCTTTTATGAGATTAGTGAGGGGCAAATTGGAACAACACGGAAATAGTGCAATGAGCACCGTAGAAAGACCTTTATTTAGATCAAATTGAAGAGCTAATAGGGCTGCATATAAAAAATACTACTTCTTCCGTCTCAAAATAGATGTTGTAGATTATCAAATTTGGATGAATCTAGACACTATTTAGTACTCTATCCTTTTTATAATAAAAAATGTTTTAGCTTTATAAAAAGAGTGGATATTTTAACTTTGTAAAAAGAGAGAATCTAGACGTCTTTTTGCACACCCTACGTTTATATACACTCTTTTCGCAAAGCTAGAGGTCTAGATACACCCTTTTCACAAAGCTAAAATATCTTTTTATTATAAAGCGAAGGGAATATATAGATTCATCTAAATTTTAATAAACTTAAGACATCTATTTTGAGAAGGGGAGTAGTATTTTGTGTTGGAAAGGGTATTGGCTTGCTGGCATTATGCAAAGGTCAAATTATGGGAAATATACTGTACACAAAATAGCAGATGAACCCACATAAATTTCCTTTCCACATCGGTGCACATCGGGTGCTGGGAGTCTACCTGCATTCCAAGAACCCACCTCTCCTCTTCCTGCGTTGAGAGTCTTCAAAGAGAAACCGGGCTGCCCCCGAGCCCTCTCTGACAGCCTCGCCGGCCGGAGATGGGGGAGGGGGGCGCCGGAGTAGTTAGGGCCTGTAGTGCTAGGATCTTCGGCGGTCTGCCGGTAGTATGGAGTAGGGCACCAGTCTTCCTCGGCCAGATCTGGTGCAACCTGAAGTGGATGCTCCTCGTCATTCTTGAGTGGTTGGAACTGACGTTCAGCATCCTCAACTCAGGCATCTCCGCAAATAAGGCCAGGTTCGTCCTCCCCCTTGACGTTGAAGTTGCCTTTCTGCTCCTTCTTCCAGCCGGCCGTGGAGGCGAGGGGAAGAAGAAGGAAAGCTTGATGAGGCGTCAATCTGGAGGAGGCAGGGGATATGCTCCCATCTTGGTGCTTGCACGCGGCATCAGGCGGTCGCTGAGGAGGCGCTCCGTCGAGCTTTGGTGGAAGAAGCAGACGGACTTTGTCTCTGAGGCGAGTTCCCTCAATAAGCGTGGTCACTTTGTCCCGTGGGCGAGGTGGGCGGTGATTATCCCTCTGGCCGGCCGTGGCGGCGAGGAGAGGAGGTATTACTGTTCGTCCTCCTTTGCAATTTCAAGGTGGCGGCTTGAGATCCTGCTGCAACTTCGTGCTTCCCATGCGAGAGACAACTCTGCCTCCGCGATCTACTGTCGTAAGAACGACATCTCCAGACGCCAAGATGGCGTGCTGATCAACCTCCAGTTTCGGAGGCCCTTACCCGAGCTTCGCGTCGAGACAAGCCCCTTCCTGCCGTCAAGTGGTCCGTCCCCGATGGCGTCAAGGTGGCCGGCGCTGGAAACTCGCCGCCGGTGGATAGGACCAAGGAGTCGATCGCGTTTAGTGTTACACCTTGGAGGTCCTTGTTGTAAAAGTCCAGACCTTATCTATTTTTTCATCCTTTTATACAGGCCTGTCTGTAAGATGTATCCACCGTTTATGAATTGATGCAGCTCTCGGGGTCCTTCGCGACCCCCTTTTCCGTTCAAAAAAAAACATCAGTGCACATCCCAATATTCAGCTAAATAAAACATTGACGATCAAAATCCAGCAACACTCAGCTAAATAAACAGCGACGGTCAAAATCCACCAACACTGATTCTAAAAAGTCCACCAACACTCAGCTAAACAAACCAGGGGCGGTCAAAATCCACTGAGGCCTTGTTTTGCAGCCGATTTTGTAAGTGTGTTCAGGTGTATATAACCATCCCAGTCCGTCACCATAAGTTATACTCCACGGGCCGTTTGGCAGCCCGGTTTGTAGACGTGCGAGGCCGTGGAAAACCCTAGAAACCGGACGACCCGACGAGTTTTCGAGACGCGCTCGCGTTTTTCCACTCGGGCGGCAGCACGGCGGTCTCACGGAGGAGCGCCCCCTGCCGCTGGTCGATCCCACCGCCGTCCTCTTTGAAGTCCCCTCCGCCGCCGCATACCGCCACCGTATCCTCTCTGTCGTCCCCTCCGCCGCAGTGTCACCGGTATATTCTTCCCACCCCGCCATGGATGTGCAAGATTGGTTCGGTTCCGATTTGGTCCTAGGAAAGTAGATGGTGTTTTTGGTGTTCTGCTTTGCATTCTGGGAAGATTCTTGATCCTCTAGCTCTTGATTTGTCTTACCATACCAGCGTCACTAAGATGTATATGCCCTGAATTATCATGGCGTAGTTTTTTTTGTTCTTGGTTGCCCTGCGGTCTGTTGATTCAGTCAAGGCGGTGAAAATTGTACAACAGATTAAAGAACCGATGGTACTAGGATCTAACTGGAACTGGGATACTTAAGATATGTTGATGTACACATTCAGTTGCTCTACAATTTCATTCTTTCAGAAAACATAAGTTTGGTCCTACCCCTCCATGGATGAGTAAGATTGGTCCGGTTCTTGATTAATTATTTCTGATTTGTTGGTTGCACGGTGACATATAGGTTCTGATTTGATACATGTTCTTGATTAATTATTGTCCATATATTGATCTTGTGCGATTTATTCTGGCTTTCATATGAAAGCAGTATCTGATAGTCCGGTACTATAATATTCTGGTTATGTTGATCTCTGAATATCTGCAGTTCCGATCTACCAGTGCATAAGGCTGCTGAGCATGATTCTTTGACCATCAACAACAGCTGCTGCGATTCTCATTATCTTTTTTTTCCTAGAACAAGCCTTTGGAAGAACCAACCAAACTGATGCATTCATGCAGACTACATGTGTTCCTCCCGTTGTTTTTTCTTCGTTTTGTTGCAAAAATTCTGTCCGAGTACGTAGACAGCGCATGACTCCATCAGGTTACCTGAAGATACAGTGGCAAAACAAGCTACATATTCTTGTTGAATTTTTTTTAACTAGCTGCTAAGATGTTGTTCTATTCTGAGATTATGTAATGCTTCTTGAGAAATTGTGAACGCATCTACAAAAGTGTGCTGAGTTGTTGAATCTGTGTGATGCAAAGACTAGATTTTTATTGATCACGGACCAGACGAGGAACCTGATATGTATCCCCGCAAGCCAAACAACGTGAGTTAGGGGAAGTGGATTTTTTAGGAAGATGATTAGAAAGAGGGAAGTGTATTTGGTGGAGGCAGTGATTTCACCAAATCCCTAGTGGATAATACACAAAAAAACTCTACAAACCGCTTGTGCCAAACAAAGCCTAAAGTTGAAAAAGAGTAAAATGAGGAGATGGTGATACTATTTTTTTGAGAGCATGTTTGTTTGTGTTGAAGTCAGTTAGGAACTGTCTCTAGTTATTATGTTATATAAAGTGTACTGAAACGTTTTCGGCCAAAACTCTTGGTAGTCGCTCCCTTTCAAATTGTTTGAAGTTTTTTCGCAAAAAAATGTTTAAAGTTCTAACTTTGTCTTAAATCAAAATTCATCAAGTTTGTGAAAAAAAAAAGTATCACCTGCGGGCGTGACAAAAAAAAGTAGAGTACTATACTACTCCGTGGGACCAAGTCGCGCGAAGCCTTTTGCTGCTCGCATAGAAGGGCTCTCGCTCGTTGGATCAGGAAGGAGTGGCGGATCTTACCCTCACAGGTGCCTTTCCCTTTCGTGCTCTGACTCATCCGTCCCCAGCCAGGTTCCTCCGACCCGATCCAGTGAGCTATAATACCTCTTACTTAGTCCACGGCTTTGCCCTAGAGCAGTAGAGCCGCCGCCGTCGCCACCACCTCCGCCTCTGGGTCAGGCCCTAAACCTCCCGGCTGGTTGCGCGGGTCGCCTCCGCCATCGCCGTCCCTGCTGTCTCCACCCCGTCCGCCATCTTGGGCGCTGGTTTTTGAGGTATGAGCTTCTTAGTCACCCGTGGATTACTTAAACCCAAACTGATTAACCTCAAGGTTTGGTTGTGCCGTCTAGATCCGTCCTTTCTCCATGCCAAATTGCCCCCAGATTTTATCGTAGCCGCGTTCGTTCGCTGTAACTGCGAATTCCCCGTCGTTTCATCTTGTAGGGGTCTTCAGAAATCTGCTTGGGTTAGTTAGAGTTCGAACGAACAGGTTTTAGTTTTGCATCTTTGCTTTAGTTATGGGGTTAATACATCCTTGCTGCTTGTGAAAATGAAAAGATAAACATGTTGATCCGTGCGGCTCACAGCATTTATCTGCTGTTGGCAGATTCCCTCTCTTTGGTTTGCAAAGGGGCTGAAAGATGGAGCTGAAGCTAGCATTCCCCCAGGACAGCCCGCCACTTTCCATAATTTCTGCTGCTAAGATTGCAGGTGTTTCCCTAACCATTGATCCGACCCTTGCCTCAGGCTCAGTGCCCACACTGCACTTCAGTTCTGGGTAAGTCACCAATGTTCAAGTATAGTTTAGGAATTGTTTTTTGCAGGAATATAGTTTAGGATTTAGGTTCTCTTTCTCTGATTTACTACTACATATGCTTTTTTATGTTAACTATGACACTCTATTACCATGATATATGTGTGAATATTTATTGTGCGGATCACCTCTTATTTTTATCTCCTAATAATTTCTGCTATTCCTTGTCCCCAAAAGAAAAGCATGTTGATGGAACAGATGACTGTTAGAACATGATGTCTGTCAACCATAGCAGTTCTATTGGAGAAATTTGGCAGTATTTACTATTGGAATTTGGTGTATCTCAATTAATACAATTCTGTACAGGGATTTTATACATGGTGTGAACACTATTCTCCGGTACATTGCCCGTGCTGCATCTGTTTCCAATTTCTATGGCCAGGACGCTATTCAGGCAGCACATGTATGTTTTTGTTTTACATATTGTGTCTAGCATTGATTTTCAAGATCATCTCACTATGTTCCGAGTTGATATTTTTTTCTACATCTGTAGGTTGACCAATGGCTCGAGTATGCACCACTTATTCTTTCAGGCTCTGAATTCGAAGCTGCTTGCTCCTTTCTTGATGGATACTTGGCATCTCGAACCTTTTTGGTTGGTTACAGTCTATCAATTGCTGATATTGTCGTGTGGTCAAATCTCACAGGTATTTTTCTGTCTTCGTTCATCAGTGAGTAATTAATCTATCTCTACCTCTCTCACCTTGGAAGGGTTCAACTCTTTTCTTCAGGAGTTGGTCAACGATGGGAAAGTCTAAGGAAGTCAAAGAAATATCAAAGCCTTGTCCGTTGGTTCAACAGCGTAGCTGCAGACTATGCAGACACACTAGATGAAGTTACATCTGCTTACGTTGGAAAGCGAGGAATTGGCAAATCTCCTGCGCCAAGCTTGAAAGAAAAGATGCCTGGTTTGAAAGAGAACACGTCAGGTCATCAAATAGATCTCCCAGGTGCAAAAGTTGGGCAGGTTTGTGTTCGTTTTGCCCCAGAGCCTAGCGGGTATCTCCACATTGGTCATGCAAAGGCTGCACTGTTGAACAAGTATTTTGCAGAGAGATATAGTGGGCGTCTAATAGTTAGATTTGATGACACAAATCCTTCTAAAGAAAGCAATGAATTTGTTGAGAATGTCCTGAAAGATATTGAGACGCTTGGGGTTAAATACGATGTAGTTACATACACATCGGATTATTTCCCAAAGCTAATGGAAATGGCTGAAAGTTTGATAAAGCAGGGGAAGGCATATGTTGATGATACACCCAAGGAGCAAATGAGGAGTGAAAGGATGGACGGTGTGGAGTCTAAATGTAGAAACAGTACTGTTGAGGAGAACTTGTTGTTGTGGAATGAGATGGTTAATGGTACCAAAAGGGGTACTCAGTGCTGTGTGCGTGGTAAACTTGACATGCAGGACCCAAACAAATCACTTCGTGATCCTGTTTACTACCGTTGCAACCCTGATCCCCATCATCGTGTGGGCTCAAAATACAAGGTCTACCCAACATATGACTTTGCTTGCCCATTTGTTGATGCATTGGAAGGAGTCACTCATGCTCTTCGTTCAAGTGAATACCATGATCGCAATGCACAGTACTACCGTGTCCTTCAAGACATGGGGCTGCGGAGAGTAGAAATCTATGAGTTCAGCAGGCTCAATATGGTTTATACCGTTCTTAGCAAGCGCAAGCTTCTCTGGTTCGTCCAAAATAAGAAGGTAGAGGACTGGACTGACGCGCGCTTTCCCACGGTACAAGGCATAGTACGTCGTGGTTTGAAGATTGAAGCATTGATCCAATTTATACTGGAGCAGGTAATTTTCTAATAAGTTGCTTGCTGTGATCTTCTAACTATAATGTACTCCCGTTTCAAAATATAAGATGTTTTAGTTTTGTGAAGCAAATGTATCTAGACTTCTTTTAGTATATAGGTTCACTTAGGTCTGCAGTGAATCTTCACACTAAAAGAAGTCTAGATACATTTTCTTCACAAACCTAAAACATCTTATATTTTGAAACGGATGGAGTATTTATGAGTAACCAAGTTTTTAACTCACTTTTTATTTTTTGCATTTTATTTGTGAAGGGTGCGTCCAAAAATCTGAATCTTATGGAGTGGGATAAACTGTGGACAATCAACAAGAAGATAGTTGATCCAGTGTGTGGAAGGCATACCGCTGTGCTGAAAGACAAGCATGTGCCCTTGACACTTACTAATGGTCCAGAGGAACCATTTGTTCGAATCTTGCCAAGGCACAAGAAGTATGAGGGTGCTGGAAAGAAGGCTACAACTTTCGCAAACAGAATTTTGCTAGAGTATGCTGATGCATCGGTCATTAGCGTGGGTGAGGAAGTCACTTTGATGGACTGGGGAAATGCTATCATCAGAGAAATCAAAACTGATAATGGGATGATTACTCAACTAGTTGGTGAACTCCATCTTGAAGGGTCAGTAAAGACAACAAAGCTGAAACTGACATGGCTATCAGATATTGAAGACCTTGTGTCTCTCTCTTTGGTAGATTTTGACTACCTAATTAATAAGAAAAAGGTAAGATGCCAAGACATCATGTTCTCCAAGTTAATGGTTGTAGACATGCAACCATATGGGCCCCAGAACCGTACACATAAACTACCTATTTGCTAAATTATTTTATTATTGTAAGTATGAATGCCTTTTCACATAGACTAGTTAGTGTTAGATATACTTCTGGGGCACAGTTACTATCTGTTCAACTGTGAGTGGTTTGGCCAACTTTCTTACTTCAACAACTTGAGGATTCAGATAAATTGGTTGGTCCTTTGAAACTTAACATGACAACCTTACCAATACTTCATTTATTGTTGAAATCTGTTGTCAATGATATTTAGTTTTCTTTGCCTTCTTTTGGCATGTATATGTGATGGTGTTTCCTTGGATGGGTTTTCCTTTCCATCATCATGTCCATATTGTATCACTCCATCAATAAGTGGTATATCTATGTACTTTTAATCCTAATATCTGGCACTTTTGCAGCTGGAAGAAGATGAGAACTTCCTTGACAATCTCAACCCTTGCACTCGAAGAGAAGCTTTAGCCCTTGGAGACCCGAACATGCGGAATGTCAAGCAAGGAGAAGTTATACAGCTTGAAAGGAAAGGGTATTACAGGTGTGATGTTCCATTTGTCCGGTCATCCAAACCAATTGTGCTCTTTTCCATTCCAGATGGCCGTCAGAAGTCCACTTCGATCATTTCTGGAGCCTAGCTTCTAGAAACAATGTTTGGTTAAATTGTGGTACCTTTTTGGACATCAATGTTGCAACCGTTTTTGGTATTAAACTGGTGTTGTAATGGCTGAAACTTGGAACTTGGTTCTTCAGTATTGGCCTTGTAGTTCCCTTTTGCATGTTTCTGTGTCTACCAACTGCTATCAGGATCTGTGGATTTTGGAACAAATATCATGAGAATTAGCCGAGTGTTTCCATATTTGTAGTACTACTGTTGAAATAATAACTCATATTTCGAGCCTCGTGCTCTTATTTATATGAATTGTGTCTGTAATGTGATTTCATGTCCTGTCATAATGGTCTCTCTAGAGTATAATGTGTGAGAACTAGTTTTGTCCGGTGTTCATGAACTTCAACTAAATTTAGCAGAGGTTTAATGTCCACTATTCTTATGCGGTCAACAGAACTGGTGGTGAAACACTCTGCTAAACCTACATTGTCATACACAGGCACAGTTTGTGCTGAACTAACCATAGATACGAACTTGGACTGAATTCCAAGAAACTAGGAAAAATGTCTGCGCATAATTCCAACGCATTGTCTAGCAATATTTGATTGATTGCAATTTGCTAAAGTTGACAGGCGTCACGAATAAAATCGCACATAATGTGAATTATAGATGTCACAGTGGCACAAACAGACGCCCAAATTGGTAAGCAAACTGAAATATACAATTCCAGCAAGTCAGATTTTGGAGTATCAAAAATTTATTTCCACAAAAGATATACAATTGCTCTTGCTGCCATTACCCACTATCAAGTCAAAAGTAACATCACTATCACAAGTACACGAAAGAACACAAGTGAAATAGGCGTGACTGTCGGCAACAGCTTCCAGCTACATTGAACAACACAAGGTATAATAAGAAATGGTCCTTGCAAGATACAAAATGTTACTTCCGCAGGCTGCCCTCTAGTCGGTCTATAGCAGCCCCCACGCGACTTTGATTTCCTTGTTCTTTTGCCAAATCCGATGATGATTTTGAATTTTCGATCTCAAGATTGGCCTTCTCTGCCAGCTTCAACTGTACCCAACCTGTAGAAGAAAGAATTCCCAAGATGAGCTCAAATAACCACAAGAAGTTACCAGTGAGTTGACACCGTGTATAACCATTGTTTAAGAATGAACCGACACTGTTTACTCGGCAACTAGTAGCATTGTGTTTTAGTAATGCAGATTCTTATGGCAAGATAGCTTTGTATAAATGAATCCTTTGCATGCGGTTTCTAGTAAGACAAATTAACACATGCTCCCAGATGAACAAGGGAATTAGGAGATGGGCACAAAGTGATGAGAAGGTAGCATCAAACTTCCACATTGCAAGGCTAAGCTGAAGACATGACAAGGGAAACTAAAGGCTGCTGATCATACACAAGTTTAAACATTCATATCAGAATGTAACGGAAGTGCTAAAGTTAAGTATTCGAGAAAGCATTTTATGAAGATGCTAATAATTAGATACTATCATAGAGATTATTAGATATCTATTACTATTGCATCATCTGGTCCCTAACTAAGCAATTGATGTGTACATTCGAGCAAGCTAGTACAATCTACAGAGTGCAGGAAAATGTCACGAGCATTTGGAGGTAATAGTACCAAGGGGAAAGCAGATTCCAGCACCAAGAGCAGATCCAACCAATACATTCCTTGCACGCCACATTGGTGAACCAGGCACTAAAGGTATAGAAATTAGTTGAGAGGAAACCAGTCAACCAAGCGCTATGAGAAGTAAATACAAATGATGATATAAAACAATGATTTATCCTCTACGACATTGTGCAGCCAAAAGGGACTGCAACAAATCCCAATAGGTATTTACAGTTTCTGAAGATACACGCTGATTAAAAAAAGCACCATGTAAGATATTGAGGCAAACATTCTTGTCTTAGTTTCCTCCTACTAAGTCCAATTTTCGAGGTAACTAATAAATCAAATTTCTCAATTGATGCAAAAAATTCAAGTAAACGTATCTTGGCAGGTCAATTCCATTATTTGATATATCAGATACAGGAATCATTGTATGGTTAGGGGCCACATAGCCACAGCCCACATGAGGCCCTAAAGGCCGCCAACTACAGGTAAATACAAAAAAATAGCATGTTATAATTTGATCAAGGCCAACAATAGTATTTTTTAACAAATACAAGAAATGACTGGTAATATCAGATTTACTCCTAACAATAACGAGGTGCTACTGCACATTTGTAATTTACTCTTCTGTACATAATTCATACTACAGTGAAAATATTTCATAAACTTTTCCAAGTGACACAGTTTGACATTGTCTCGAAGAATATAGGTAAGTGTTTTTTCTGTGGCCACTATTTCCAACATTTTAAACATTTTTTTTTAAAATCCATGTTTTAATATGGTGAGAGTACATACATATAAGCCCAAAAGCAGCTGCTGTGGCGGAGCCAGCTCCAACAATATTGAACACATCATGTACCCCACGGTTCTCAATAAGAAGGTTCTGTATTCCGAAGAAAGTTGCAGTGAACATCCCAAGGCGAGCACCACCAACTAGGGAGCCTTTGGCAACTCTGATGAACCTTTTCTCCATTGCATCTCTCATCAGCCTATACTGTTCACGCTTGTCTGTGGTGCTTCCCATCTTCAGCATCACTTCAGCATCCTTGCTCTGTAAAATATGATACAAGTCATTCTTCTGACCTAGTGTGCTATTGGATTATCAGATCCAAAAGTAGTAGATGAGCAATTTCCATTTATTCCTATGTTTGTGGTTCTGATTCAGTACTTTCACAGAAGCCAGTCTGTATTTTGTAATTTCATAACATTCTACAAGAAAAACTATAGTTCCAATACTGCAGATGGAGTTAAATTCTGATCAACGAAACAGAAGATTATATACCATGACCTAAGATGCAAAATGGAAATCAGATAAGAGCGAAAATGTATGTTTCTGCCAGTCAATGTGGATGCAAATGCATCACTTACATCTACAAGTAATCAGTAAGCACCAATCAGCTCTATTAACATCCACTGAGGTTACATAGGAAGAAATAACGGAAAGGAGTATGTAATGGAGTAGGGGCAACGTACGACGTTAGCGTTGGCCTCCTTGGCCCCGCCATAGAGCAGCCCAGTGAATACGCCGACGAGGGTGCCGGTTCCCCAGCTCACCATCCCTACAGGCCCGGTCCTTGACGGCGTGCCTACCGCATCCGCCTCAGCCTCCTCCTGGGTAATCTCCACCCAAACACGTCAGAAAAACAAAACT
The DNA here is from genome assembly GCA_916181665.1 of Avena sativa. Lineage (NCBI taxonomy): Eukaryota > Viridiplantae > Streptophyta > Magnoliopsida > Poales > Poaceae > Avena > Avena sativa. Next base: position 78,176,603 of record OV702295.1, on the reverse strand, counting down.
GAATACATAGCTCTGAACCAAAAGCAGCAGGGAACATGTCACAACCGTGTGGGAAGTAGAATCTGGCGGATTTGGCGGCGGCTCGGCGGGAGGAGGCGTCGCGGCGGCGGGCATGACGATCTGCTGCAAGGCGGCAGGAGCTGTGGACGGAGGCGTCGCTCCAAAATAGAGTAAAAGAAAGAGGCAGGTCGGCGGGCGGTACTAGAGTCAGGTGACGGCAGGTCAGCGCCGGGGATGATCGGTCGAGGCGGCGAGATCACCGGGTGGAAGTGAACGCCGGAGGCGGAAGCGGCGAGTGGAAATGGGATGGGGAGGAGGTCTAATTATGCGGGCCTTTTCCCACCAGGCTGGGCTCGTACCGATGTTTACGGGCTCCTAGAGCCCACCAATACAGAAGCAAGCTCCCGGAGGAAATTCCGAGAATATCATCAAATAAGTATTGCTGCAATGGAAGCAGCAGCGAACTTGGGGGCAAATCGGATCATCTTTGAGTCTGATTCATCAATTCTTGTCGCTGCAATCAATACTGATTCCTATGATTTGGCTGATATGGGTATCCTCTTCAAAGAAGCTAGAAACTTATGCGCACTCCATTTTGATCTTGCAGATGTTGTCTTCTGTAGACGCACTTGTAATTCTGTTGCATATTATTTGGCACAGTTTGATTATCAGGACATCGGTCCTTACTCTACCTGGGAGGACGATGTTCCAGACTTTGTAGTTGGCTTGGTTGCTGGCGATATTGCTGAGCAACATGTTTAGTGGAAAGCATTTTCCTTTAAAAAAAAAATCAAACAAGTATCATCATTCTGATAATGCCATTTTCCTAAGTTGAACGCTAGTTGACCGTTAAGTACGGCGTCAAAATTTTGCACTATAAAATTCAAAATAAATTAGAAGTGGGATCTACTTCCTCCGTCCTAAAATAGATGTCTTAGATTTGTTAAAATTTGAATGAATCTGGTTAAAATGGTGTCTAGATTCATCCAAATTTTGGTAAATCTGAGCATCTATTTTGGGACGGAGGGAGTAGATAAGATCTCACTTGACATCTTACTGTTAAATTCACGTTAAATTTATGGGATATCTAATTTCAGAGCGCTCTAAAATTAACCAAACCTAGGAGACTACCCTGGACCGTCCGATCAAGATGATGTGATTCTGATTTCCTCTAAGCCGCTTGTTCGATCTAAATATAGTGTTGACTTGTAATACCCTCATGTGGATTACTTGGTGTATGCAATGGGCTAGATAGTGTTGGGTCGTGGGCCGAGCGTTGTGTGGTGTGAGTTGCCCTGGGACCAGATATAAGTGGTCCCCTGTGCACGATTCTAATCAATGATGAATTGAATGAACTAATCTCCCGTCCTATCTTCGTCTGAACCTCCGTCCTTGCTTCCTGATTCCCTGATCCCCTTACTTTTTTGGCCAAAGCCTAACCCCAGCAATCATACTGGCGGAGACGGGTGTTACATCTGGTATCAAAGACTTGGCTCACTATTACACTCTGTAATATCGACGATGTCCAGTAACATCAACCTATCGGTGGTGGAATCCTTCGAGAAGCTGCAGTACATCCAAGATAGGCGTGTGGATAGTGTAGAGGGAGTTGCGACAACACCGTCAAGAGTCTCTACACATGTGGCGCAAACCCGCTTCGTGTTGGAAGCGATTAAGGATTTGAAGAAGTTCATTCAGGAGCGATCCGCAGTGGTGGATTTGAAGTTTGAGGCGATTGGGAAATTGTAGGAGAACATGGAAGAAATTGATCAGAAATTGAGCAAGCATGCGGATATCCTCGAGCAGATGCAAGTGAAGGTCAATCTCTTCATGGAGACGTTGGGACAAGTTCAGGCGGAGCAGCATCAGAACTCGCGAGCGATCAAGGGATTGGAGCCACCTCCATTGGCTATTCCAGTGCGAGATCCAACGGGCATCACGGGGCCTCGACCTCCACAACCGCATCCTCAACCACCACCACCCGCGGATCATTGATGACCCAGAAGTATAGATGATCGCAACCGTCTTCGAGGATAGTATTACCCAATTTATTGATTCGAAACAAGGGGAGACAAAGAATACTTGCAAGCCTTAACAACTGAGTTATCAATTCAGCTGCACCTGGAAATAGTTCTTGCTCACAGAAGTTTATCAGTGGCAATAGTTTTGTAGTAGAAACAGCAAAGCAACAGTAACAGTAAAACAAGAGCAATAGTAAAAGTAGTAGCAAACAGTAGGATAGGAGCGCGGTAGGCATAGGAATGGATGGACGTGTGTTGCATGGATGAGTCTAAACATGTAACTTCAAGATCTAGGGCAATTGCAGATAAATAAGATAAAGCATCCAAGTACTAAACAATCATAGGCATGTGCTCCATATATATTCATGCATGCTCGCAATGCGAACTTGCACAACATCTTTTGTCCTGTCAGCCCGTTGCAGCGGGGCCTCAAGGGAACTACTGACAATTAAGGTGCTCCTTTTAATAGAGCACCGGAGCAAAGCATTAACACTCCAATGAACACATGTGATCCTCACATCACAGCCATCCCCTCAGGTTGTCCCAATTTATGTCACTTCGGGGCCTTTGGATCCGGACAATGATATGTGTACACAACTTGCAGATAAGATTACAAACAATACTATCATCATTTATCAATAATAAGTTCAGATCTGAGATCATGGCACTCGGGCCCTAGTGGCAAGCATTAAGCACAACAAGTTGCAACAAAGTCAAATAGCACTAATAGAGATACTAGGCACCATGCCCGAACAATCTTATTCGATTACATGATAGAACTCATCCAATCCCTACCATCCCCATAGCCTACAACGGGGGATTACTCACTCATGGATGAGGGAAACATGGATGGTTGATGGAGAGGCGTTGGTGATGATGATGGCGATGATCCTCTCCAAATTCCCTATCCCGGCAGGGTGCCAGAACAGAGTTTCTGGTTCCGAATCGCGGTTTATGGTGGTGGCGGCCCAGCGGAACTCTTTCTGGAAAAACGTCGAACCCCCCTCGGTTTTTAGGTCAAGAGGAAACTTATAGGCGAAGAGGGAGTCCGAGGGGGTGCTTGGGGTGGCCACACCCCCTCCAGGCGCGGCTGGGCCTGGCCCGCGCGGCTGGGCCTGGCCCGCGCAGTTGGGGGCCCCACTCCATCTCGTCTTCTCGCTTCGTGAGTCTTTTGGTGAAATAGAATTTTTGGCATATTTTCCGGGATTTTTCCTGATAGTTGATTTTCTGCACAAAAACTAGACACCAAGGTAATTCTGCTGAAAACATCATCAGTCCATGTTAGTTGTATCCAAATCACACAAGTTTAGAGGAGAAACAATAGCAAAAGTGTTTGAGAAAGTAGATACGTTTTGGACGTATCAACTCCAGCCAAGCTTAGCTTATTGGTTGTCCTCAAGCAATTCAGTTGAAAACTGAGTGCGATAAAAGAACTTTCACGAACACATTTGATTCATATGATGTATATATATTCTCAACACATGAGTAGATACTTAAACCATTCATAATAAGAAGTATGCAACTAAGTCTACTCAATAGTCAATGCAAGCTATGAAGAGATTCCAACTAAATAATAATAAGTAGCATGAAACATAAACATAAGCAACATTGCAATGCTCATAAAAATGTATGATAGAGTGGTATCTCGCTTGCCTTTGTTTGTAGAGAACAAAATAAATGCCAAGGCACCTCTGAAGTTCAAGTGAAGACTAGAAGTAAAGATATCAGAGATACATGCATCAAAATCATGAAATAATTAACCAAGTTCTGAGACAAGCACATTACACTAAGAATGACAACTATGCTCTCAAGAAGGTGCTCATAGAATAAGTGGTGACTCAACAAGGAAGTGAAAAGGTTTTGAAAAGTTTGAAAGACTTCCAAATGCTGAAAGTAAGGTACTCATTAGCTTTGAGTTCTCATTGCCCCTATCATAGGCATCTTTAAATGTTTAAGGTGAAAGTGAGGTCCAATATGAGTTATATGCTTGACAGACCATAAACTGGAAATCTCATGTCCCTTGAGTACGAGGGCCGCTCCTCATGCTAATCAACTTTAGTTACCTGTAAGTTCTTGTCATCATAAATACATGTGTATCATAGAGAACCGCCAACGGGGTACCCCTTGCACATGATACAAGAGCTATCCCATAATCAAAATGACAAGGCAAGCAGACAATGAGCATCTCAGCGATATTTTTATTTGCTATTTGCATAGGTTTTTATTGAGGATGCTTCACAAATTGCTTATTATGGTTATGCTACAAGTTTCCACCATGATTAGGCATGGCTTAGGCTAGCGGCTCAGGCGTTTCTCTAACACATATATATAACTCCATGAACTCACAAGCTCCCCCTTTATTTCACACCGATGACATCCGCAAACAAAGGAGCATGATATCAACTGGATATGTATCCATAAGTGTTGAAAGCGTTCCCCGTGACAACACGGTTCTGCTAACTTTCAGCCTATAATATGCAAGCATATAACTTTCATGGACAATCACAATGGTTCAGGTTTATTAAGTACAAGGAATAAAGTGTGCCATCAAGTTCGTGAGAGCTTTACTAACTAACTTTCTCAATACAGTCAAACATTTTATTTGGAATAAAACAAGGCATAATGAATATGCACAGAATTAGCAAATGATGCTAATAGGTAGGTATGGTGGACACTATTGGCAATATTGGTTTTGAGGAGTTGGATGCACAAGTAGAGCTCATACTCAGTGCAAGTGAAGGCTAGCAATAGAGAGGGAGCGACAACCGAGAGAGTAATAACTGTCATAATCATGCTTGCAATAAAACATGACTAATTATGGCATGAAAGTGATACAAGAACTCTGAGGCAAAATAAATCATCGAGGCTTACTGTCTATTGTATAGTCATATGCATACGTGAGCATGTGCCAAGTCGATTCACATGAAACATTCAGAGGAGGATACCACAATATGAATAGAACAATGCATGCAAACATTCATATGACATGCTACAAACTATTAGCAAGATGGAGCTAATCATAAGAAAGCAAGAACTACTAAGCATTCATAGATAACACACACCTTGCATGAACAGACTAAGGATGCTCACAATGATGAGTATATGTACAAAAATGAAAACAAATAGAGTTCATTACCAGCCTCTTACCACACCTCAAGTTGTCTTAATCTTCATTATTGCCCTTCACTTGTGTGACTTGAATAATAACATGAAACCAAACTCACTGAGGACATGTTGAACCCTGCAAAGAACTTCACAAAACCAAAGAAGAACAACAAATATTTTTTGGTGTTTTTGATTTTTAAAACAAGCACACGAAAGCAAAAACAAACAAAGCAAAATCTTTTTGGGATTTTTTCTTAAGGCAAACCAAAGCTAAAAAGCAAAGAAACAAACCAAGAGAAACAACAAAAATATTTTTGGTATTTTTGTGTTTTGGGAAAGCAGAAACAAAAACCAAAAAGAAAGCGAAACATGGATATACAAAGAACCGACGAAACATGATATATATGAGTGTGATGTCGGTATACCTCCCCCCAAGCTTAGGCTTTTGGCCTAAGTGAGGCTCAATAGCGCGGGTAGTAACCCCAAGCTGGTAGGTCATCATAGGAATGATCGTAATTAGGCCCTCGCGATGAAGAAGAAGACGTGATCCAATCATAGGATGGCTGCTGGTATGAAGACTCTCCCATGTTGGAGGGCTGAACCGAATCATCTTCGACATCCTCTCCAACATTATCCTCTTGCCGAGAGAGCTCCGCCACGTATGTGTCAAACTCCTCCTCCGTGAGCGACCAACCTCGCCTGTTATCAAAATTAAACAAAGCAGGTGCAGGCAAATAAACTACTTTCTCAGTCCTACCCCCTCTCCAACCACGCTTGACAAAGGATAACTCATACGGTAAACTTCTCACGGTAGCCCAAGAAGAAACAAATTATGCTGAACCATGGAATTGAGATCAAGTCTCTCTAAGGGGAACTGATAATTTGAATGGTGAGTCTCTAAACCATGGAAAGATAGCAACCTAGAGGCAATGATACCTCCACAAATCCCACCCTTCTCGCGGTTAGTGGTAAGACGGCAAGCTATCAAAGCACCCAAGGTATAAGTTCTATCCCTATTCAAAGCAGCTGAGATAAAAGCTAGATCAAATTAAGATAACTTTCTAGCAATCTTTCTAGCAAGAACACACTTGGTAATGAAATAGGCAAAATATCTAATGGATGGGAATTGAATGTTCCGAATTTTACCACTTTCCTTCGAGAAGTCGAAACCTTGGCAGATTTTAGCATATAAATCCATAAGTGGCTTAGGCCTCTCCTTGATCTTCTCACAAGATCCCCAATGAGGCACTCTAATAGCTGCACAGAAATCAGCAAAAGGCAGGTCGACATCTATATTGTAGATTTTATAATGGACCATGGGGTTAGACGAGGACCAAGTAAACCGGAAGTCCTACACCACAGCCATGGTTAGCTTAACATAATGATATGGTTCCTCTTCAACAAAGTGTTCCAACCCTGCATTAGTATCATAGTTTGGAAATCCTGGAAGATTCCCACGGCTCTCATAAATTCAGGACATGGATATATGGAGGGGAAGACTCCTTCCTCATGATGGACTTTCATTGGCTCAGGTACCATCAAATCATGCTGATGCAATGTGTATGCACTCATCTTCTTTTCTGAAATTTTTAGGCAATCATCAAACCAAGTGATTTCCAAGTTGATAAATGATGAGGAACTACTATAGGAACTTGCTAGAGGGCTAAACATGCATCAAATGAAATATCTAAGCATAGAACAAGCATGCAAGCTCACACAACCTGACACCTATAGCAGCAAAATACTCAAGATATAATCTACCAATCACAAATCTAATTGGACAAGCGGAGGAGGCACATACACGGAGCAATCCCTCCAAAAATCAGCAGCAAAGATGGGTGAGCAAGGAGATCGAAAATCGGGAGTAAGAACAGCAGGAACTCGAACTTGAGAAATTTTTCTGGTGTTTTTCGGGAGAGAGAAAGAAGTGGTTGGGAGGAGACAACTTGGAGGGCCTCAGGTGGGTCCTACCCAGGCCAGGCGCGCCCTAGGGGCTGGCTGCGCCACCAGGGGGTGTGCTGGCCTGGTGGGTCCCCCTGGGCCACTCCAAGTGTCCCTCTGCCCCTTTTTTAGAGGAAAAAAATAATATGAATTTTCTGGAATTTTTCGGGAAACTTTATTTTTGGCCAATTTTCAGGGTATGAAAATTGATTTTCTCGCAGAAAAGATTTTTTTAGAAGAAGCAAAAGCAAACCAAAACTACAGAAGTTCTAAGACACTCTAACAAGCAAACAACTAACAAAACTAAAGCTAACAAGAGAAAGAGCAAAGGCTAGGAAGGAGAAAAATAAAAGTGAGCAAGTATAACCACCATGAAAGCATTATTTTATTCATAAAAAATCCCTTTGTTAACAAGGTTGATCAAGTCTTGTTACCAAAACAATCTTATATGAAACAAAACTTTGCATTCCAAAAAGTGATTATGTTACCTCAAACTTGATAGCAATGGTCCCAATCATAATAGTTTCAAAAATTTCTTGTCGAATGGGACAATATATTTCTCCAACTTTGATGCTCTCAATATTTTCAATAGAACTTAGGCAATAGCTCTTATCAATCTTCTTGGGGAAATAGACAGTATGCTCTTTGTCATTAATATTAAAAGTTACTTTTCCTTGATTACAATTGATGACAACACCTGCAGTGTTAAGAAAAGGTCTCCCAAGAATAATAGACATATTATCATCTTCAGGCATCTCAAGCACAGCAAAATCAGTTAAAACCAAGAAATTATGAGCCACTTGAACAGGTACATCCTCACATATACCAACAGGAATAGTAGTTGACTTATCAGCCATTTGCAAAGATATATCAGTTGGTATCAACTTTTCTAGCTGGAGTCTCTTGTAGAGAGAGAAAGGCATAACACTAACTCCAACTCCCAAATCACATAAAGCAGTTCTAACATAATTATTCTTAATAGAGCAAGGAATAATTGGTATACCTAGATCACCAAGTTTCTTTGGAACCTTGCCATTAAAGGAATAATTAGAAAGCAAAGTAGAAATTTCCTCATTAGGAATCTTCCTTTTATTAGAGACAATATCCTTCATATACCTTGAATAAGGAGGCAACTTAATAGCATCAGTCAAAGGAATTTGCAAAAATATAGGTTTCATCCACTCACAAAACTTGTTGTAGTGTTCTTCCTCCTTTGACTTGTGTTTCTTATTTGGCAAAGGCATAGGTTTCTGCACCCAAGGTTCTCTCTCACTACCATGTTTTTTAGCAATAAAATATTCCTTAGTGTACCTAGTGTTCTTAGTGTGCTTCTCAGGTTCTTCCTCAACTTCCTCCTTATCAGGAGCATCATTTTTATCATTACCACTCTCAGTTTCAGCATCAAAGACAAATATACTATTAGGATCTACAGCAGGTTCAAGTGGTTCCTCCACTATTTTATGTTTCTTTTTATTTCTCTTACGAGGACTACCACTACTTTCACCTTGTTGAGAATCTTGCTCAATTCTTTTAGGGTGTCCTTCAGGATATAAAGGATCTTGAGTAGCTATACCACTCATAGTTCTAATTCCATAAGCATGTTTATCTCATGAGGCATTAACTAGCATATCTTTTTGTACCTTAGCAAGTTGATCAATTTGAGTTTGAACCATTTGAAAGTGTTTACAAAGCATTTAAATATCATTAGCAGTTCTTTCCACAATATCTTTCAACTCATTCATAGCTCTATAGTTTTCCAGCAAATGATTCTGAATTTGTTTATTAAAATTACCTTGTTTAACAATAAATGTGTCAAGTTCCTCTAAGCATTGATCAGTAGCTTACCATAGGGAATATCACCTTCATCAAAGTGGAGAGAGTGTACCTCAATAGTAGGAGTGGGGAATTGGCTTGCATAATTCTTCAATAGGAGGTAGATTGTTCACATATTCAGCTCTAATACCTTTCTCCTTAAGACATTTCTTAGCTTCTTTCATCACTTCATCATTTAATGCAATAACTCCCCTCTTCTTTGGTGTTGGTGTTGGAACTGGTTCAGGCACAACTGGTTCAGGAGTAACAGGCTCAGGTGTATTTAGCTTAGTTGAAGTCCAATCATCATAAATCTTGCTTATTTTAGCCATTAGTTCTTCAGCATCTGTAGGAGTTCTTTTCCTGAAAACACAATCAGCAAAACTATCTAGGTATGTCCTAGAATCGTTCGTTAGTCCATTATAATAAATTTCAAGAAGCTCATTTTTAGGCAATGGGCATCCAGGATGTGCACGAATCAAGGCACAAAACCTTATCCATGACTCAGGAAATTTCTCTTCTTCTCCCTGTTTAAAATCAAAAAGTCTCTACAAAGCAGCATGTCTAGCACAGGGAGGAAAATATTTCTGGAAGAAAGAAGCAATCAAGCAATTAGGACTATCAATGGATCCAAGAGGTAATCTATTAAACCAAGCCTTAGCTTCTCCTTTTAGTGAAAAGGGGAAGATCTTAGTAACAAAGTACTTTGGCATCTTAAAATCATTAGAGAATAAAGCATTCATAGTATAAAGCTCATTCATATGTGCCACATCACTCTCACTCTCAATCCCACAAAAAGGTTCTTTCTCAACAATGTGTAAATAGGATAAATCAAGAGAGAAATCATAATCTTCATCTTTAATATCTATGGGAGAAGTGGCGAACTTAGGATCAGAGGACAGTTTAGGAATAATGGAACATCTCTAAAGGAGACTTCTAATAGCACTGGCACCATGTGTGTTTTGGCACTCTTCAATAAATTCATCAGTCAACTCAATATAACCATCATTAATATCATATATCTCTCTAGACTCAAGTGAGCTAACAGGTGTAACAATGTCTTCACTAGGAGTTTCAGTATTTCCTAGACTAGCCATAGTAGCATCTAGGAAAGTACCTAATGAACCACTCGCATCAAGCACAGTAGAAGTAACATCATGAGTATCAGAAGCAGTTTCAGATTCAGCAGTAGTAGCAGTGTGTGTAGCATGAGTATGTGGTGGTGGTGTAACAAGCTTACTTATAACAGACGGTGAGTCAAGAGCAGCAGAGGTTTTTAGGACTGTACCTCTTCTTGTAGTGGATGGTAAAATAGGAAACTTTCCATCACGAGACTTCCCCATGATGAAAGGAGTAGCAGTGAACAATAATAGATCCAAGTGAACTTACAAATAAAGCTATGCTCCCTGGCAACGGCACCGGAAAATAGTCTTGATGACCCACAAGTATAGGGTATCGCAACAGTCTTCGAGGGTACTATTACCCAATTTATTGATTCGACACAAGGGGAGACAAAGAATACTTGCAAGCCTTAACAACTGAGTTGTCAATTCAGCTGCACCTAGAAATAGTTCTTGCTCATAGAAGTTTATCAGTAGCAACAATTTTGTAGTAGCAACATCAAAGCAACATCTATAGTAAAACAAGAGTAATAGTAACAGTAGTAGCAAACAGTAGGATAGGAGCGCGGTAGGCATAGGGATGGATGGACGGGCGTTGCATGGACGAGTCTAAACATGTAACTTCAAGATCTAGGGAAATTGCAGATAAAGAAGATAAAGCATCCAAGTACTAAACAATCATAGGCATGTTCTCCATATATATTCATGCATGCTCGCAATGAGAACTTGCACAACATCTTTTGTCCTGCCAGCCCGTTGCAGCGAGGCCTCAAGGGAACTACTGACAATTAAGGTGCTCCTTTTAATAGAGCACCAGAGCAAAGCATTAACACTCTGTGAACACATGTGATCCTCACATCACAGCCATCCCCTTAGGTTGTCCCAATTTATGTTACTTCGGGGCCTTTGGATCCAGACAATGATATGTGTACACAACTTGCAAATAAGATCACAGACAATACTATCATCATGAATTAATAATAAGTTCATATCTGAGATCATGGCACTCGGGCCCTAGTGACAAGCATTAAGCACAACAAGTTGCAACAAAGTCAAATAGCACTAATATAGATACTAGGCACCATGCCCGAACAATCTTATTCGATTACATGATAGAACTCATCCAATCCCTACCATCCCCATATCCTACAGCGTGAGATTACTCACTCATGGATGAGGGAAACATGGATGGTTGATGGAGAGGCGTTGGTGATGATGATGGCGATGATCCTCTCCAAATTCTCTGTCCCGGCAGGGTGCCAAAACGGAGTTTCTGTTCCGAATCACGGTTTCTGGTGGTGGCAGCACAGCGGAACTCTTTCTGGAAAACGTCAAATCCCCCTCGGTTTTTAGGTCAAGAGGCAACTTATAGGCGAAGAGGGAGGCCGAGGGGGTGCCTGGGGTGGCCACACCCCCTCCAGGCGCGGCTGGGCCTGGCCCACGCGGCTGTGTGTGTGTGTGGGGGGGGGGCCTCCCAGGGCCCCACTCTCTCTCGTCTTCTGGCTCCGTGAGTCTTCCTGTGAAATAGAATTTTTGGCATATTTTCCGGGATTTTTCGTGATAGTTGATTTTCTGTACAAAAACTAGATACCAAGGTAATTCTGCTGAAAATAGCACCAGTCTGTGTTAGTTGTATCCAAATCACACAAGTTTAGAGGACAAACAATAGAAAAAGTGTTCGGGAAAGTAGATACGTTTTGGATGTATCAATTGGCACGCGCCAAGGGTAACGTTTCCTTCCGCTACTGCCACACCTACGTCAAGGGCTAGTAGTTCAGGAAATTCTGAACAAGGTGGAGAGGAGCAAAGGAGAGGGTGTATGCCAAAGATGGAATTCCCTAAATTCTGTGGGGAGGATGTCTGAATTTGGGTGGATACGTGTAAAACCTTCTTCCAGTTATACCACATTGCTGAGGGATTTAAGGTGTATGCAGCAACAATGTATATGCGTGAAAGTGCTGCACATTGGTACCAAGCATACAAACAGACCAATCCGTGGCATGATTGGTTTTGAAGGAAATACCTAGAGAGATAAAACTAGAGAACTGCTTACCATGCATCAAACTGACACTGCGGAGGAGTATAAACGACAATTCGACATACTGGTCTATCAAATTAGGCTGTATGATCCACATATTGGAGGCATGATGCTGGTCTAGTGGTTCATTCTAGGGTTGAAGGAAGATCTTAGGGCAGCTATGGAAGTGCAATTGCCTAATTCAGTAGCTGAAGCAACAACATTTGCTGCAGTACAGGAAGGGGTACTGGAGAGAGATAAGATATGTGGCAAAGTGACACCGAAGAAATAGGTCAATGGGATTGGCAAGGACAACTGTGGTATTGGGGTGTTTGCCATCAAGTTTGAAAAAGGGGAATTATGGAAGGCAAGACAACTAAAAGACTACAGAAGAGCAAATAGGCTTTGTTGAAAATATGGAGAAAAGTATGTTCCTGGTCACCAGTGTATCATGCCTGTGGTGATGCAAGCTAAAGCTATGGAGGCTACTGAGATATTGTCTGATGAGATTTTGGATCAATTGGAGAGTTCTGAACTTGCAGAGTATCATGTACCAGCAAATGCATTGTCTGGCTCAACTGACAATGGCACAATTCAGTTACATACATTAGTGGGCAATCAAACTGTATTGCTATTAATTGACTCTGGCAGTTCACATAGCTTTATTGATCAGAATGTGGTGAATCAATTGAAGCTCGACACTAAGAAGATGTATGCTACAAGGGTGAAGGTGGCTAATGGGGAGGTGGTGCTCTGTGATGAGTTTGTGCTTGCTTTTACATGGTGGGTACATGGACACACCTTTTCTTAGGATATGAAAGTGTTGCATGTGGGTGGCTATGATGGCATCCTAGGTATGGACTGGCTTAAGCAATGGGGATTGATGCAGTGTGAGTGGGAAAAGAAATGGGTCTCCTTCCAGTACAAAGGCCAGCCTATTATTCTTACTGGGCTGCAACCTACTCAGTCTATGGAACTGCAAATGCTTTCACTAGCACAATTGGAAAAATCCTTCTTAGCCAATGATATTTGGGCCATGGCTGAGTTAAGTTGGAAAGGAGCTGAGGCACAGATCAGTGTGTCCAGTCCACAGATTGATGGGTTGTAGGAATTGTTACACAAATACAAGGACATCTTACAGGAGCCTAACACTTTGCCTCCTCATAGAGAATTTGATCATGCTATGCATCTATTGCCAGGGACACAACCGGTGAACTCTAGACCTTATAGATATTCTCCAATGCAGAAGGATGAGACTGAAAGGCAGGTAAGGGAAATGTTGCAGAATGGCACCATTGTCCCTAGTATGAGTCCCTTTGCTTCTCCTGTGCTGTTAGTGAATAAGAAATATGGAAGTTGGATATTCTGTATTGATTATAGGAAGCTCAATTCTGCAACTGTGAAGAGCAAATTCCCTATGCCAGTGGTTGGCGAGTTATTGGATGAACTGGCTGGAGCTCAGATTTTCTCCAAGTTGGATCTTCGAGCTAGATATCATCAGATTAGGATGATGCCTGAGGATGAATTCAAAACTGCATTCAAAACATACCATGGGAAATATCAGTTTAGGGTGATGCCTTTTGGACTTACCAATGCACCTGCTACTTTTCAATGTGTCATGAATTCTATATTCAAGGATTTTGTCATAAAATTTGTGCTGGTTTTCATGGATGACATATTGGTGTATAACAAGAACATAACAGAACACTTGCAGCATCTGGGTCAAGTCTTTGCCATTTTACAAAAACAACAGTTATATGTGAAAAGAAGCAAGTGCTCTTTTGTTCAGTCATAGTTGGAATACTTGGGACACATTGTGTCAGACAAAGGTGTGGCCGCTGATGCTGAGAAGACTAAGGCAATGTTGGCTTGGCCTGTGCCAACAACAATAACTGAGTTAAGGGGTTTTCTGGGACTCACTGGATATTACAGAAAATTTGTTAGGAACTATGGGGTGATAGCTAAACATCTCACTCAACTTTTGAAGAAATCTTGTTTTTCTTGGTCCAATGAAGCACATCAAGCTTTTGAGCAATTGAAAACAGCAATGGGTACTACTCCTGTGTTGGCCATGCCTGATTTCACTAAACAGTTTTGGGTGGAAACTGATGCTTGTGGAACTGGAGTGGGGGCTGTTTTGATGCAAGAAGGACACCCCAGTGGCCTTCTTCAGTAAATCTTTGAGTGTGAATAATCAGAAACTTTCCATTTATGAAAAGGAATTCTTGGCCATCATTTTAGCTGTGGATAAATGGAGACCTTATTTTGCTAGAGGTCCCTTTGTGATTAAAAGGGATCACAAAAGTTTGTGTAATATGTAGGAGCAAGTTCTATCCACTGATCTACAGAACAAAGCTACGACAAAATTGGCAGGGTTAAGCTTCACCTTTCAGTACAAGAAAGGGCAAGAGAATGTTGTGGCTGATATGTTGTCCAGGGTTGGGAACATCTTCAGTCTGTATGTTGTTTCTGCTGGCAAACCTGTGTGGATATAGGAAGTTTTGAATTCTTATCCTGTAGACTCCAGGGCTCAAGAGCCGTTGACTGAATTGACTGGGTCTAATAGTGAAGGCTACACTTTACACCATGGTTTAATCAAGTGGAAGGATAAGGTGTGGATTGGAGCTAACATTGGGCTCCAACACAAAATCATACAAGCTTTTCATGCAAGTGCAGTAGGAGGGCATTCTGGCATGCAAGCTACTTATAAAAGAATCAAGATTTTTTTTGCTTGGACTGGGCTAAAGATTGCTATGGAAGATTTTGTTAAGCAGTGCAATATATGCCAGCAGGCCAAGCATGGACATTGTAAACCACCTGGCCTATTACAGCCTCTCAAAATTCTAGAAGGAGCTTGGCGGGACATTTCTCTGGATTTCATTGAAGGATTACCCAAGTCAGCTGGGTATGATGTCATTTTGGTGGTGGTCGACCGTTTTACCAAATATGCTCACTTTATACCTCTGAAACACCCTTACTCAGCAGCTACATTGGCTAAGGCAGTCTTCAATACTATGATCAAGTTACACAATTTTCCTGTCTCTATTGTGTATGACAGAGATAAGGTTTTCACTAGAAACTTCTGGAAGTAATTGTTAAGACTGTTTGACACTAAGCTGCAAATGAGTAGTTCTTACCATCCTAAAAGTGATGGCCAAACCGAGAGAGTTAATCAGTGCCTGGAGATGTACTTAAGGTGTGCTACACATGATCATCCAAAGAAATGGTATAGCTGGTTAGCTATGGCTGAATTCTGGTATAATACCTCTTTCCATGCTTCTATTGGATGTTCTCCTTTTAAATCTTTATATAATCATGAGACACATTATGGGTTACTTCCTGATTTAAACACTATTGAGAATCTGGAAGTGAAGGATTTCTTGTTGGAAAGGCAATCTTGTTCTGATAGGCTCAAGTTTCATTTGGAAAGAGCTCAGTTAAGATAGAAACATTATGCTGACAAGAATAGAACTGATAGGGTGTTCCAAGTGGGGTAGAAAGTGTACTTTAAACTTCAACCCTATGCTCAGTCATCTGTGGTTAATAGACCTTGTCCCAAACTGGCCTACAAATATTATGGCCCTTTTGAGGTGGCAGCAAAGATTGGGAATGTGGCGTACAAGTTGATTTTCCCATCTTACAGTCTCATCCATCCAGTTTTTCGTGTCTCAACTGAAGCCTTTCACACCTCATTATACTCCAGTCTCTTTAGAATTTCCAGTACAGGTGGAGTTGGATGCATTGGATGTTTTCCCTAAAGAAATTCTGGATCAAAGGCTCAGCAAGAAAGGCAACAAGTCTCATCTTCAAGTGCTTATCAAATGGAGTTCCTTACCTCCTACATCTCCTACCTAGGAAGACTATGATGTGGTGAAACAACATTTTTCTGCAGCTCCATCTTGGGGTCAAGCTGATTCTTGAGGGGGAGGTAGTGTAATACCCTCATGTGGATTACTTGGTGTATGTAATGGAGTGCATAGTGTTGGGCCGTGGACCAAGCATTCTTTGGTGTGAGTTTTCCTAGGACCAGATATAAGGGGGTCCCCTATGCACGATTGTAATCAATGATGAATTGAATGAACTAATCTCCCATTCTCTCTTCGTCTCAACCCTCGTCCTTGCTTCCTGATTCCCTAATCCCCTTACTTCTCTGGCCAAACCCTAACTGCAGCAATCATACTGGCGGAGACGGGTGTTACATGACTCTTCCCTTTGGTCTGCCCCCTCTAGTGCCGTCGTTCTCACTCAATCTCTTCCAGTAGCAGCAGGACACAAGTGCCACCTATCCGCCCTATCGTTGCATGAAGGCCTTGCCAAGGTATGGCAAGACGGTGCACCGACCCGGTCCTTTCCTTCCAGCAGCCTATCTCGGGACTACGTATTTTCTCCCATCGGCGAGGGTGTTGTCGCTGTGCAGCGCACCACCGTTCGCCCGCTGCTCTTACTGTCCAGGCCTCCGGCGAGGTGTGCATGGCGAAGCAGGGCTCGATGGGCATCAACACCATTGCTATCTTTGATCTTGTGTAGGATATTGCGACGCTGCTGGATGTACTACGCGATGTTCTCAAGTCAGCCTTGGATTAGATGCATCCATGTCGCGACTTGATTTGTCTTGTCTATTTTCGTCATAATCGGCAAGGGACATAGTAGTTCTGCTGGTGCCGGAAGTTTAGTAGAACTGCTGCCATTTGCTGCTATTTTCGTGATGCCTTTAGGTCGATTTGTCGTGAAACTGGAAGCGCACGAGCTTTCATGTGAGCCTAAAATTTACTCCTAATGTTTGTTCTAAATCTTCTGCACAATCTTACTATTTAGTTGTAGATGAATAAGAATAGATGGTTTAATCGACATGTTTTCATGTACAGTATATTTTATATGGTGCGTTTTCCTCCCTTTAACTTGTCACTAATTTCATGTGCTGGCGGAACACTTTTGGTTGGATACCAAATGAAATATAATTAGTTCACAGTCATATGCAAGTCTGCATGTTGTGTTGATAATTTTATTCTGCAAAGCTTTTCTCTATGACCTCACGAGGGTAGATATATTTAATGACTCAACTTCTATTGATACTCATATCCCCACAAAAAAATAACTCATATGAACATGTGATTTAGATACTACTATAGTTGCATGGGTGGTACTTTCCAGTTGCTAATGATATGGGTATGCGACCTCATCGGCCATTAGGTAGAAGAATCATCTTCCAGCGAGCATCCGTGAATGGCGCCGCTATTGTTGGATTTGGAGCCGAGTAGGAGAGGCACTTAAAAGTGGGTTCAAACACCGCTGATGAGTACCAGAATATACTTTTTTCTTTGAAATGTATACTGAATCTCATCTTTGTATATTTAAATAAGATGTCGGTGCTCAACCACGCATGCATGGATTAGCCCAAGACAGATTCTCCCCATTTTCGTGTATGTGTTACATTCATACGGATACATGGCTATCATGTACTACTAGTTTGAAATGAATTTTACTTGTTTTCTTGGAAATTCCAACATGGATGTGCAAGTACTAACCATGAAATTGCAAGAAAATTCTCTATTTAAAAGGTTTGTCTGGATGTATTAGGTACTAGTATGCCACAAATATTCTCATATCGATATTTATCGACTTATGGATTACCCTAATATTTAGAGTATAGTAATTATCATGAATTCAATGTTGTTAGCATGCCCTCTAACTTGTACGTAGAAATCGAGTACATATGGGGTTGCCTTCAAGGTATAGTTACCAACCCAGTAGTAGTAGTAGAGTTATCCAAGTGTTCAGGGCATAGTTACAAACGACTATATACGTAGTTATTCAATTGTTTATGGTATAATTATCACCACCAAATCAATATAGGTATCATGTTCTTTAAGTAATAGTTATTCGCGATTACCTATGGAGTTACCTAGGTGTTTTGAGTATAGTTACCATCACAAAGTAAAGAGTAATTACCCCGCTCTCTTGCTAATAGTTACCAACCCAATGGTGCCGGAGTTACCCTAGGTGTTTATATAGTTACCAACACAACACTTATAGAGTTATCCAGGTGTTTATGGCATACTTATGAACCGATTACATAGGGCTTGTTACTCAGGTCTTGAGTGTATGATGGTCTAGTTGTTTAAGATATAGCTATCATCACCAAATCGATGTATTTACCATACTCTCTAGGTGAAAGTTATCCAACTATTACTTATGAACTTACCCAAGTATACCATGCCCTCTAGCTAAAAGTTATCAACCAAGTATTGATAGAGTTACCCATATGTTCAAGGTATAGTTACCAACCTAGTACTTGTAGAGTTACATATGTGTTTAAGGGTAGAGTTATCCAGATATTTATAGTATAGCTATCATCACAAAGCCAATTTAGTTACCATATAGAAAATAACTATCCACCAATTACATATAGAGATTTATCCATGCGTTCAAGTCATAGTTACTAAACAAATACTTATAGAGTTATCCATGTGTAGCACCCCGGGTAAATCCACTACCAGAAAATCGCTGTTGTTTTTATTATGTGCATCATCATGACATTATCATGCATCTATTTGCCTAAAACTATGTTCTAAAAGCCCTATTTTATTTTCTACAAATATCCCTCCCTGTATTCAAATACAAAACCCCGGGTCTTCCTAGATATTTTGTTCGGCTAAAAACTATTTACAAAATGTATTTAAGACAAAACAAAAATTTAATAAATAAAAACATATTTTGTAAAACTAGGGGAGGCAGACAACCGGTTAGGCCCAACGACCCAACCGGAGTCCACCTACAACCCTAGCTAAACTAAATAACCTAGACTACCCTTTCCAAACCCTAACTCTAAAATCCCCTAGTCCTAACTCACCCCTCTACCTGCCGCCAGGAACCCCCCACCGCTCACGCCGACACCCTGCGACCCGTCCTTCTCCCCATTTTTTCCATCCCCGTAGACCCCACTCCGGCCCCACCACCGTAATCCCCTGCCCCGACCCGGTCAACCACCGAGCCCACGCGCCATGTCTCGCCCGCGACCCCGCTCCCTCGCGACCCGCTCCTCTCGCCTCGCTCTTCTCCCTGACAGCGAGATCCTCGTCGCCAACCTTCTTCCGCCCTCTCCCCAACTCCCGACTCTGCCCCGCAAGATATCTCCGCCTCCTCCGGCTGCCACCTCCTTCCTCCCCAGCGTCCACCTCCCCGCCTCCTCTCCTTTGTCCGCCTCCCCTAGATTCCCAGGTTGCACCCTCGACAGCGCCACCACGTCGCTGCCTCATCCTCCCTCTACACTGCCGTCCTCCTTCTTGACCGCAGCTGCGCCACTGCCTTCCTCCCCAGTGTGGCCTGCTACCTCCCCGTCTCCTCCGATGGCGCCACGCCCTCCCTCTGCACCCCGCGTGACCCTGCGAGCCGCACCTGCGATGACCCCACCTCCATCACATGTGCTCGCCCTTGTTACCAAGCCCTCCAGACCGGCCGCACCCCGCCTCGAGTTCCTCCCTGCGCCACGACACCTTCCCGCAACCTCCTTTCCGCCTCCTGCTCGCCCTTCCCCGCGCAGGCGCCATCCGGCTGTGTCCCCGGCCTGCTCGCCGGTTGTCGCTTGCCACTTTGGTTGGTTGTGTTCATGGCCTGGTTCGGAAGATCATATTCCTCTCCATAATTTGCTCACGGGCCTGACCATGTTTCTATCCTAGTACCCACCTGCTGCAACTCCCAGTGTCCTATAGTTGTGGTGGACAGTGTGGACGTCGATGCCTCCATTCAGCCGTCCGAGTTGCAAAACCAACCAAAAGACACACGTGCCTTGTGGCAAGTTCATCACTGCACTTTCCGTCGACACGACCTTCACCGAGGGCTGGACAAATGGATCAACACCTAGTCATTCATGTGAACCCAAAGCCGTGGAACCGTAATTCGACCTTTTCACCGACACAACCCAAGTTCTCCTTTTTGGACAACAAGATATTCTACATGGGATGCAAAGACCCCCGGACCTGGAGAACCCCGAACACGGACGACAAGATCATCGACATGGAACCAAGACCCCGTACCCGAAGACCAATCCCGACGAGCCGAACCCCCAGAGCCTAAGATCGTCGGACCCATGTGTGACCCTCTATTCCGAGCCCTGTTTTTATACAATATAATACAAACATGTTGCATATCAAATTATTCATACTCACATACATATTGTGCGGTTTGGGGGCATTATGCCGATTTGCCTAAATTAAATATGGAAGCTGGGAGGCGGCCAGGATAAATATGGAGGCTGGGAGGCGGCCAGGGGGCCCACACCCTGCTCAGGCGCGACCTAGGGTGGGCCCACTCGTGGGAGGGGGGTGGCCGCCCTGTGGCGCCCCTCCGTCTCTCCTCTGGACTCCGTGTTCTTCTTGGTGAATTATTGACTTTGAATTTTGTCCCGTCCAATTCCGAGAATATTTCTTTACTAGCTTTTCTGGCACAAAAAATAGCAGAAAACAGCCAACTGGCACTGTGGCAACTTGTTAATAGGTCAGTACCGGAAAACATATAAAAAGCACCTCAAAGTGTGGACAAAGCAAAGCAAAGTAGATACTAAACAAGCACGGAACATCAAAAATTATAGATACGTTTATGACATATCAAGCATCCCCAAGCTTAACTCCTGCTCGTCCTCGAGTAGGTAAGTGATAAAAGAATAATTTTTGAGGTGACATACACCATAAAAACCAAAATCAAACCATTTGCAAGCATTGAAAGCTGGGATCAAAGAACTCTAAACATGTGCATGAAAGATGGAGTTCTAACAGTAAGACAAAGTAACTATGCATGCAACATGAAAGACTACAAACAAAGATCATGAATAACATGCATTGAAAGACGTTTGTTTGTTTCACATAAAGAAGATATAACATAGTGGCATTCAGCTTGTACCTCATAGAGTAGCAAATAGATGTATAGGACACCTTCAAAGTTTATAAGAGTGACTAGATACGAATAGCACAAGAACAAGCAATATCAACAATATGCATCAATCAATAAGGTTTGGGACAATGCACAAAGAACTAAGAATAGAAACTATGCCCTCTTAACTGGTGCCTAAAGGTAGAAGGTGGAGACTCAATATAATAGTGGAAGAAAGGCCCTTCATAAAGGGAAGCAGGGATTTCAAGCTTTCAAAAAGAGCTTCCAAAAATTATGGTACTTGTTAGCTTTTAGCCCTCATTGCCCCTATCATAAGCATCTTGAAGTAAGTGAACAAACTATGGAGTATATGCTTGACAAAGTATAAGTTGGCAATCTCATGTCCCTTGAATATGAGGGCCACACCGCATGCTACTCAACTTTAGTTACCTGTAAGTTCTTGTCATAGTAAATACATGTGTATCATAGAGAACGCCAACGAGGTACCCCTTGCACATGGTACAGGAGCTATCCCATAACCAAAATGACAAGGCAAGCAGACAATGAGCATCTCAGCGATCTTTTTATTTGCTATTTGCATAGGTTTTTATTGAGGATGCTTTACAAATTGCTCATTATGGTGATGCTGCAAGTTTCCACCATGATTAGGCATGGCTTAGGCTAGCGGCCCAGGCGTTTCTCTAACACAAAATACATAACTCCATGGACTTACAAGCTCCCTTTTTATTTCACACCGGCGACATCCATAGACAAAAGAGCATGATATCAACTGTGTACAAAGTACAAGTGCAATGTTGAAAGCGTTCCCCATGAAAACATGGTTTTGCTAATTCCAACGTATAAGTGCAAGCATATACAATATATATGACACAATGGTTCAAGTTTATTAGGGGCAAGAAATATAAAGTGTGCCATCAAGTTCGTGAGAGCTTTAATCACTAAGTTTTCACATAACAAAATACTTTTTTAATTGGAAGATAGATGAAAACAAGAATATACTTGGAATGGTGTGACACACCATGCATAGGAATTTATAGTGGGAACTTTTGAGTAACCTGGTTTCTTAGGAGTTGGAAGCATCAGTAGAGCTTACTCATACAAGTCACAAGCCTCTCTGAGGATCCTGATGGCTACTCTCCCCCCAGTTCCCCAGTACCTGCGCTGGTCGGAAGTTCCAATCACTTGGGACAGGACGGACCACCCAGACCTTATACCTACGGAGAACCAGTACGCCATGGTCATCAACCCCTTGATTGACGGCGTGGAGTTCACCAAGTGTATGGTGGATAGTGGAAGCAGCATCAACATCATGTACCTGGATACACTGCAGAAGATGAACTTGACGGAGGCAAACCTAAGGCGGACCAACACCATCTTCCACGGCGTAGTTCCTGGTCGGGAGGCTCGGTCCCTTGGGTGCATTACACTTCAGGTTGCCTTTGGCGATGTTAATAATTACCGCCAAGAGCGCATGACCTTAGAGGTGGTCCCCTTCAAGAGCGTGTACCACGTCATATTCGACCGCGACATATTCCACACGTTCATCGCCAAGCCATGCTTCATCTACAACAAACTCAAGATACCCAGAACAAACAGTATCATCACCATATCCGGAAGCTTTACCAAGGCAAGGGACTGCAAGATCAATGAAGCAGCTGTTGCAGAAGCTGTCCTCTACAGCGAAGAATTCAAAGAGATCCAGAGCAAGGTCGATGTCTCAGAGATGCCCGCGTCGAAGAAGCAGATCTGCGACTCCGCTCCTGCGTTCAAGGCCGCCATCGAGACAAAGCCGGTGGAACTTGTGGTAGGCGATGCCTCCAAGGTCACCGCCATTGGGACGAACCTGGACCCAAATAGAAAAGCGCGCTCGTCGAGTTCCTCCGTGAGAATAGGGACATCTTTGCCTGGCAACCTGCCGACATGAAAGGTGTACCTAGGGAACTTGCCGAGCACAGCTTAAACATTGATCCAAAATGCAAACCAGTGAAACAACCTCTACAACACTTTGGAGATGAGAAGAGACGCGCCATTGGCAAAGAGATAGCTAGGTTACTTAAAGCTAGATTTATCCGAAAAGTCCTTCACACCCGATGGGTGGACAATCCTGTACTTGTCCCCAAAAAGGGAACCAATGAATTAAGAATGTGCATTGATTACACCGGCTTGAACAAAGCATGTCCCAAAGATCCGTTTGCTTTTCCTCGCATTGACCAAGTCATTGACTCGACGGCTGGCTCAGAACTTTTGTGTTTTCTCGATGCATACTCAGGATACCACCAGATCAAGATGAGGAAGTTAGACCAATTGGCCACTTTGTTCACTACACCATACGACCCGTTTTGCTATGTCATGATGCCCTTTAGGCTGAAAAACGCAGGTGCCACATACCAGCGGACAATGCAACATTGCCTCCACGACCAAATTGGTCGGAACATTCACACCTATGTGGACGATATCGCGGTGATGTCTAAAAATTCAAACGACTTAATCTCTGACTTAAAAGAAACCTTTGATAATCTCCAGAAATACAACATGATGCTTAACCCTAAGAAGTGCGTCTTCGGGGTCCCAGCCGGCAAATTGTTGGGTTTCATCGTTTCCCAACGCGGAATCGAGGTCAACATGGAGAAAATCAAGGCCATCTTAAACATAAACCTTCCGACATGCCTAAAGGACATTCAACGACTAACAGGTTGTGTTGAAGCAGTTAGTCGGTTCGTCAGCCAACTGTGAGAGAAGGCCCTGCCGCTGTACAAGTTGCTGAAGAAGGCAGACAAATTCACGTGGATGGACGAAGCAGATGCAACATTGAAGCAGCTCAAGGAGATTCTTTCCTCAGCGCCCATCCTTGCAGCACCCGAGCCTGGAGAACCCCTGCTAATCTACATGGCGGCAACCAACTGGGTAATCAGCATCATCGTCGTGGTAGAGCGGAAGGAACCAGGCTATGAGCACGGAGTTCAACGACCAGTTTACTATGTAAGCGAGGTCTTGACGGAGTCCAAGCAGCATTACCCACACTACCAGAAGATAGCTTATGGAGTATTCCTTGCTTCTCGGAAGCTGAGGCATTACTTTCAGGAGCACCCAATCACAGTGGTGAGCAAGACTCCACTGTCCGACATTATCAATAACAACGACGCTACAGGAAGGGTCGCGAAGTGGGGCATTGAACTTGCCGCCTTTGAGATCACCTACAAGAGACACGACGCTATCAAGTCACAAGCCTTGGCGGACTTTGTTGCAGATTGTACGGATATGTCAGATGCTACTCCGTTGCCGGAACCAGAGTACTGGGTGATGCACTTTGATGGATCAAAGTTGCTCAACGGCTCGGGGGCTGGTGTATTGCTACAGTCACCAACAGGAGACAAGCTACACTACGTTCTGCAAATCCACTTCGAGGCTACAAACAACATGGCGGAGTATGAAGCACTCATTCACGGATTACGCGTAGCCAAGGATATTGGCATCAAGCGCATAGTTTGCTGTGGAGATTCCGACTTGGTTGCCCAGCAGGTGGCTGGCACCTGGAATGCGCGGAACCCTATGATGGCGGCATATCGAGACGAAGTGGACAAGATAGCCAAGAGCTTCTTGGGCTACGAAGTCAAGTATGTACCTAGGGAACAAAACGAGGCGGCTGATCTGCTGTCTAAGCTTGGATCAGGGCGCAAGCAAATTCTGCCAGGAGTTTTCCTAGAGCACCTGCGCACACCATCTATGAAGGGAGCCGACATCGACAACCCGGATAGAGCTGACTCTTTCGTCCACATGGTGACTAAGGTCCCTCTAGCTTGGAGAAAACTGTTCATGGAATATCTCGAACACGGAACTTTGCCCAACGATGAAGTCGAAAGACAGCAAATAGTACGACGAGCAAAGGGTTATACCATAATTAATGGGAAACTCTACAAAAGGAGCACTACTGGTGTATACCTAAAGTGTGTTTCCCAGCTAGAAGGTATGGAAATCCTACATGAAATCCATCTCGGAGATTGCGGGCATCACGACGCTCCTCGATCGTTGGTCGCGAAAGCCTTCCGGCAAGGATTCTACTAGCTGACCGCGAAGGCGGACGCCGATAAGCTGGTTGAGACATGCGTGGGATGCCAGTATTATGCCCGACAACCACATGTTCCTGCTGAAGAACTGCGAACAATACCAATAACTTGGCCGTTTGCAGTCTGGGGGCTGGACATGGTGGGACCATTATAGACGGCACCTTGTGGGTTTACGCATCTGCTTGTAGCAGTTGACAAATTCACTAAATGGATAGAAGCTAAACCCATTAGAAAGCTTGATGGGGCAACTGCCCTCAGGTTTGTCCGGGATCTAGTGGTGAGATTTGGTCTCCCACACATCATTATCACCGACAACGACATCAATTTGTCACTCGGAGAAGTGGAGGCTTATTGCTGGGAGAAAGGCATCCGACTTGAACTTGCATCTGTGGCACACCCACAATCCAATGGTTAGGTTGAGCGAGCCAATGGATTAATTCTGCAGGGAATCAAGCCACGTCTTGAGGCACCGCTACATAGAGCAGCTGGAGCCTGGGCAGAAGAATTGCCTTCTGTGCTGTGGAGTTTACGAACTACACCCAACAGATCCACCGGCTACACCCCTTATTTCATGGTATATGGAGCAGAAGCCATCCTGCCTTTCGACATCCTTCACGATGCACCAAGAGTTGCCGCCTACGACGAAGATGATGCTGAAGAATCCAGACGCCTAGATGTGGACCTTCTCTAGGAGGAGCGTGTTTTGGCATGCCAAAGATCCGCCATCCACCAGCAGAAGCTACGCAGCTACCATAGTTGCCGCGTTCGGCATCGCTCGTTTAAAGAGGGGGATTTAGTGCTCCGACTTAAGCAGAAGAAGTCACACAAATTATTCCCGCCATGGGAAGGACCGTTCATCATAAGCAAAGACCTACTCAATGGGTCTTACTACCTTGTTGATAATCGTGAACTGAAGGATAGACCCAACGAGGATCATAAGAGCTAGCGACGTGACCCGGATGATGACTACCCGGAGCTTGATCGGCCATGGAACATAGCCAGCTATGTCCTTTTTACACTTAGCATTTTTTATCTAATTGTGTACCTCTTATATGATCAATGAAATAAAGCTCTCTGGTTCACTCATATTTCTGAGTCTTTTACCTCCTTTAGTGTTCATTTTTGGATCATGTAAAACCCTTATGCATAAGCTTTGCGTTTGCACTTGTGAAAATTCCGCCTATGGGCATTAGCTTAAGTTTTCTGGTCTACACGTTCTTTGTCGTTTTTATGTGGATTCTGGAGTACTGACTTTTGGCACTTATT
Organism: Avena sativa; assembly: GCA_916181665.1. NCBI lineage: Eukaryota > Viridiplantae > Streptophyta > Magnoliopsida > Poales > Poaceae > Avena > Avena sativa. The sequence goes on along the minus strand of OV702295.1, from coordinate 78,150,370 downwards.
GTCGGCGATTTTGTGCTCAGGTTATTGACGATGTCATTGGGCATCATCACCTAAGTGCATGGTTCCGACAACGAGTCTTCCGACTCACGAAAACTCAAGCATAAAAACCAAAGTAATGGATAAGCCAGCATTTGCTTAAAAAATATATACATGCTGGAAACTAGTTCTTAAGTAGCAGGAAATAAACAACCATTGTTTTCCGCCTTAAGTTACATCAACAAGTTTTTTCCGCATATAAACCAAAGGTGAAACAAATATTACAAAGTTGTTTTTTACTCCTTTGGCGCAGGTGACTTGGAGGCAACATCGTCACCAGCCGGAGAGCCACCCTCGAAGTCGGCGCTGTGGTGGGACTCAGAAGAATCTTGGTTGCCACTATCGATGGTGTTCATGGGCACGAAGACGTCGATGTCCACCAACTCGGCAACTCTGGTGTCATAGCCCGCGAGTGACGACAAGATGGCTTCATGATTAATCTCTTTACCATCATCGTCGACGTCGGGGATGCCAGAGGTCACCGTGTCGATGTCGGCACCTTCGTAGTGTGCCTTCACCATTGACAACGCCATCCTCGCGCCAGCCCGTGCACACGAAGCTTTCTAGCTTGTAATATGCTCAAGGGCTCGGCGTAGAATCTCCGAGTACTTCGCCACGGAGTCCGATGCCTTGATGTGTATCTGGAGGGGCTTGGCAATATCCTTGGCTTGGGTGATGGCGGTGTTGATGAAGTTGCCGGCAAGAACCATGCATTCCTTGGCCGGAGGAGGTGATCGGGTTAAACCCATTGGAGCTGAAAATTCCGACAAGGAGCGCATGAGTTCAATAAATCAAAGTATCCAGACTGCAGAAATCCAAGACGGATAAAACTTACTGAAGATGCTGGCCTCAGTTTGCCAGAGGGCGTCCGCCAAGGATTTTTTCTCTTGTTGGAGGAGCTTGTACGCCTCGCTATGGCGGTGATTCTGCTCATCGGCAGCTCGCTTCTGATCTTTTAAGATCGCGATCTCCTCCTTCAAGCGGTTGATTTCCTCGGTGGCGGAGTCCTGCAAGTCCTTCATCGAGTACTCATGCATTTTCAGCATCTCCTTCCTCTCCTTCTTAAGAATCTTGTTTTCGCTATCCAGATCTTGAATATGCTTGGTTTGCTCGACAATATTCTTGGCCTTGGCGATGGTTTCTGCATGTCGGAGAAAGAAAAGTACACAGTGAGTACTTGGAGAATATGGGCACAAAACCAAGTCAGAATGCGCATTAGAAAATAGACGCTTGCTCTTGGTGATCTGTTCCTTCAAGAAGGCAGTTTTACCCTATTCGGCTTCAAGATCAGCGCGCATCTTCTGGTACTGGTCATTTTCCATGCCCCTCCGAGCATTCTCGTTCTGTGGAAAAAAGGACAAAGATAAACGTTGTTTAGTCTGCTTGGAGCATCTAGTCGGAAATTTTCCATCTAGACGCTCGAGGGCTACAACGAGAATTTGACTTAACAATATGCTTGGCTTTCTTTAAGCATCTAGTCGGAACTAATTCAGTTACAACTAGAAGCTTGGGGGCTACAGTATAAAGTTTTTAACTCGGATATCTTCTTAGCTTTTCTTTAAGCATCTAGTCGGATCTAATTCAGTTACAACTAGAGGCTTGGGGGCTACAATATGGAAATTTATAAACACTGCGTATGCTACTCTTAAAGCATCTAGTCGGAATATTTCATTCCATCTAAACGCATGGGGGCTACAGTGAGAGTTTTTCTAACTTAGTCACTCTTAGAGCATATAGATGCAAAAACCTATGGTTTTTTCGTCTACATCCTTGGGGGCTACAATGGTATACTCATATGAAATGTAAAAGGCAAAGAAAACTTACAAGTGCGATGATCTTGAGGTTCGTAGCGCTCTCGGCCAGCATCTTGGCAAAGGATTCGCTATTTCCTTGCAAGATTTCTGCTTGCCGGCGGAGCTCCTCTAGACCGCACGTCGGAGATGTCGGCGCCACACCAGGAACCAAAGCATTGCTACCCGGTGTAAGTACTGGATAGACCATCTTCGGATAGACTATGGTTTTCTTGGGTGCGGGGGCGCTGTCAACGGCAGAAGTACCAGGTTACACCACCGCCTTGCCGCCATCGATGGCATCCTTAGCCGGATCTTCAGCCATTTGCTGAGCGGTACTCTCCTGTGTTGCCTGCTCGCCGACAACAGCAAGTTCGGTAGAGGCGCCAGAATCCAGTTCCATGGCGGAAGGGCCTGATGCCTCCTTAGCTTGTGAGCTTGTCAGGGCAGACGTGGGCTTGACGGCAGGAGTAGCAGGGGCAATGGCGGGGGAGGCGTCGCGATGCAGCATGTCCTTGATATTTTGAGAAGCCCCCGATGTTTTGGAGGTCTTCTTGAGGCTGGTCGTGGCTTTCTTCCTGAAACGTGCGAAATGCATAAGTACAGGAGCAAGACAGATAAATAGACAATGTCGGAAAATGAGAAGCTTACACAAGTGGGGGTGCTTTGGCAAAGGGGATCCCAGTAACTTTTCTCTTTTCTGCCTCCAGGGCGGCGGTAGTCTTCTTGGAGGCTCCACCCTCCGTCTTATTCTTCTTGCCTCTATCGGGAGCGTCAGAGGTGGAGCTCTTCCGCTTCCGCGCCAACGGAACATCGTCGTCGGACACGACCGTGACTTCCTTCATCTTAGGATCGTAGATTTGGGCAGCCAGGTTGCCTTCCTCTAGATCACTAAGCTGTTAAGTGATAAATCACCGTGTTAGATAAGATGATATTTGCAAGACGGAAGAACTGGAGTACATGTCATACACGAAAAATAAATACCTACCTTTGGGCACTTGCCGTCTACGAACATGTCGTAGGTGATGGTGAAGCCACGCTTCTTATCCTTCACCTTGACGATGTCCTTAAGGCGGAGCTTGACGGAGTTGCTCGAGAAGTTGTCCACGGAGATGTGGAGACTATCCCTTCTGTCGCTGGTATACTCGTGCATGAGCTTCGCGTGGTGCTGCAGAGGTTGGATTCGCCTGATGAACCAGCACATGGCTAGGTCCAAGCCGGTCAGACCCGTCTCTACGAACCACTCGATCCGCCTTACGGCCCGAGAAACATCGAGGTCGGAGGGAAGAGAGGCTTGGGATCTCCATGACGAGGCTTCAGCAGCGACTCCGTCATCGAAGTCCGGGTAGGTAACTTGTCGGCCAGACAGAGGAATGTCTGGGCCGTAAAAGTACGTCCGTTGCCAATTCTTGCAGGACTCGTGGCCGACGATGTTGGGGAACCGCCGGCCAGGTCGAATCTTGAAGCTTATGGTGCCACATTTCCTAAGCTCTTCCTTGCTATGTCCGGCTTCACGTTTAACGGTGAAGAAGTACACAAAAAAGTCTAACCTAGGCCTTATCCCTAGGTATCCCTCACAAAGTGCCGCGTAGTTGCTAAGCACTAAGATACTATTGGGGGAAAGGTTCTGGGGCTGGACCCTATAATGGTTCAAGATGGAGAGGAAGAAGTTGGAGATGGGCAGGGAGACGCCGCGTACCAGTTGAGCTTTTAGGTACACCTTTTCTCCGGCTTGGGGAGAAGGTGTCACCTCGCCGGCCGGCACCGCCCGCCAGGCAAGCCCCTCCGTCGCAGGGAGGTAGCCCACGGCGATCATCTCTTGGATGTCACGGTCGGTGATATCCGAGCCGTGCCAGTCGCCCTTGTGCGAGTTTGGTTCCTCCTCCAACGGCTCCAACGCCGCCAGATTAAGGTCGCCGCCGGTGGTCTCGATAACCGCCGATGCGGGAATGACTAGGCCCTCTGGAGGCACGACGATGGAGCTCGCCGGCTTCGCCGCGGCTTCGGTCAACGCCGCCATTGATGGAGAAGTGCTGCTGCTAGCCATGGAGTGAGGATTGGGTGCGACTGGTGCAGATTGGAGCTAGGGTTTTTTCGAGAGTTCTCGCAGAGAGCTCGAGGAGACTCGCGACTGGAGGAAGAAGATGATGCAAGGAGAATGAGGTAAAAAGTGGAGATTTCCCCACGGTTACGATTTATTATCCTCGGCATCAAGGTTCGTGCAGCTTGATCGGGCGGTTGCCGCGTAGACGACGTGTTCGCGAACGTGCGCGGAAATTTCGCCACATCTCCAACCGTCGCCGCCAACGGTTCGTATCGCTCGCGCGGGAAAATCGGACATGATTGCGTTCTCTGCATGTGTGAGTTACGAGGCGTCGCTGACCTAACCCTACGCTGTCCTAGCCGACATGGGTAGATGAGCCGTCACATCGAAGATTCTGACATAGACGGATCTAATCCGACTACGGAAGTGTACGATGGAAGATTCAGCATTTCTCCGGCTTACAAGTTGAAGACGGAGAAAGTTTTGCAGGGTTCTTTGGGAGGACTACAAGATATTGGTTGACGATTTGCCGACATCCAACTAGACGGAGCATTCATATGAAAGGCAAGACGACGCAAGATCTCGGAGTTCTCCGGGGGCTACTGTTGGGGATATGCTATATGGGTATCATCATAGCATGTCACTTATCCGGATAACTCGGGTGGCCCATAGTTGGTAGCATGGCCTATGGCCTGCTGGGCGGCCCAGTTAGATGGATCCAGAAGGGAGGCCCATGCCGGATAAAGGAAGGCTACAGTGGAGTCGCCAGCGTACCCGGAGCCTTGGAGTGCAAGATACACAAGACTAGTAATAGACGGTGTAGGACTCTGTAACCTGTCTGGCTAGGACTTTTCCCTGTAACCCTAGGACCTGGCGACTATATAAGTCGGGCCTATGAGAGCCTTTTGTAACATCCCAAAAATATTAAACTAAGATCATAAAACTCTAATCATCAAAATTAGGGTTAACAAAAACTTTTCTAAATAAAAATATGAAAGCATGCATGTGTGTATGCATCCCATTTTGAATTCTTTTGAATTGCCTTGTTTATGTGTTTCTTTGCTTGTAAATGGATTCTTAGGTGAATTAAACATCATCTAAACAATTCCCAAACTTTTCCCAAAGACAAATAAATCAAAAACAAACAAAATAAGTGAATGGTCATTTTGACCAATTTAACTCCCATGCCTACTTTGGCTGTCCCAAACTTTCAGAACTTAACAGAAACTTGTTTGGATCTTTACACCCCTTGATTGTACTCGTAACAAAGTATCAAGGCCCACCTTGTGATCATCCAGAAACTTTCAAATGCATAGTTTAAATGACAATTCAAAATTGAATCTTTATCATATGGGAAGATCCCACTTTTTCAAAAACCACTCAAACAAGCTCAACTTTCAAAACCCAAGCATCTGCAGACTCACCAGCACCAACCTAAAACACCCACCAAAAATCTTTTCAAAATTCAAAACTTGAATTCTTGCGGCCATTTCATCAAACACCTTGCAGATTCAAATCAAATAAAATCTAAACACTATTGTGAGCAGTGATTGGAGCCTAACTTGTTCCCTCTCTAGCTCACAACAACCTCAGTAGATCATCTAGCTAACTAAACCAAGCACTAGCCCCACTATAAGCTCGACAATGTCATCAATGGTGAACAACCGAAGCCACCCATGCCACCCCAGTGTAGACAACAAGCTAGGAGAGGAACTAGCCGTGCCAACCTTGTCTGGGAGCAAGCCAACACCCCACCGCCACTCCTTGTCTAGCGCTCGAACGTTTCCAACCCCTGGACCACACGCACAGACCGTGCCCAGCTCGCCAGCAACCATGCCGAGCATGCGCCGGAGCGCCACCCTCGACCGAAGCCCACAGACCGCGCGCCGCCCTCGCCGCGTGCATACACGATCACCACCGTCCCAGGAGACCGCCAGACATCCCCGTTTGCCGCCCCATGCCTCACAGCCACCGCTCGCCGTCGAAGACGCCGCCTCGGCCGTGCAGAGCATCGCACGTTCCAGACCATTTGCCACCGCCCCTACATGCGCATTAAAGCCGTAGAGCATCGCCATGAGACCATCAAGTGATTGCCACCGCCGGCCAGGCCACTAGCAGCCCGTAGCCATGTCGCCACCGTCGCCTGCCCATGCCGTTCGTCCCGTCGTCGCGACTATAAATATAGGCCACCCCCAGCCAAATTTAGCACACCATCTCACTCCCCTCTCCTCACTGATCGTTCCACCCCGTTCCCGAAGCAAGGCGAGCAGCGCTTCGCCGGAATTTCACCGGAGCCCGCCGCTGCTAGAGAAGAAGGGAGCCAGCGATTGGAGCCGCCCTAGGAGATGCTGCCAGTACCAGGAGGTTCGCCGTCATCGACTTTGTCGTTTGCCCGCCTCGCCGACCCTCGCCTGAGCCCTGGTGAGCCCCCAACGACCCTCACCCGTCGCGTTAGGTTTCAGTCTCGCCGGAGTTGCCCGACGTAGACGACGACCCTCAGCCGTTAGATTAGAACAAGATCCCACGACTCACATCGCCCCATACCGCTTCGCACCCCCTCGTCTCACTGACGCGTGGGGACATCGACTTAACCAGACCGCGTGAGCGCTGTGCTTAGCAGGCCGGCCCAGTATCGCTTCCCGCGCAGCCCAGTCATTTGAAATTAACCTTTTCCATTTTATTTCAAACACACTTCTGCACCTAGATTCAAAAATCAACCCAGATCGATTCAGTGAACCAAATTGAATGAAACCAATTTTGTTAGAAATGTCTAGAAATGCTGAATCCAAGCCCGTTGGATTCAAGTCATTTGGATCTGTAGATCATCCTTGGTAAAAATAACAAGGCAGAAGCTTTTCTGCATTCAAACATTTTTCAAATTTAAACCATAATAGCTTTTGAGTTGATTCCAACTCTCAAAAATCACATTTAACCATACCTTCCAGAATATATAAAAATATATAGGTTTACTTACAGAAATAATGACCAAGTAATAAAAGAATGCCACATAAGCATTTGTAGTCACTTTATTTAATTAAAATAAAAGGTTAAACCTTATTAAATTGTGACACCACTTTAAATCACATTCCCATGTACTGAAATATGTGGTGATGACATGTGTCAACATGATCCCATGTTTGGTTTGGAGAATATTAAATCTTAAGTAGTTTTTCAATGAGTAGAAATTACTTTTCTAAAAATAAAAGGAATTAAACCAAGCTTGGGTCTTGTAATGTTAGTGATGATGCTAGATCATCTATAGGACCCTTGTGTGTGATGATTGCAAGTAGTTAAGTATTGTTTGGTGATTGTGTACCTCGTATTTATTTATAGACGCTAGAACCGACCAAGGATACGAGAAGGAAGGAGGATACTACGAAGAAGAAGCCGAGGAGAAATTCAACCACTGCTCTGCACAAGGCAAGCTAACACTTGCAAGATACCCTACTTATGCAAGCTTATACTGATACTGATGCAAGCCAATACTTGCAAGCTATTAACTTAGCAAGCCTTACTAATCAAGTTGACCCATGGAAGCTAATACTTGCTTGCTACCATGCCCACTATATGCCTTAAAGCATATATGATCATAACCACTTGATAAACCAATCCTAGTTTTACTTGCAAGCTTTATAATTTATTTATTTATCAAAGCTATTACTTAGAGTTTACTTAAGTGAATTGTAGATTCTAGAAGGATAAATGAAGGTTGCATAAAGAGCATAAAATTTGGCCTAAGCTAGACAATCTTGATGTCATCCTAAGGCATGAGATTGAACTTAGTTAAAACTCCACTTGTTTACCACCCCTTATTAGTACTTACCCCCACTTGTAGATGCTAGTGCTAAGCATAAAACTTGATCAACTTTAGATGGGAATACTTGGTGGAAAAATGGTTATGAAAACCTTGGAATGATGGATCATTCTATTGAAATGTTTTGACATGTGTTTCCAAGCAACAGATGATTTTGGTGATATCTATGTTGAGGCATGAGCCTTAGCCCTTTATAAAACTGATGGTTGTCTGGATGCGATACCATTCCAATTTCATCGTACAACCAGAATACCCGAGAATTGGGTAGGGCTTGACTGGAAACTTATATACCTTAGTATTAGTTCCCTCACGGCCAAGGTCTGAGCTGAGGCTACCTTGTGAAGATTGTCCACCTGTGCAGTACCCAAGATGATAGTTGGTCATGGTTGGGAGGCCAAACTCACAGGAGAGGTGCTTATACTAGGGCGTGTAATTGAAAGGTTAGGATTGATTATCCGCATACTGAGTATGGTGAATTCAGGATTTGTTCCTGACGGATGTATCGAATGTTGTGGTGAAAGTGTACAATCTCTAAAGAGTGTCAAACTATTCGAATAGCCGTGTCCGCGGTTATGTACAGTTGGAGTGGCCATACTGTTCCCCCGTCAGATGTTTCCAAAATGACTTGTGAAATGATTTGAGACTTTGACTTGACCACAACAGGGTTGTGATATGAAATACAAGTTCCCACTTAGGTGTTATAAACTTCAACTAGCTCTCTTGCTTTTGAACTTAGTAGAGGTAAATCTGGCCTTTTGCAAAACAACCCTAGAGCCTAATGTCCTATTACAAAAACCCCCTTCACTTGTTAGTATTAATTTGCGAGTACTTAAAGAGTACTCATGGCTTTGTCCCTGGATATTCCCATGGCCAGACTATGAAGAGGAGTACCTGGAGGATGGACCCCAGGAAGGTTACGACAACTAGGATCATCTCCCATCGTCAGCATTGCCTGTGACCCCGAAGATGGAGCTTCGCCTACGCTACCGTTATTATTACGTATTCCGCTGCTTGTGTTGTATTAAGACTGGATAATGAGATCCTTATTTGTGTAAGACCTTATGTATGGTTTGTAATGGATGATGTACTGTTGTATCCAATTCTGTTATGTCTAGCAAAAATGGTAATCCTGGGATTGCGATGTATGGCATAACAGGCATCTGGGATTAAAAATCCGGGTGTTGACACCTTTAGGGCACAATCTCAGATAACCTAGTGTCGACTACGACGCACCTCGCACAGCGAACCAATCCCTGTAACTCGGCGTATTGCCCTTATAGTGATTTATAGCAGGAGTAGGATTCCGCCACCGTTGTGGGATCTGAACCTGGGAAGCTGTGTTACCTCGTACTCGTCAACCGTCCGCCTTCCCCCATGTCTCTAAACACGCACTGTGAGGACCCCTCCATGGCGTACTCGTCGGCAATACCACGACAGGAGGCTAAGAGAGAAATAATGGCCACAATCATGCATAGCGACAAAACATTACTAATCAAAGCATAGAGTGGTACTACAAGTCAAGTACTAAATGATCACAGAGGCTAAGGTGACTGGTTCATAGTCATAACATGGTGTGAGCATGTGCCAAGTCAACCCAAACAAAGCAACAAAGGAGAATACCACAATGCTATGCTTTTGTATGCTAAAACAACACATGATTCTTTCAAGGCACACTAAGAAATCCCAATTGTTTGGAACAAGTAATGCTACAGCAATAATCACAAAGCATAAGGTCAAAACAACACCTAGCATGACATGCTAAAGTCTAAGTCACAGTCAAAGCAAGCTCCTCTTGCACTTTCAAGCAAGAACTTTCTACTCCTTTCCAACACCAATCAACTTATTTGAAACAACTCAGCGAGAACGAGGGTCCAAACTACTTTATTCAATCAAACTAAGCAAACTAAGCAAGGCAAACGAAAACTAAGACACTCCAAGAACAACACCACAATGCATGAAACAATAAAAACGAAGTGTCTATTAAGACCTGAGCTTTTTATTGATGAAGAAGGGGATGCCTTGGGAATCCCCAAGCTTTGACGCTTATACCTCTTAGATATTTATTGGGGTGACACCGGGGTGGCATCCCCAAGCTTGATCTTTTGTCCATTCTTCATCTCATTACATCATTCTCTCTCTACACCTGAAAGTTTTCCTTCATACAAAACTTCACACAATCTTCATTAGCAACATTAGTGTATTCAAAAGATAATAGACCCTTGGGTTTAGCTTTAGATCAGAAAAACTTTCACTAAAAACACAAGATACTGTAGCAACTCCTTTAAAAAGCTCAATTTCCCAAAAAGAACCCAAAAAGGAATCAATAAGAAGCAAATGCAAATAATGGCAGAAATCTATCAAAACAGACCAACAGGTAGAAACCGTTTTTTTCGAAGACCTTATGTTGCTCAAATAAAAAAGTGTTGAACTAAATAAAGTTATCTAACATACTGGGGGATTCATTCGTAAAGTTTCAGCTCAATCCAACTTACATAGACTCCTCACGATTTTTTATGGTGGAGGACAGAAATATGTTTCGGGACAGCAACTCCCCAAATCTTACTTCCCTCTCATTAGAGGTCATTCTTGGCACAAAAAGCAAACAAAAAGGATAAGGATAGGTCATTACTGAAGTAATAACTTCCAAGACTCAAGAAAACTCTTGGGTTATCTCCCAACAAGTACTTTTATTTAATGCCTTTAAGTTAGGCACAATAGTTTGAAAAGATGCTCACGTAAGAAATATGAATTGAAGTAAAAGAGAGCATCAAGAAGCAAATTCAAAACAGATTTAAGTCTAACCCGCTTCCTATGCATATGAATCTTGTAAAGAAACAAGTCATGAAAGCACAAAGCACCAAGCATAGGAAAGCAAAACAAGTGCAACTTCAAGATTTTCAACATAAAGAGGGGAAACTTAATATTGTTGAGATACATAAGACCATGTTTCCCTCTCTCATAATAACTTTCAGTAGCATCATGAACAAAATTAACAATATAACTATCACATAAAACATTCTTATCATGAGCCACATGCATATAATAATTATTACGCTCCACATAAGCATAGTCATTCTTATTAATCATAGTGAGAGCAAATTCAACAAAATAGCTATCATTATTATTCTCATCACCATAATCATCAAATATAGGAGGCATATTGTAATCACAATAAATTTTCTCCTCAATAGTAGGTGGACTGAAAATATCATACTCATCATTGTAATCATCATATATTGGAGGTTTGGTATCATCATAAGCAATAGAATAGCTATCATCATAAGGAGAGGTTATTACAGAAGTAATGACTTCCAAGACTCAAGAAAACTCTTGGGTTATCTCCCAACAAGTACTTTTCTTTAACGCCTTTAAGTTAGGCACAAGAAAATATGCCCACATAAGAAATATGAATTGAAGTAAAAGAGAGCATCAAGAAGCAAATACAGAACACATTTAAGTCTAACCCACTTCCTATGTATAGGAATCTTGTAAGAAAATAAATCAAAGAAGCACATAGTAACAAGAATGGGTAGGTAGAACAAGAGCAACTTCAAGATTTCAACATAAAGAGGGGAAACTTAATATTGTTGAGATTCATAATACCATGTTTCCCTCTCTCATAATAACTTTCAGTAGCATCATGAATAAACTCAACAATATAACTTTCACATAAAGCATGCTTTTCATGATCCACAAACACATAATTTCTATCAAGCTCAAAAATAGTGGGATTAAAACCAAACCCACTTTTAGCAATTTTATAATAAGGTGATCGATCATTCAATATAGGACCATCATCTAGAGCTTTATCATAAACATTTTCTAAGCAAAACTCCTTAGTACCATGCATTTCAAAGTTAGGCACAAATATAGGATTATCATAGATAACATGAGCATAACTATTATCACAAGTTTTACCCATAGTAGCAAAAGAATCCACAGGAACATAACATTCATCCTCCTTTGGTAAGCATGGGGGACAATCAAATATTGTAAGGGATAAAGAGTTACTCTCGTTAGAAGGTAGGCATGGGTAGCTAATCCATTCTTCCTCCTTTTGTTCACCACTCTCCTCCTCTTTTTCATCTAATGAGCTTTCATGTTCGACAATTTCGTCTTCCATAGGCTCCTGCAAGGAATTAGTCTCTTCCATTTGTGGAAAGCACCTATTAAAATATTCAATAATATAGCCATTTTATTCCTTGTAATTATCAAAGAAAAATTTAAGTATCTCATAAACCTCATATTCATAAGGTGCATCATCAGTATTTTCAAGCAAACTGGCAAGTTCAAATGCACCCTTGAAAGAAATAAATTCTTCAATTTGTTCCACATCATAAAAGTCATAATTTCCTTTAACATAAGAAGATATGGTAACATTATCATTATACTCACATTGAAAAGGCAGGTGTTTATACCTCCTACATCAACAAGATTTATCAAAGCAATAAGTAACATTATAAGTAGAGCACACCTCTCTAGCAATAGTATTCAATTTATCAATTTGTTCCCATAAGTGTTTCCCTTTTTGTGACAAACGGTGTTCCTTATAATAATACTTTTCTTCTTTCGTGAACCCACCTTGCCAATAAAAACTAGTTTCAAAGTAACCATTCATTGATAGAAAGCATGACAAAGCAAGGCAGTAATAGACCAGCAACTAGAGCAGGAACTAATTTTGTGTGTGTTTTTGATAAGAGAAAGCAAAACAAACTAAACTATTTTTTTTGGAGTTTTTGATAAAAAGAGGCAAACAAAACCAAGCAAAAGAAACTAAGAAAACCAAAAACAAAGTAAAGAGAAAGGGTTGTGGAGGACTCCCCTTGTGTAGACGTCATTAGCATCCCCGGAAACGGCGCCAGAAAATCTTGATGGCGCCGCGTCAACATGGAGCGCTTTGTCGGGAAACCCCAAGAGCAAGGTATGATGCAGCACAGCATCAAGTCTTCCCACAGTAAGAAATCGAGGTTATCGAACCAGTAGGAGGGAGGACATGTCTCAAAGGTGTTGCAAGCAACGTGGAAACCTGCACAACACAAACTCAAGACTTTGCCCCAACTAACAGTGAGGTTGTCAATCTCACCGGTTGCTGTAACAAAGGATTAACTGTATGGTGTGGAAGGTTAAAGAGGTTTGCAGCAAGTAAACAATAACAGTGGAAGATGTATCAATGGTAAAGATTGGACCGAGGTCCATAGTTCACTAGAGGTGTTCTCCTTAGATAAACAAACATGGCATGCTAGGTAAACAAATTATAGTAGGGAAATTGACAGGACTGAGCAAGGCATAACAATGCAATACTAGACATAAAGATCCTATGAGATTCGATTGGGCAATACAACAAGATACATAGACCGCCATCCAACTGCATCTATGACTAGAAGTCCACCTTTGGGTTATCATCCGAACCCCCTCCAGTATTAAGTTGCAAGCAACAGACAACTGCTTTAAGCAAAGTGTGTAAGGTAAACAATCCACTTGTTCCATGAACAAGAGACCGTTGTTTTCCCCCTAGTGGCAACAACGCATCTACAACCTTAGAGATTTCTGTCACTTCCCTTGATTAAATAGAGGCATGAACCCACTATCGATCATAAATACCCCTCTTGGAGTCACTAGCAACTACTTGGCCAAGATAGCTACTAACAACGCAGAGCATGCAAGATCACAAACAACACAGACGTGATAGAATCAATAAGACAAAACCATTAATAAATCTAACATAGTAATCTCAATATCCATCGGATCCCCGCAAACACAACATGCATTATTACAAATAGATGAGATCTTGATCATGAACGGAGCTCACAAGATCTATACATGAAAGCACAAGGAGGAGATACAACCATCTAGCTACTACATGGACCCGTAGTCCAAGGTGGAAATACTCCCGCTTCGTACCGGAGGCTGGCATGATGAAGAAGAAGGCCTCCAAGATGATCTCCCCTCTGGCAGGGTGTCGGGAAGAGCTTTAGACCCCCCTGATCTAGGGACGATGGTGGCGGCGACTAGAGACGGTTTCGTGGAATATTGATTGGGTGCTTAGGGTTTAGGCATCGGGGGATTCTTATAGGCGAAGAGGCGAGGCTGGGAGGCGGCCAGGAGGCCCACACCCTACCCAGGCGTAGCCTAGGGTGGGCCCGCACCTGGGGGGGTGCGGTCACCCTGTGGTGCCCCTCCGTCTCTCCTCTGGACTCCGTGTTCTCCTCGGTGAAATATTGACTTTGGCTTTTGTCCCGTTCAATTCCGAGAATATTTCTTTACTAGATTTTCTGGAACCAAAAATAGCAGAAAACATGCAACTGGCACTGTGGCAACTTGTTAATAGGTTAGTACCAGAAAACATATAAAAGCACCTAAAAGTGTGGACAAAGCAAAGCAAAGTAGATACTAAACAAGCATGGAACACCAAAAATTATAGATATGTTTCCGACCTCTCAGTTTCCACTTTCGTGTGGGAGCACTCAAGAACCTCTACCTTTTAGCTCCACTCATCCCGGATCCGTAGTCCACACCAGCAGCTTCATCTATCGGCTCAACAGGAAAGGTCGTCTCTGATTCGACAAACATCAAAGAACTTCATGGGAACCCCACAGATCTGGAAGATCTGGCTGATGCATATGACATCCTCTCTTTCGGCTCTATCTCTGAGTCAACACTGTAGTGCATCCTAAGTTTATCTTGCTCAGTTTCTGACGCAGCCAAAGAAAGCGTCGACTCTGGAATAGAAAAAGGGGGAATCATACCGAGAGCAAGATCCTTGGGACTTTGTTGGATCACAAATCAGCGTCTTCTACGGGTTTAACGGCAATGACAACTACTCAAGCATGATGCACTATCAAGTGTGCGTGATCCAGGATGAAGGAACCTTGCCGCCCCACGATTCCAACGGTAACCCGAAATTAATCATGATTATATTTTGTCGGATGATGCGCCAGGACGTCGCGAGGAAAGGGAGAACCCTCTAGAAGAAGACCGTGTCGTGAATAGTGGAGGAGAGCGCACCAAACACCTAACATTCCGGTTCGCACCTGTGGTCTGGAAGAAAGCTCAAGACACAATATCGGGTGCGGTACCCATGACAGCAGATGCCATGAGAGAGGAACTAATGGCTTACCAATACTTGTTGCACCACAAAAGGAAAGATCTACTGCGGCTGCAGCGGTCCCTGGATGAAAGTAAAAGGCTGGCCGATGAATCCAGCCTGCGTCGAGCACAACTCAACTCCACTCGAAATTCCGGCAGCGTCACCGGAGGACACAACCTAGACGGAGCGCCTCATGGCTGCAGCACATAATTCATGTCAGTTGATTCTGCGGATAACATCAAAGAAAAATAGCACAAGCTGCTCTCGTTGTTGCCCAAACCTACCTCTTGACTACCCAGCCAAACGCCGATGATCCACTGGCAGCTATCCATCGCTCTGTCCTCATGGGATTAGGGATGGTAGGCGACACTCTCGTGCAAGGAGAGCAAGGAACCGTGCAACGAGCCGACAAATCACCACACCGAACAACACACCAACCGCTTGGCACAAAACGAGAGGCAGTTCCTAAGAGCAACCCATGAGCAACCTTGCCTCTCCTTTGCCCCTCCCACCGGAATAGATGGACAGAGGTGGCAACAGAGAGGCACCGGAGTAGTGGTAGGCTGTAGTATTAGGGTTAGGAGTCGGCTGCTTGCCATGGTCTGGCGATATGCCGGGAGGTGTTTCCTAGATCTTGTGGCCGAGATCTGGAACTTTCTAGTCCTTCCCTTCCCTGACTTGGTGCTTCGGTGGATGGAGACGAAGGAGATGATGAGATGGGAGGCTAGATACCTTCTGATTAAAGGGCCTTGTTTTGTCCGCCATCAATGGTGGATTTGGTGGTCGTTGTGGCGCGCTCTGGCAGGCCATGGAGGAAAGGGGAGTGGCTGCTGCTCGACGACGGTTCATTAATGGCGGTTGTTGAAGCTTCTTCTTTGTGCGGATCACATGGTAGCCTTGCTCGGCGCCACGATCTTGGCTGAAATGGCGACCCTTGTTCTTCCTCCTGCGCGTAGGTTCTCGGATCCTATCACGGAAGCTCGGCGGATGCTCGTATCCAAGTGTTTCGTCCCCGGAGGCATGAAGCTTGTCAGAGACAGCGATTCTACGCTAGGAATGAGCCTACCCCGAGTATCTGGTGATGCTCCTTGGACTTCAGCGTCAGATTTACTACGGATGCCTTGAGGTCACCGGCGGTGTGCGGCGGAGAAGGATTGCCAGCACCTGATTGCTTTTTTCTCTTTGTGCCGGGGTCTTTTTTTGCAATTTTGCAGTCCCTATCTTCAAATATTAGGTTTTCCTAGGCAATAGATGTAAAAGGTACTGCATGTAATATTTGTACCTGCTGGTGATTTATGGAACTTCTGGGTCTCTCAAGGCCAGTTATGTTAAAAAGGACAAATCACCACACCGTCTCAGCATCCCTCAGCACACGGGAACCACCCGATGATCTAGCTCCCCCCACCACGTACGCTTTTCGCGCGAGGATGATGCTAGGAACAACATGACACAAAGGAGGGTGGATAGATCTAGAGAAGAGCGCAACAACCAAAGATATTTTGACAGAGAAAGCGATGATGAACGTGAACCTTGTGGGGCCAGCTGCTTTATCTATCGGGTTCGCAAGACTCCAGTGCTCAAGGATATCAAACTCCCTCATGACCGCAAAAAATACGACGGACTCTAAGAACCAGCAGCATGGCTAGCTGATTACCCGCAAACTGTCAAGCTCCAAGGCGGTTCCAAAGCTACGATAATGCAAAGCCTTCAGTTACACTTGAGCGGTGCAGAACGCTCGTGGCTCAGGTAGCTACCATAGAATCAATCAATGGTTGGAGAAATTTGGAGGACAGGTTCATCCGCAATTTCAATTCCACATTCAAGTGACCCACATCTATTGAGGAGTTAAGGGCTTGCAAGCAAAAACTCGAAGAATTTATCAGGCTCTACATACAACGGTGGAACATTATCAAAAACTCCGTGGACCACATCTCCGATGAAAGGGCGATAGACTCCTTTAACAACATTTTGCAAAGAAAGGACTTCATCAAGGAGCTGGAACAGGTGAAGCCGAAAACAATTTCTCATCTGATGGATATGGACAACCGTTGGGATAATGGCGAAGACGTCATCCACAAAAAACGCGGGCACTCACCCGAAGAAGACCGCGATAGGCAAATTATGATAATAGAAGGAGGCACAATTTTGACGGCTACAACAAGCCCAATTACGTAGCAGCTGGTTTCATTGGGGAGGATAACAGAAGGAATGACAACTGCATCAACGGATATCACGGTAGCCAATAACATGCGGGGAAAGGCAAGCCAAGCGAACCGTACCGACCAAGGGAACCCCCGATGTCCCCAATGCAACTACTAGAAGGGCCGTGCAACATGCACTTTATGTTGATACCGAGGAAGACGATGATCAACCCAACTCATGAAGTATTGTCGTACTTTCCTCGGTATGCATGCGGTCATAAACAACGCCATAAATCATGGGCACACCGCAGCTCTAGGAACTTTAGCTCTTGCGGCTCCACCACCACCCTTAGGGCCAGCGCCACCTGGGCAGCCGCAACCTGCTAAGAACAGAAACCAGTACGATGTGTACCCAAGTTCTAGGGAGCAATGTTAATGATTCAAAAAGGATGGACATCCAACACGATCCAGAAAATGATCACTCGACAAGTCAATATGGTGGTAACAACAACACCCCCAACCCTTGAATTCCTCCATTGGTTAGAGCATGAAATCACCTTCAACAGGGCTAATCATACGCTTCGAGTACCTTGACTGGGTCATTCAGCGCTCATTTTCGATGCACAAATTGACGGGTTTGATATGAGCAAAGTGTTCATGGATGCGGGTAGCAGCATCAACCTCATTTATGCCAAAACTCTATGATCCATGAACATATACCTGACAAACTTGGCACCAAAAGAGACATCTTTCCATAGGATAGTCCCAGGTAAACCCAAAATTCCTTTAGGAAAAATCTATCTTGATGTTGTCTTCGGATCGAGAAACAATTTCAAGAAGGAGAAACTCGAGTTTGAGGTCATGGACTAGCCATCACAATACCATGCGTTCCTGGGACGACCAACTTTTGCAACATTCATGCCAATACCACACTATGCTTACCTAGTGAGGAAGATGCTAGCACCCAACAGGATCATCATAGTTAGAGGAAGTTTCACTCGATCCGATAATTGTGATCGAGAATTCAACAAAATTTTGGAGTCCTTCAGGATGGAGACAAAGTTTGAACAACTGAGAATATCAGCAGACACGGAGCTTTTTCCTGAATCTCGGGTCATGCCTGACTTGGAGTTTGATACAACAAAGGATACAAGGGAAATACAGGTCTACCCAACGGACCCGAAGAAAATAGCCCTGGTGTCCACCAACTTCAGTACTGCATAGGAAAGCATGCACATCAAGTTCCTCCGTGAGCACTGGGAGATTTTTGCATGGGTACCATCAGACATGACAGGAATCCCTAGGGAACTCGCTGAGGATGCAATCAATTTATATCCTGATGCTAGGCCTATGAAGCAGTCACTCTGCCGTTTTGCAGAACCCAAAAGAAAGGCCATTGGATGAGAAATACATCACCTCTTGGACGCCAACTTCATCAAGGAAATCAAGAAAGCACCGTGGGTTGCCAATCCTGTGTGCATACCGAAGAAAAACACAAAGGAACTACGCATGTGTATCATTTCACCTCCCTCAACAAACATTATCCAAAGGATCACTTTCCACTCCCACGGATCGATCAAATTATCGGTGCAATAGCTGGGTGCGAACGGCTTTCCTTCCTAGATTCCTACTCCGGGTACCACCAGATTCGGATGAAGGTGACAAGAAATTATTTATAACACCTTATGGTGTATTCTGCTATATGATAATGCTGTTTGGCCTCAAAAACGCGGATGCAACTTACCAGCGTATGATGCAAAATTGCCTCGGGAGCCAAATTGGCAATAACGTCCAAGTCTACATCGACGACATCATCATCACCACCAAATAGGAGTCGACCTTTACCAGCAACCTTTGGGAAACATTTGATAATCTCGACAAGTACCGCATCAAGCTTAACCCGCTAAAGTGTTCCTTTGGAGTGCCATCGGGACAACTCCTCAGATATCTAGTTTCAGCAAGAGGGATAGAGGCGAACCCGGAGAAAATACAAGAAATACTGACAATGAAGAAGCCGACAAATCTTCGCAGTGTTCAGCAATTGGCAGGGTGCATGTCAGCACTCAACGGGTTTATTGCTCGATTAGGAGAGAAGGCGCTCCCTTTCTACAAGCTCATGAAGAAATCAGAGAAATTCGAGTGGAC
Organism: Avena sativa; assembly: GCA_916181665.1. Classification (NCBI taxonomy): domain Eukaryota; kingdom Viridiplantae; phylum Streptophyta; class Magnoliopsida; order Poales; family Poaceae; genus Avena; species Avena sativa. The sequence goes on along the minus strand of OV702295.1, from coordinate 78,131,313 downwards.
CAACGAGGCTCAACAAGCGTCCGAAGCACTCAATAAAACACTTTTGACATCGCCCGTCATCCTGTCACCTAAAGAGAAAGAACCACTGTGGCTCTTCATCCCCGCCACAAACCAAGTGGTTAGCACAGTCCTGGTTGTTGAAAGAAAGAAGAGAAGACTCATGGCATCCAGCGACCAGTATATTACCTCAGTGAAGTTTTATCGCCTTCAAAGAAAGGGTATCCGCACTATCAGAAACTCGCATACGACATCTTCATGACCGATGAGTCCAAATTGAAGCATATTTACCTTTTGTTTTTTGCATAAATAGAGTAGGGACCTTTGTATTTCACTGCGTCCGCACACACATTTTTGTCTTTATTTCAACAGGATCCCGAATCATTAAGTCCTATATGAACATATCAATGAGAGCTGTCATATTATGCTATAATATGATATTTTTAAGTGATAAAAGTCATTTTATGGATTTGCCTTCGCACCTGGGGAAAATTCCAACTGAGGGAAGCAATCAGTGTCGATAACGACGGGTGGTACGGGTAGAGCCTGCCCATACCGTCTGCCCATACCATGTGTCACCGGATTCTCCTCGTCAAATACTTTCTCCTGGCGAAGATGGAGGGGAGATCCGACATTCACATCCACCAGAAACCACGAAAAACCACATCTGAAAGGAATCTGAAGGACGAACTTGCCTGGGGTAAAATCCGTGCTGATTCACGGATCATTGGAGCACAATGCATCATCCCCTTCATCATCAACCGTTTCATCTACATCACCACCATTACCCCCATCTCTCATCTATAGATCTTGTTGTAATTTCCCGATTCAGTTTTGGTTTGCACTAGATCTATTTCAGTACTTTTATCCATCCATTTGATTATGATGATGTTGTTGATTGCTTCCATGTGTGAGTAGTTCCTTTGTTCTTGGGGAGATGGAAAAACCCTAGCACTATTATGAATTTCAATAAATATTATCTATTCTTGTGTCCATATGACTTGCCGGTCTATGATAGATTTATGATTTGTGTTTGACCTATCTCTTTAGATGGCATGTGAGTTGACCACATACCATTTGCCCTTGGGACTAAAGGGAGGGAGAAATCCTTTGGATGTGCATTTGGATCGTACCCAGAATGGCCCCGTGACAGATTGGTGCCGGCTCTTGACCTACAGGGTCGAAGGAGGAATAAAGAGGGATTCCCTAAGCTAATTACAATATCCACGGGGAAACCCTTAATTGCGGTGGTTTGTATGGGTGACTTCTCTCAGACATCGCAGCTGTTATTTAGATGTGACCTTACTCTTGGCTCAACAAAGTTGCCTCCTACGAGCCTTGTAGTGAACACCTTATTATGGAGCTCCGTCCACACATCTCATGACACAAGAATTATATTATCTTAAATTATTAATAATGAAAATACCATGTTAGAGGTGTATCCTACATCCCCGAGAATGTTTTAGCCCTATTGAGTTCAACCACGCTTTCACACAATCTTGTTACTTGCTTTCTTTTAGATGTTTTAATTACTTTTCTGCACAGAACCAAAAAGCTTTCAAACACCCTTTAGTGGAGATCAAATGAAGCTTACAAGTATACTTTGGTAGATAGTGATGAGGGCCATTAATACCTTTATCAATAGATCTATGTGGATTCGATATCTTTACTTCAAAACTAGCTACAACTGATCTATGCACTTGCAGTCATCAAGCTATTTTCTGGCACTGTTGCCGGGGAGCTAAGCGCTTTTGGTATTTAGTCTTTGTTCTTAGTTTATTATTTTACAATTTTTTACTAAAGTTGTTTATTATTTTCAGGCAATACATCATGGGCAAATACCAACATATAATTCAGCTGGAGGCTGTAAGGAATTCTGGTTCGCCCATGGACGCTTATTTAAAATCCAATAACCCAAGAGGGTATGGTACTAACCCCATGCTCTTAGATATTTTGCATGCATAAAAATTTGCAGGCAATGGTACGGAGGATTCGTATGAGCATGTAGGGTTCTTTGAAGATATTTGTGGGATTTTACACCTTAATATACAAACTGAGATGAGGTTAAATTTGTTCTTTTTGTTCAAACCCTTATTGATGAAGCCCGTTCTTGGTACATCCAAAGTTCTGCAAAGATTACTAATTCCTGGGAGAGCTTAGCCTCTTCATTTTTAGCTAATTTCTTTACCAGGACAAAACCCTTGGAGCAAGATGTATGATCATGAATTTTAATGGGAAACCTGAAGAAAGCTTGCACGAAGGATACACAAGGTTTCGAGGGCTGCTTGACCGCTTCCCCCATCATAATTTCCCACCTTGGTTGGTGATACACACATTCTACGCAGGTTTGAATGATGATAATAGAAATGAACTCGACTACCTTACCAATGGGTCATTCACCGAATTTAGTGTTGAAAGAGCATGTAATCTGCTAGACATGGTGAATAGAATAGAGAAAGCTTATTGCGAGTCCGAGCTGAATAAAGAAAATCCCATAGAGTACAATTGCTTAAAAAGATTTCTAGCTTTAGGAAAGGTAGAAGAACTTATTCGGGATTTTAATCTTAACCATCGCATGATTGTTCAAATTATTAAAACTTATGCCAATTATCTACAGATCCTGAAAGATTGGGAACGCTACACACCACCTACGGAGGAGAAATCCCCTAAAACTAGCCATAAGGATAAATATCCGCAAATGCAGAAGAAAATGCTAGTTGAGGAAGAAACCATAATAACGGAAGTCATATAGATTAAAAGTGAAAAGAATAAAAGGATAGGAAGGTTAACTAAGGACCTGGGAACCATCAAACATAATATTGGGATAACAAAAGAACTTCATGAACCGGAAATGTTCAAGGATGAAGTGACCATGGTAAGCAAGGAATCCTTTGACATGATAGGGGGCAAGTTTGATGGTAAAAATAAAAGTCAACAGAAAATCCATTTTTGTCTAGGATGAACTACATTGTAGGATTCTGTGATTTAAGCTCTACCATTAACATCATGCCTTACACAATATATGAAGAGATGAGTGACCATCTTGATGATTCCTATCTTGAGCCATCAGAAGTTACTTTTATGCTTTCTAATTGAACTTTGCATCCCACTTATGGGATACTTTGCAATGTATGTGTTTTTGTGGGAGCTGTTGTGTACCCAGTTGATTTTCATATTATTGAAATACCCTTTAACTCTTCCTGCCAAGTTATTTTTGGTAGCCGTTTTTACAACTCTATGAACATTGATATTGACAAAAAGAAACAGACTCTGTCTTTACAGGTTGGTGATAAGTAGTAGAAATAAATTTTAACCAATTCACAAAGTTGTCTTATGAGAAGAAAATTGAGATCAAAGTGGAGAAGACCATTAATAATTGGCATAAATCTATTTTTGCACCCCACAATCCAAGTTGGAGAGAAGTTTGACAAGCAATGATTCGCTTCCAAACGACTATACAAAACAAGATTTGGATGAGATCCTGAACACCGCACCAGAGGTTGAAACTTGCCTCAGGGACGAATTTGAAGAACTTAAAAGAAAAGGGGATGAGGATCCGCCACCTCTTGTATTGAAATCTCTTCCTCCAAGTCTCAGGTATGAATTCTTAGATAAGGGAGGTAAATTCCCAGTGATTTTAGATGATAAGCTCTCTCCTGAGGAAAACACAAAATTGTTAGAGGTACTTGACAAACATCATGACGCTTTTGGATACACTCTTAATGACATAAAATGTATAGACTTTTCCATAATAACTCACAAGATATCGTTAATTGAAGATGCTAAATCGTTTGTTGATAATCAAAAAAGATTGAATCCTAAAATGAAAGATGTAGTAAGAAAATAAATTATATGTATGTTGGACATCGGTATTATCTACCCAATATCAGATAGTAAATGGGCGAGTCCAACTCATTGCATACCCAGGGAAGTATGTATAACTATAATTAATAATGATAAGGATAAATTGATCCATGCTAGAATGATAGCAGGTTATAGGATGTGTATAGACTTCATGAAGTTGAACAAAGAAACCATAAAAATTCACAAACAACTGCCTCTCATTAATGATATTATGGAAAGGATGTTCGCTGATTCTTACTTTTGTTTTCTTGACGGGTACTCCCGGTATTCTCAAATAGCTATTTATCCTAAAGATCGAGAAAAACCACTTTTACCTGCCCCTATGGAACCTATGCTTATTGATTAATGCCTTTCGGTTTGTTTAATGCATTTGCTACTTTTCAAGAGTGTGTTTTGAAATTATTCGATAGTTTCGTGGAAAGTTCCATGGAAGTTCTTATTGAAAATTTTGTCGTTTATGGGAATACTTTTGAGCAATGTCTTTATATGAGTTTTGCAGTGATGCAGCCAAACCAAGATGGTCCTTAATTAGGAGCGTTGTTGTTGTATAGTTTTTTGTCATAAAGTTTCTAAAAAGAATATTGAGATTGATAAATCAAGTCTGGCCACATTGGAAAAACCGCTAATTCCACAAGATATAAAAGGGGTAAAGAATTTCCTTGGGCATGATGGCTTTTATTGATGCTTTATTAAAGATTTCGCTAAAATAGCTGCTCCTTTAACTCGTCTCTTAGATAAAGACACCCTTTTTTCTTTTGATCAAAATTGCAATGATTCCTTTGAATAGTTAAATAAGGCACTAATTTCTGCGCCGGTCATTCAACCACCAAACTGGGATGAACCATTTGAAATTATGTGTGGTGCTAGGGACTATGATATTGGAGCTGTTTTAGGCCAAATAGATGGATTGAATCTTAACGTTATCCAATATGATAGTCGAGTATTTAATGAAGATCAAAAGAATTATGCAACAACCGAGAAAGAATTTTTAGCTGTTGTTTTTGCTTGCAATAAATTTATACACTACATTATCAACTCAAAGGTAATAGTTCATACTGATCATCAAGGTCCGAGACACCTTCTAGCTAAGAAAGATGCTAAACCCCATCTAATTAAATTAGTCTTGTTATTACAAGAATATGACCTGTAGATAGTAGACATGAGGGGAAAGGATAATCCTGTCGCTGATCATCTGTTGCAGATGGAAGGAATCATAGAGGATCCCGTTCCTATTAGTGAATCCTTACTAGGAGAATATCTCGCAGTTATAGAACCTCGCGACCCTTGGTTTGCAGATTATGCTAATTTCCTTGTAGGCAAGTTTTTACCAAAAGGAATGGATTACAATCAAAGAAAGAAATTCTTTAATGATTTAAAACATTACTTTTGGGATGACCCTTACCTATATAGGCATGGTATAGATGGGTTAATAAGGATATGTGTACCCGAGCACGAGGTAAAAGCCATTCTTAAAGCTTGTCACGATAGTCCTTATGGGGGACATCACGCTAGTGAGCGTACTGCTCCCAAAGTCTCCCAGTCCGGTTTATATTGGCCTATAATAATTAAAGACTCTCATGAATATGTTAGGAACTATGAAGCTTGCCAATGTGTAACATCCCAAAAATATTAATCAAGGTTATCAATTCCAATCACCCAAAATTAGGGTTAACAAAAACTTTTGTGAATTAAAATCCATATGAATGCATGTGTGTATGTGATGAATGCATGAATTCTTGAATGGACTTTTTTGATTGTTGTGAATGGCAAGTATTGGTTTAAATATGAAAACAACATCATCTAAATCATTTCCAAGCATAATCAAATCAATAGAAATTCAAAAACAAACAAAATGAGCTAATGGTCATTTTTGTCGATCTTGCTAACTAGACCACTTTGAGTGTTTCTAGTCCAAGATTTCAAACAGAAACAAATCCATTTCTTTTCACCCCTTGCTATAACAAGTGAAAGTGAACCAAATCCGACCTTGCAAACCCCCAGAAACATTTGGCAACCCTATTCAAATGACATTTAAAAATTGAATCTAGTTTATGTGGTAAAATAACCATTTCTCAAAACCCAACCAAACCAGTGCACCTTGACAAATCCAATCAACTAGAGACTACCTAGTATGTGACCATTACATCCACCAAGTTTCAACCAAAAATTCAAATGTGAAATTCGTTCGGCCATTTCATCAAACACTTGGAGACAAAAAACAAATTTGGCCAAACTTCACTGTTTTGAGCAGTGATCACCCCAAACCTTGTTCCCGATTGATCACCCCTGTCTCCCCTAGTGCCAACCAGTGCATTGAACCAACCTAGACCCTACCCAATGCACCATGCCATGCATGCCCGAGCCAACCCCTGCCAACCGACCATGGCTAGCTAGCAGGAGCAAGCGCCGTGCCTAGCCACCGTGTCCAGGAAGCACGCCACCGTCCACCGCCACCCCTGTCCAGCCCTTGAGCCCTGCCAAGCCGTGGACCATCGAGAACGCACACGCCCAGTTTATCTCTGCCATTTCCAGAGTGCGCCAGCTCACCGCGCTCGACACGCTCGCACAGATCGCGCCTCGCCTTCACCGCCCATGCCTATGATCACCACCTTCCTAGGAACCTCCCAGTTTGCCGCCGCGCGACCCGTAGACACTGCGCGTCATCAAAACCGCCGTCGGTGCCGCTCAGAGCACAAACGCGTTCCGACCGAACCGCACCGCCCCTTGCCGCGCCATTACCTCCTTGAGCACCGTCAAGGAACTGCGCATCGTCCCCTACCTTCAGCGATGCCCGTAGCTCGCTGTAATGCCGACGCCGACGAGCACTACCCATGCCGCTCGGCCTCTCTCGCTCGCCTATAAAAGGAACCCTCCCCCACTCGTTTTCTTCACACCATCACACTCCCCACCTCTCACTGTTCATTCCCACCTTTTCCCGGAGTAAGGCGAGCACATCATCGCCAGAATTTGGCCGGAGCCCGCCGCTGCTAGAGGAGAAGGGCGCCGTTGATTGGATCCACCTAGGAGGATCCGCCAGTACCAGGAGAATCACCATCGTCGACTTCGTTGTTATCCCCCATCGATGACCATCGCCTCAGCCCCGGTGAGCCACCACAGACCCCCACTGGCCGCGCTGGGTTCGAGCCCATCGTGTTCTGTTCGACGAGGACGATGGCCGTGAGCCGTTGATCCTCGATCTATTCCTACGATCGTAGTTAGCTCGTACCCCTTCACACTCCCTATCCCACTGACACATGGGGACAACCACTTAACCAACCCCTGCGCGCAATGTGCGCGGTGGGCCAGCCCAGTTAGAATTCCCGCGCGACCCAGTTAGTTTAAATTTAGATTTTTCATTTTAGTTTCAAAACTAGTTCTGTCTGTTGATTCAAAAATAAATTCAGAGAGTTTTACTGAACCAAATAGCATGAAACCAATTTTGTTAGAAAGGTATGGAAATTCTTAACCCAAGACCGTTGGATTCAAACCATTTGCTATTATAGATCACCTATAGTAAAAATAACAAGGCAGAGACTTTTCTGCATTCAAACATTTTTCAAAATTCAACCATAAATGCTTTTGAGTCGATTCCAACTCTCAAAAATCACATTTGATAAGTCCTTTCTGAATATATAAAAATATCTAGGTTTACATGCAATAATAATGGACAAGTAATAAAATAATGCCCCATAGGCATTTCTAGTCACTTAAATTAATTAAAATAAAAAGGTTAAACCTTATTAAATTGTGACACCACTTTAAATCACATTCCCAAGTACTGAAATATGTGGTGATGATATGTGTCAACATGATCCCATGTTTTAATTACAGAATATTAAATCTTAAGTAGTTTTTCAATGAGTAGAAATTACTTTTCTAAAAAGAAATAAATAAAACTATTGCCTTAATCCTTGTGATGATTGTGATGATGCTAGATCACCTAGTGTAAATCTTTGTGTGCTAAATAGAAGTAGTTAAGTATTGTTTTGCTATTGTGTACTTTGTATTTATTTATAGATGCTAGTACCGACCAAGGATACGAAGAGGAAGGAGACTACTACGAGGAAGAAGCCGAGGAGAACTTCAACCAATGCACTGCACAAGGCAAGCTACCACTTGCATGTTACCTATGCAAGCTTCACAAAACAAGTTAACTTTGCAAGTTAACACTTGCATGATAACTATGCAAACTACATGCCTTAGGCATATGTGATTTTACCATTTGCTAATACCAAATCCCAATTTCACTTGCAAGATTTATTAATTTAATCCTTTATCAAAATGCTTTGTTTACTTAGTGACTTGTGAAGTTTTGGAAAGATATTAGAGGTAGCATAAAGAGCATAAAACTTGGCATAAGTTAGGTATAAATTGATGTTAATCCTGAGGCATGAGATTAGATTTGGATAAGTCACACTTGATTAACACCCCTCATTAGTGACTACCCCCAACTTTAGTGGCTAGTGCTAAGCATAAAACTTGATCACTTTAGATGGGAATACTTGGTGAATAGGATTATGAAAACCTTAGAATGATGAGTCATTCTAATGAAATGTTTTGACATGTGTTATGAACACCAGATGATTTGATGATGAAAATGTTGAGGCATGAGCCTTAGCCCTTTATAAAACTGATGGTTGTGTTTGGATGCGATACCATTCCAATTTTACCGTACAACCACAATACGCGAAATTAGGTAGGGCTTGACTGGAAGTTTATATACCTTAGTATGGGTTCCCTTGCAGCCGAGGTTTGAGCTGAGGCTACCTCATGATGATTGACCACCTGTGCAGTTCCCAAGATGACAGATGGTCATGGTTGGGAGGCCAAACTCATAGGAGAGGTGCCTATACTAGGGTGTGTAATTGAAAGGTTAGGATTGATTATCTGTATACTGAGTATGGTGAATTCAGGATTGTTCCTAACGGATGTATCAAATATTGTGGTGAAAGTGTACCACCTCTGCAGAGTGTCAAACTATTCGAATAGCCGCGTCCGCGGTTATGGACAGTTGGAGTGGCCATACTGTTCCATCGTCAGATGTTTTCAAAATGACTTGTGAAATGGATCATGACTTTGAATTGACCATAACATGGTTGTGATTATGAAAACTAATTTCCCACTTAGGTGTTATAAAACCTTAAACTAGTTTTCTTTACTTCTGAACTCAGCTAGAGATAAACCTGGCCTTTTGCAAAACTACCTAGAGCTTAGGATTCCTACTTGAACCACTTTACTTGTTAGTGATAGTTTGCGAGTACTTAAAGAGTACTCATGACTTTGTCCCTGGCTATTCCCGTGGCCAGACTATGAAGAGGACTATCAGGAGGATGGACCACAGGAAGGTTACGACAACTAGGATCATCTCCCATCGTCAGCATTGCTTGTGACCATGAAGATGGAGCCTCGCCCACGCTATCATTATTATATTATTCCGCTGTGGTTATTGTATTAAGACTGGATCATGAGATCCTTTATTTGTAAGACCTTTATTATGGTTTGAAATGGATGATGAACTATGGTACCAATCTGTTAAGTCTCGCAAAAATGGTAATCCTGGGATTGCGATGTATGGCATAACAGGCATCTGGGATTAAAAATACGGGTGTTGACTAGTTGGTATCAGAGCCATCCTGACGATAGGAGACTCTAGTTTAGAATGGACGCTTGAATCAAAAACTTAGTTTCAAAACAAAAGAAGTGAGTATTTATGAAAACATATTCTCATTCTTATCACTTAGATTCTTTCATGAAAATTCAAGTTCCTCGAAAATTCTTGCAAACTTACATAAAATTGGACACACTTGATCACTCTACTAACTTACTCATCCTACATTCTTATAGATGGACGTGAAGTATAGCAAGTTCTATCAATTGGGAAATGGAGGAGATCTCATCTTTGAGTGAGATTTGGACCAACTCTCGGAACTTCTGGAGCGCCCGCACCCCGAGTTTTTCGGAGCCCAGCTCAACGATCAAGAAGGAGGAGAAATGCAATGGCTGATTGTTGCAAGTCTCAGAGGGAAGATTGAAGCCCCCACCTTAGAGGGAGTCCAGTTCACCTTAAGAGAGAACAACTGGCTGGATGGACTTGCCAGGGCCATGCAGGAAGCTCTTGCCTGTCTGTATGGGCAAAACATCAATCAAATCAAGGGCACCCTCTTTGAGTTCTATCCAAGGCGTGATGTTATGGGATAGCCACTAGAGGCACCATATCACCCAGAGCTGAAGCATCAAGTGGACCATCTCAGCTTCATGATGTATGACCGACAGAAGGAGTTATACAATGCCTATTCCTACGCCAACCACAACTACGCCATCGCCGTCAAGAAGGACCAGACCATTGCCATGCTTGTGAAGGATCGTCAGTCTCGTCGCTGTCAGCTTGAGAAGAAGGATCGCATTATTGCCCGCCTTCGTCACAAGGTGACAAACTTGGAGGAGACCATCCACGAGAGGAACATGCATCTTGAGGAGAGGGAGAATGCAGGGGAAGATATCCGTGGAGACCCCTACTCTTACCTCAGTGATGATGATGACTTCCTGGAGGATCAAGCCATGGACTTCTTCACCGATGCGGATGACTTCGACTTAATTGATGATGAAGCCACCGATTCCGAGAAGTAGTAGCACCTGAGCACTAGCGTTAGTGAAGATGTATCCGGTCCCACTGTATTGTAGTTTCACGGAATGGTTCTTAAAACCATTTGTTACCTTAGTATGGTGTGTGTTTATATTGTGTGCTATGAATAAATGAAAGCAAGTTGCTAGAAAAATCTGAGTCAAACTTCAAAAACTTTTCAAAAACAAACCCCTGAACCTTAGAAATTTCCCTCTTTTCTCATGATATATCTCAATCTTCATATGCCCCGCGAAGGAAGCAGTTCATCCCCGGACCTAATGCTGCAAATCTTGCAAATGTTGGTTTTTGACCGTGAAGCTGAAAGAGTCGAACATGAAGCCAAATTAGCCACCCTTCAACACATAGCTCAGATGGCCAACAAAAATCAAGGCCATGGAAACCAGGACAACCATGGATCCAAGCTCAAGAACTTTCAGAACACCAATCCACCCACTTTTAGTAAGTCTGAAGAGCCCTTAGATGCCGATGATTGGCTGCAGACCATGGATAACAACTTAGAAGTCGCAGGAGTGGAGGCCAACAAGAAAGTACTGTTTGTCACCCACTATGTGGTAGGAGATGCAAGAGCTTGGTGGAATAGCGTTCGCACCATGACTGGAGGACAAATGATGACTTGGGATGAATTCAAACTCAAGTTCAGCAGAACCCATGTTCCACTGGGTTTAATCAAGAGGATGAGAGATGAATTCCGAGAATTGACGCAAGGGAGGATGACAGTAGTTGAGTACCATGACAAATTTTTGTCATTAGCTAGGTATGCACCCAATGAGATTGACACTGAAGCCAAGATGAAGGAAATATTCTTGAATTGTCTGCATGATGAGATGCAAACAGTGTTAGTCAATATTCCGTTTGCTGACATCGAAGCCTTAGTTGATTCTACCATTCAGATGGAAGGCAAGAGAAATCAAGCCAATGAGAACCGCAAGCGTCGAATGATGCATCAACCAGGAACCCACCATACCCCAAAGTATCGCCCCAACCCATCTACAGGATTTGCCCCAAGAAACAATAGACCCCCGATGAACCGCCCAACCTATCCCAACCATGGAGGAGGAAACCCAAGGCCCAGAGGAAATCACAATAACCCCGGGAATACCAGCAATTTCAATCGTGCACCACCCAAGTTCAACAACAACAATGTCGCCACCAACACCAATACTGCCCCAAGGACTGGAAGCAATGCTTTGCCTGTTGCAGGAAAGGAAAAGTCTCAGGTGACTTGTTATGAATGTGGAACCAAGGGTCACTATTCCAATGTGTGCCCCAAGAAGCTTGCAGCAGCCCCCAATGTGAATACCCCAGCTTAGTAGCAACGTCGTGTTCAACCTAGAAGAAGATTTGCCCCAGGTAACTCGCTCAGCCGCAACGGCCGTCTGTTTCTCATGAATGCTGAAGAAGCCCAAGAAGCGCCGGATGTCGTGCTAGGTATGTTTCCTGTTAACTCAGTACTTGCATGAGTGTTTTCTGTTAACTTAGTACTCATTTGTTACAGAAGAATTTTCATGCACTAGTAAGATTCAACCAACAAAATTGAAGCATGTTATGATAGTTCAAATACCTGGTTCAACCACCAAATCTAGACAAAAATTTGCAAGGCCGTACCTATAAGAATCCATGGCATAGATTTTTATGCTAATCTAATAGTACTTAGAACCAAAGCTTTGGAAGTAGTACTAGGAATGGATTGTATGTCGAAACATAAAGGATTAATTGACTGTGCCAAGAAAGCCATAACCATGACCAGTACCATTGGAGTATTAGTAGAGCATGTATCTGAAACCTTGCCCCATCAATTCAAGTGCAACAAGAGTCTAGCCCAACCAACCATTGAACAAGTCAGAGTAGTACCCCGACGTATTCCCAGATGTTTTGCCCGGTATGCCCCCAGATTGGGATATCGAGTTTATCATTGAACTAATCCTTGGAACCAGACCCATAGCCCAGAGACCGTATAGCATGGACCCGTCTGAATTAGTGGAACTGAAGAAGCAACTAGATGCTATGCTGGAGATAGGACTGATTCAACCAAGTGCGTCGCTATGGAGATCACCTGTCTTGTTTGTGGACAAGAAAGATGGAGGTAATCATTTGTGTACGGATTATCGGAAGCTGAATGATGTCACCATCAAGAACAAGTACCCACTACCGAAGATAGAAGATCTGTTTGACCAGTTGACTGGTGCCAAAGTGTTTTCTAAGATTGATCTTAGAACTGGTTATCATCAACTCAAGATTCACGCAGAGGATATTCCAAAGACTGCCTTTACCACCAGATATGGATTGTATGAGTACACGGTCATGTATTTTGGATTAACCAATGCCCCTGCTTATTTCATGAATCTCATGAATAAGATTTTTATGGACTTCCTAGATAAGTTTGTCGTTGTTTTAATCGATGACATTCCGATCTATTCCAAATCAGAAGAAGAACATGAGCTACACCTGAGGACCATCCTTGGAACCCTTAGGGATCATCCGTTGTATGCCAAGTTTAGCAAATGTGAATTCTGGTTACAGGAAGTAGGATTCCTCGGACATATCGTGTCGGCAGGAGGAATTGCCGTTGACCCCGCCAAGGTTAAGGATGTTGAAGAATGGTAAGCCCCAACCACTCAAACCCAAGTTCGTGCATTTCTCGGATTAGCGGGATACTACCGCAAGTTCGTAGAAGGATTTTTGAGCATCGCAAGACCCATGACCCAATTGTTGAAGAAAGATAAGAAGTTTGAATGGACGGACAAATATGAAGCAAGTTTTCAAGAACTTAAGAAGATATTGATCGCAACCCCAATCTTGATTATGCCGGATATCACGAAGCCTTTTGATGTGTATTGTGACGCATCCAAGATCGGTCTCGGATGTGTGCTAATGCAAGAAGGCAAAGTCATATCATATCTATCCCGACAACTGAAGCAACATGAGCAGAATTATCCTACCCATGACCTTGAACTAGCAACCATAGTTTTAGCCTTGAAGACATGGCGGCATTACCTCATGGGTAACCTTTGTGAGATTTATTCGGATCACAAGAGCTTGAAGTATATTTTCACTCAGAAGGAGCTGAATATGAGGCAAAGGAGATGGATAGAGTTAATCAAGGAGTATGATCTGGACATTCACTATCACCCCGATAAAGCCAATGTGGTAGAAGATTCCCTTAGCATATTGTCGTGTCGCTTGAACTCCATGATTCTGAAGAAGCAACCAAGTTTGCACAAGGAGTTAGAAGATTTTCGAATGGAACTAGTAAGTGAAGGATTTTTGGCTAGCATAGAACTTCAACCCACTTTGATCAGTCAGATCAAGGAGGCGTAGAAAGGAAATGCTAGTACCGATGGAATCAAACGTCGTATTAGTACAGGAAAAGTACCCGGATTCACCGAAGATGAAGAAGGAGTTTTGTGGTACAAAGGACGTATCTTTCTGCCAGCAGATTCAAAATTGAAGCAAGCTATTTTGAAAGAAGCCCGTGATACTCTTTATTCTATCCACCCCGGAGGAACGAAGATATATCAGGATTTGAAGGAGCAATTTTGGTGGCACAAGATGAAGAGAGAAATCGGAAGCTACATAGCCAAGTGTGATATTTGTCAGAGAGTCAAGGCGGGACATCAGAGACCCGCGTGACTTCTACAACCATTGCAGATTCCAGAATGGAAATGGGATTCAGTTGGAATGGATTTTATCACCGGTTTGCCTACATCTAGTAGGAGAAATGACTCTATCTGGGTTATCGTAGATAGACTGTCCAAAGTCGCCCATTTCTTACCAGTCAAGACCACTTATTAGAGTTCGAAGCTAGAAGAGTTGTACATTGCTAGAATAGTCAGTTTGCATGGAGTCCCCAAGAATATTGTGTCGGATCGAGGAACTTAGTTTACCTCGAGGTTTTGGAAGAAAGTCCAAGAAGGATTAGGAACCCGACTGGATTTCAGCATAGCTTATCACCCTTAGACAGATGGACAAACAGAGCGAGTAAATCAAATACTAGAAGATATGTTGAGAGACTGTGTGTTAGAATATGGATCTAAATGGGAAGATTATCTGCCTTTCGCGGAATTTTCATACAACAACATTTATCAAGCTAGTTTACAAATGGCCCCATTTGAATTCATGTATGGGAGGAAGTGTCGTACCCCTTTGAATTGGTCAGAAGTAGGAGAGTGTCAGATTTTCGGACCTGACATCCTACGAGAAGCAGAAGAGAAAGTCCACAAGATTCATGAGCACCTCAAGACCGCCCAATCCAGACAGAAGAGTTATGCCGACAAGATACGTCGAGACCTAGCCTTCAATATCGGAGATTTTGTGTATCTCAAGGTGTCACCTTTGAAGGGAATGCAACGTTTTCAACTCAAAGGAAAGTTATCCCCCAGATATATCGGACCCTTCAAGATTTTAAATCATCGAGGAGAAGTATCATATCAACTGGAACTGCCAGAGGAGATGTCAGCCGTGTATAATGTGTTTCATATCTCGTTACTTCGCAAATTCCTAGAAGTCCCGGAGAAGACCGAAGTTTTCAAGAATATTGATCACTAAACCATAGAGATCAACGATGACCTGACATATCACGAAGTACCCATTCGTATTTTGGAGGAAGCTCTCAGAACCACCAGGATCCGGAGTATCAAGTTTCTCAAGATCCAGTGGAGTAACCACACAGAATAAGAAGCTATCTGGGAGCGAGAAGACTACATTAGGACGGAGTTTCCAAATCTCTTTAAATCCTAGTTTTCTCTTTTTATCAAATATCAGGACGAGATTTTATTTAAGGAGGGAAGTTTTGTAACATCCCAAAAATATTAATCAAGGTTATCAATTCCAATCACCCAAAATTAGGGTTAACAAAAACTTTTGTGAATTAAAATCCATATGAATGCATGTGTGTATGTGATGAATGCATGAATGCTTGAATGGACTTGTTTGATTGTTGTGAATGGAAAGGATTGGTTTAAAGATGAAACAACATCATCTAAATCATTTCCAAGCAGAATCAAATCAATAGAAATTCAAAAACAAACAAAATGAGCTAATGGTCATTTTTGCCAATCTTGCTCACTAGACCACATTGAGTGTTTCTAGTCCAAGATTTCAAATAGAAACAAATCCATTTATTTTAACCCCTTGATAGACCAAGTGAAGTGAACCCAAGCCCACCTTGCAAACCCCCAGAAACATTTGGCAACCCTATTCAAATGACATTTGAAAATTGAATCTAGTTCATGTGGTAAGATCACCATTTGTCAAAACCCAACCAAACCAGTGCACCTTGACAAATCCAATCAACTAGATACTACCTAGTATGTGACCATTACATCCACCAAGTTTCAACCAAAAATTCAAATGTGAAATTCTTTCGGCCATTTCATCAAACACCTGGAGACAAAAAACAAATTTGGCCAAACTTCACTGTTTTGAGCAGTGATCACCCCAAACCTTGTTCCCCATTGATCACCTGTAACAACCCTAGTCTTATTAAATATTACTTAGGGATTGAATGTGCATTCATGAGCATCACCTTAAAATGCATGAAAGAAAATAATCACAAAAACCCTCAACCCTAATTACCTTCCCTCTTTGAAAAAAACCTTCAAATGGTTTTGAAAACCCCAAAACTTAAGGAGCCCAAATAGTATGGAAGGGCCCTGAGTGTTTTTATCATATTTTACAAAAGTTCTGGTAATTTGAAATTATACAAAATAGATTACAAAATGAATATACAAAGAGAAAGTTAAAAACAGAAATAGAAAAGATTTCAGAAAGAAAAAAATACAATCTCTCTCTCCCTGGGCCGATCCCAGCTCTTCTCTTCTCTCTACCTCCCGCTCAGCCACGCTGTAGCAGCCCACCCTGGCCCAAGTGCGGCCCAACCGCGGCCCCGTACCGCTTCGCTCCCTTCCGTCGTTGTCTCCCTCGCCGGCCAAACAGCTCGCTAGCGCAGTCGGGGCCATCGCCGTACGCCATGATGCACGCTACGCGCCAAGATGAGAGCCGCCGCCCGCCGACGCCTATAAGATCTCCAGCGCCACCGTGGACAACCCTATCTTCTCCTTTTCCCCTCTCATTTTCTCCCTCGCCCCATGGCCGAAACCCTAGGTGCAGACCTCGTCGGCGTCCCGCAGTTTTCGACCACCCCTCATCGTTCTGAGGCCACCGTCGTGACCGCCGTGCATTCCTCATTCAACTCGTCCAACCACGCAAGCCGGAGAAGCCCCAGGCGCCGCAATTGATAGCTCCCTCCCGTGTCCGGCCGCCGTGCACGCCACTGATCCCGGCCTCCCCGTGCCGCTCCGAGCCCTCCATCGCCTTACTGGTGAGCGACGGGTGCTCCAGCACCTCCCAATCGTCTTCCTCCCTCTCTGTATCTCGCTCTTGCCGTCCATCCGAGGCCGCCACCGCAGTAGCTCGTCTCCGGCAGCCCTCCGGTGACCAAATCCGGGTGGCGCTACCACCAAATGGTTCGCCTCGGCCTCCTCTCTGCAACCATCCCAAGCACAGCCCGTCGCGCATAGTGAATCCCCGGATTTGAGCTCAATCTGAGAGCCTCCATTGCTGATGTCATCATGACGTCAACATGAGGTCACAATCCCTTTTCCTTTTATTTAAATGTTTTGTAAATTCATTTCTCGAATTAATAAATACTCTGTGGACCCAGTCTGTCAGGTTTTTAATTTTTTTGGAAAATAATTTCTGAAATTGTTAAACTTATGACAAGTGGGACCAGATGGAAAATAATTTATATAATATCTAAAAATAAAATGATTTATAAATGGATTAAAACTGAGAAAAATCATAACTAATTCACTTTAAATCAGAAAAATACAAATAATATATCAGAATGTTCAGAAAAATAAGATCTAAATAATAGCATCAAAATCATGCATTGTTAAGCAACTTACATAGCAAGAATAATTATAAGAACAAAATGAACCCCATAGGTGATTCCGAGGATCCCCCTAATCTAGGGTTTGCACCTCTCGGACCCTATTTAAAATGGTTGAGCATGTTTAGGATTTCAATTTCAATAACTTTTAACTTGTCATATCATCATCCTTGATTGAGCATTGCATAGATGCCATGTGTTGATTGTTTCCCTTCATTTTGGTATTTGGTTCTTCTTCCGTAGAATACGATATCGGAATCGAGATCAACACCGTCAAAGCTCGAAGACCAATACTTGACCAACTGTAATCAAGATAAGTACCAGGTGTCCGAAGCTCTGCCTTCTGGATATCAACTGGTAAAGGCAAGCGAAGCCCCACACATACATATGAATCATATGCTTCCAAAGTATTTCATTCTTGCCATGTGCATACGATTCCAAAGTCTTTTATCGGTAGATGGAGTAACCCTATCCGATGCATGTTACCTTTGAAGCCTATATTCCTTGATCCACTGCTCCTAGCGTAACTAGGGTTTGGGCTTGTGAAGCATTGTTAGAGCTATTATATCTGTTGTGCTTAGCCATGCTTAGCTGTTACCGCTGGTCCATCTGGTTGATGAATCAGAGCTGCGAATGAACATAGTATGACAGGGTGACATGGTATGATCAGAGATGAAAGTTAAACATGCTAAGGCTTGTATGTGAGGCCACGATGGGTTGTGGTTTTTGCAGTCCCATACTTGCCACTACTAGGACCTGAGTTCTTGCCTATGGTCGAAGATGAGCGTACAGCCACACGGGGCCCTGGAAACCCCCTCGACCAACTAACTTGCTGAGTAGATTCCATGAGTTACATAGTTCGGGCTTTCCATTCGACATATGCATCTTGGATGTTCTTGAATGGAGGTGAAGGAGGTGCATTCATAACAGGTAGGTAGCGTGGCCGGGAACAAGAGATGCCCGACATCCGTAATCTTGAACCCTGCGCACATCATTAGGGACCGGCTTCGGGACTCGACCCGTTATGACGGCATCTCCCAAGTGCGTGACTCGTGCTCTCGGCGAAAGCAAGGTAAAGGTCGTGGTCAACCACTCTCTGCCGGCCTTCCAAGGAAGAGGGCTAATCTATAGTGGCATTAAGAATTGGTTGTCGCGTGTGGGTAAAGTTGTACACCCCTGCAGGGTTAAATCTTTTCAAAAAGCCATGTCCACGGTTATGGAAGAACTTGGAGACCAGATTCTAAGATCATAGAGAACTTGAACATAATCGTAAAACTTGGTAAATGAATGTGTGTTTAAGGATGATTCCTCAGGGATCGAGGGGGTGATCCTAGATAGGTTCAGCTGATGATGATTCGGTGGATATCAAAAGATGATCAAAGCTAGAGATACCGCTCTCTTATCCCCTTTTAATATATTCTGATTAGACGAGATTCTTCTCCCTCTTGTCTTACAAAACAAAGATGGCTTTATGCAAAATAAATCCACTAGCCATAAGTCTTGCGGAGTACACCCTGTACTCACCCTTGCTTCGTTGATACTTTTGCAGCAGAGTAAGTGTTACCATATAAGATGAGTTCTTTACGGCATCGACATCGACGAGTAGCTTGGAGTTCCCAGTCGGCAGTCTGGGATCTATGGATTGGACATCATCGTTATGCTTCAGGCCTCTTAGGCCATTTGTTAAGTTTGCTATACTTAATAGCATAATTTGCCTTCCATTGTTTGATGTTTGTGGTCAGTGACCTATGCTTGTAATACTTTGGTTCTTTGCTCAGTTATGAGCTTGCTGTAATAATTTTTGTGTCGTAGGGTCACTGTTGTGTTATCAATTCTCTCTCTGTACGCTTTCGAGATTTAGGTTAGGCTTATATCAGATAGAGGTCTGGGATTTGTCTAGCCCTTATCACGGGGTGTGACATCACCCCTGTCTCCCCCAGTGCCAACCAGTGCATTGAACCAACCTAGACCCTACCCAATGCACCATGTCGTGCATGCCCGATCCAACCCCTGCCAGCCGACCATGGCTAGCTAGCAGGAGCAAGCGCCGCGCCTAGCCACCGTGTCCAGGAAGCACGCCACCGTCCATCGCCACCCCCTGTCTAGCCCTCGAGCCCTGCCAAGCCATGGACCACCGAGAACACATGTGCCCAGTTTGTCTCTGCCATGTCTACAGCGTGCCAGCTCGCCGCACTTGACATGCTCGCACAGACCGCGCCTCGCCTTCGCCGCCCGTGCCTGGGATCACCACCTTCCCAGGAACCTCCCAAACATCCCCGTTCGCTACCGCGCGACCCGTAGCCACTGTGCGTCATCAAAACCGCCGTCGCTGCCGCTCAGAGCACCAACACGTTCCGACCGAACCACATCATCCCTTGTCGCGCCATTACCTCCTTGAGCACCCGCCAGGGAACCGCGTACCGTCCCCTACCTTCAGCCATGACCGTAGCTTGCTGTAACGTCAACCCCGACGAGAACTGCCCATGCCGCTCGGCCTCTCTTGCTCGCTTATAAAAGGAGGCCTCCCCCGCTCATTTTATTCACACCATCACACTCCCCACCTCTCACTAATCCTTCCCACCTATTCTCGGAGCAAGGCGAGCGCAGCATCGCTAGAATTTGGTCGGAGCCCACCGCTACTGGAGGAGAAGGGCGCTGTTGATTGGATCCACCCCAGGAGGAGCCGCCAGTACCAGGAGAATCACCATCATCGACTTCATCGTTCGCCCCCATCACCGACCATCGCCAGAGCCCCGGTGAGCCGCCACAGACCCCCACTGGCCGCGCTAGGGTTTGAGCCCGTCGTGTTCTGTTCGACGAGGACGATGGTCGTGAGCCATTGATCCTCGATCTAATCCTATGGTCATAGTTAGCCCGTACCCCTTCACACCCCCTGTCCCACTAACGCGTGGGGACAACCACTTAACCAGCCCGCGCGCTATGCGCAGTGGGCCGGCCTAGTTAGAATTCCCGCATGACCCAGTTAGTTTAAATTTAGATTTTTCATTTTAGTTTCAAAACTACTTTTGTCTGTTGATTCAAAAATAAATCCAGAGAGTTTTACTAAACCAAATAGCATGAAACCAATTTTGTTAGAAAGTTATGGAAATTCTTAACCCAAGACCGTTAGATTCAAACCATTTGATATTATAGATCACCTATAGTAAAAAATAACAAGGCAGAGACTTTTCTGCATTCAAACATTTTTCAAAATTCAACCATAAATGCTTTTGAGTCGATTCCAACTCTCAAAAATCACATTTGAGAAGACCTTTCTGAATATATAAAAATATCTAGGTTTATATGCAGTAATAATGGACAAGTAATAAAAGAATGCCCCATGGGCATTTCTAGTCACTTAAATTAATTAAAATAAAAAGTTTAAACCTTATTAAATTGTGACACCACTTTAAATCACATTCCCAAGTACTGAAATATGTGGTGATGATATGTGTCAACATGATCCCATGTTTTAATTGGAGAATATTAAATCTTAAGTAGTTTTTCAATGAGTAGAAATTACTTTTCTAAAAAGAAATAAATAAAACTATTTCCTTAATCCTTGTGATGATTGTGATGATGCTAGATCATCTAGTGTAAACCTTTGTGTGCTAAATAGAAGTAGTTAAGTATTATTTGGTTATTGTGTACTTCGTATTTATTTATAGACGCTAGTACCGGCCAAGGATACGAAGAGGAAGGAGACTACTACGAGGAAGAAGCCGAGGAGAACTTCAACCACTGCACTGCACAAGGCAAGCTACCACTTGCATGCTACCTATGCAAGCTTCACAAAACAAGTTAACTTTGCAAGTTAACACTTGCATGATAACTATGCAAACTAGATGCCTTAGGCATATGTGATTTTACCATTTGATAATACCAAATCCCAATTTTACTTGCAAGATTTATTATTAAATTCCTTTATCAAAATGCTTTGTTTACTTAGTGACTTGTGAAGTTTTGGAAAGATATTAGAGGTAGCATAAAGAACATAAAACTTGGCATAAGTTAGGTATAAATTGATGTAATCCTGAGGCATGAGATTAGATTTGGATAAGTCACACTTGATTAGCACCCCTCATTAGTGACTACCCCCAACTTTAGTGTCTAGTGCTAAGCATAAAACTTGATCACTTTAGATGGGAATACTTGGTGAAAAGTATTATGAAAACCTTAGAATGATGAGTCATTCTAATGAAATGTTTTGACATGTGTTATGAACACCAGATGATTTGATGATGAAAATGTTGAGGCATGAGCCTTAGCCCTTTATAAAACTGATGGTTGTGTTTGTATGCGACACCATTCCAATTTTACCGTACAACCACAATACCCAAAATTAGGTAGGGCTTGACTGGAAGTTTATATACCTTAGTATGGGTTCCCTTGCAGCCGAGGTTTGAGCTGAGGCTACCTCATGACGATTGACCACCTGTGCAGTTCCCAAGATGAAAGATGGTCATGGTTGGGAGGCCAAACTCATAGGAGAGGTGCCTATGCTAGGGTGTGTAATTTAAAGGTTAGGATTGGTTATGCGTATACTGAGTATGGTAAATTCAGGATTGTTCCCGATGGATGTATCGAATATTGTGGTGAAATTGTACCACCTCTGCAGAGTGTCAAACTATTCGAATAGCCGTGTCCGCGGTTATGGACAGTTGGAGTGGCCATACTATTCCGTCGTCAGATGTTTTCAGAATGACTTGTGAAATGGATCATGACTTTGACTTGACCACAACATGGTTGTGATTATGAAAACTAAGTTCCCACTTAGGTGTTATGAAACCTTAAACTAGTTTTCTTTACTTCTGAACTCAGCTAGAGATAAACCTAGCTTTTTGCAAAACAACCTAGAGCTTAGGATTCCTACTTGAACCACTGTACTTGTTAGTACTTAAAGAGTACTCATGGCTTTGTCCCTGGATATTCCCGTGGCCAGACTATGAAGAGGACTATCAGGAGAATGGACCGCAGGAAGGTTACGACAACTAGGTGTTGGAATTATGCCCTAGAGGCAATAATAAAGATGTTATTACTATAATTCTTGTTCATGATAATGTTTATATTCCATGCTAGAATTGTATTAAGCGGAAACTTTAATACTTGTGTGGTTTGTGAACAACACCGTGTCCCTAGTACGCCTCTATGGACTAGCTCATTGATCAATGATGGTTAAGGTTTCCTAACCATATACATGAGTTGTCAATTGATAATGAGATCATATCATTGGGAGAATGATATGGTGGACAGACCCAAACTAAGCGAAGCAATTAGATCGTGTCATCGTGTTCGTCTTTGCGAAGCTTTTCTTATGTCAAATATTGTATTCCTTAGACCATGAGATAATACAACTCCCTGGTATCGGAAGAAAGCTTTGAGGTCATCAAACGTCATCCTATGAGAGGGTGATCATAAAGGTGTCTCTCAGGTGATCGGAAAGTATCTGTTGGGTTGTATGTATCGAGATGGGATTTGTCCCTCCCAAGTCGGAGAGATATACTTCGGGCCCACTCGGTAATCGATATCAACACCGCTTGCAAGCATGTGGTTAAGGAGTTAATCACAAAGTGATATCGGATTACGGAACGAGTAAAGTACTTGCTGTGAGCGAGATTGAACTAGGTATGACGGTACCGACGATCAAATCTCGGGCAAGTAAAAATATCGCGAGACGAAGGGAATATATATATGGGATTGATTGAATCCTGGCATCGTGGTTCATCCGATATGATCATCGATGAATGTGTGGGAGTCAATATGGGTTTCCAGACCCCGCTGTTGATTATTGATAGAAGATCATGTCTGCATATTCTCGAACCCGCAGGGTCACACACTTAACGTGTCTCGACGCTAGGATAGATTGGATAATTGGTTTATGAGTTTTTGTTCGGAGTCTCGGATGGGATCCGGGACATCACGAGAAGTTCCGGAGTGGTCCGGAGAATAAGATTCATATAAGGCAGTGCAGTTTTTGGAGTTCGGAATTGTTCCGGGTTAATCGGTATTGTACCGGAAGCTTCTAGAACCTTCCGGAAGGGGACCAACGTGGCCTCACCTTCCGGGAGGGGGCATGGGCCTATGAGGGAGTTCTCTGGCTGCATTGGGCCAGGGGCACAAGGCCCCATAGGGTCCAGCCGGCCAAGAGAGGTTTAAACTCTAGATAGAGCTTCTAGAAGGGGGGGTTTCCTTGCCCCCCACTCTTCCTCCTTGGGGCCGCCGGCCTTGGCTTGGGGGAGGGGCTAGGGCTGCGCCCACCCCTCTATATATAGGGGGATGGGGGCGCACCAACCCCCTACACCTTCCCCTCCAACCCTAGCCGCCCTGCTGCCCTCCTCTCTCCCTCCCAACTGCTTGTAGGCGAAGCCCTGCTGCAGAAATTCTCCACCAATTGCACCGCGCCGTCGCGTTGTGGATCCAACCCATATCTCCACCATACTTGCTGGACCAAGGAAGGAGGAGACATCGAGGTGCCGCACGTGTGCATATCATGGAGGCATCGCCACTTGTGGTGCTAGATCGGATCGGATCGCGAGGAGGAGAAGCGAGTACGACTACATCACCCACGTTCCGACGAACGTTCCGCTGTGCGAATCTTCAAGGGTATGAAGATCTAATCCAATCTCTCTCGTTTTTTGCATCTCCTAGATTAGATCTTGGCTTTCCCTCTGTTCGCATCCGTAGAAAATTTTGATTTACTATGCCGCGAAACCCTTCAGTGGTATCAGAGCTAGATCTATGCGTAGATGTGTTTCATGAGTAGAACGCAACATGGTTGTTGCGGGTGTTGATGTTTTCTGTTGCAAGCCTCTTGTTTGTGTTCTTCTTATGATGCGGGATAGTGAGATTGAAGCGGTCCAGGCCAACCTTACGCGACGTCGTTCGCGAGACCGGCTCCGCACTTGACGTGTGGCTTGTTCCACACATGCGGCTGGTGGATGTCAGTTCCTCTCACTATAGTTGTCATGGGATTAACACCGGAGTTTGGCAACCATAATATCACCGTTGTGGCTTTCCGTAGGTAAGAATCGTTCTTAGCATCTACTCCCATAAGCCACGTAAAACATGCAACAACAAAGTAGAGGCGTCTAACTTGTTTTTGCAGGGAGTGTTTTCTGTGATATGGTATGGCCCAAGATGTGATGTGTATAATGTATGCGATGATCATGTTTTGTAATGTTTCACGACTTGCATGTCGATGAGTACACAACCGGCAGGAGCCATATGGTTGTCTTTATAATTGTGTATGACCTGTGTGTCAACTTCTTATGCGCCATGTAATAGTTTCACTTTATCGCTAAGTAGTTAGCAATAGTTGTAGTTGCTATTCGTGGTGGAGGCAATCATGGTGGAGTGATGGAGATCATGCCGGAACGCACAAGATGGAGATCATTGCGCGAAGATTGGCTATACCATATCACATAAAGTTATATGCATGTGATGTTTATCCTTTTATGTATCTTATTATGCTTAGATCGCGACGGTAGCATTATAAGATGATTCTTCGCTTAAAGATCAAGATAAAAACTGTGTTCTCCCCAAGTATGCACCGTTGCAAAAGTTCGTCGTGTCCAAGCATCACGTGATGATCGGGTGCTATAGACTCTACGCTCACATACAACGGGTGCAAGCCAGTTTTGCACACGCGGAAATACTTGGGTCTAACTTGACGAGCCTAGCATGTACAGACATGGCCTCGGAACACATGAACCGAAAGGTTAAGCATGAGTCATATGAATGATATGATCGACACTTCGTTGTCCACCATTGAAACCACATCTCTTCTCGTGAAGATCGGATTAGGTGTGGTGAATTTGGATCGTGTTCACTAAACAACTTGAGGGATGTTGAATTTAGTGGGAGTTCATCTAGTAATTTGATTAAAAGTTGAACTAGTTATCATGAACATAGTCTAATTTGTACTTGCAAATATTGTTGATCAAATGGCTAAGTCCAACTTCAACTTCAACGTTTTTGCTGAGAAGGAAAAGCTTAGAAACAATGGGTCTAACTTCACCAATTGGTTCCGCAATCTAAGAATCATTCTCTCTGGCGGTCAAAAGGACTATGTCCTTGGGAAAGCGTTAGGTGACCCCCCTGCTGCAACTGCGCCGGCTGATGAGAAAGCTGTCTATCAGTCGCGCAAAGATGATTATGGTGTGATTAAGAGCACCATGTTGTTTGCTATGGAACCGAAACTTCAAAATCGTTTTGAAGACTATCCCGGGCCCTCTGAGATTCTCGAAGAGCTGAAAACCATGTTTCAGACTCAGGCCCGTTCTGAGAGATATGAGATCTCTGAGAAGTTCTTTAACTGCAAGATGGAGGAAGGGAGTTCTGTTAGTGAGCACGCCATTAAGATGACGGGCTACACTCAACGCCTTGAGCAACTAGAATGCACGATTCCAGAGGAGCTCAAGATTGACAGGGTTTTGCAATCACTCCCTCCCAGCTACAAAAGTTTTGTAGTGACTCATAATCAGATTGGTTCCACTGATACGATCACCGAGCTCTTCGCAAAGCTGAAGGCTGCGGAGGTGGACATCAAGAAGGATAATCATGTGTTGATGGTCAACAAGCCCTCCTTTAAGAAAGGTAAGGGTCCAAAGAAGCCCTTCAAGAAAGGCGGCGGCAAGCGCGTTGCTCCTGCTGAGAAGAAGCTCAAGTCTGGTCCTAAGCCGAACACTGAGTGCTTCTATTGCAAGGACAAGGGTAACTGGAAGTGCAACTGTCCGAAGTACTTAGCGGACAAGAAGGCTGGCACCATCAAAGGTATATTTGATATACATGTTATTGATGTTTTCCTTACTAGCCCTCGTTGTAGTGCCTGGGTATTTGATACTGGTTCAGTTGCTAATATTTGTAACTCGAAACAGGAGCTACGGAATAGACGACGGCTTGCGAGGGATGATGTGACGATGCGCGTTGGCAACTGATCAAGAGTTGATGTGATGGCCGTCGGCACGCTCTCCTTAGTTTTTGTTGGAGATATGCCCAAGAGGCAATAATAAAGTGGTTATTATCATGTCTTCACACTTATGATAAATGTTTACATACCATGCTATAATTGTATTAACCGGAAACATTAATACTTGTGTGATTTGTAAACTAAAATAAGAGTCCCTAGTAAAGCCTCTTGTTAAACTAGCTTGTTGGTTAATATATGATCATTGTTTCCTGATCATGAACATAGAGATGTTATTAACAACAGGATCATATCGTTAGGAGAATGGTGTGATGGACATACTCCTATAGATAAGCGTAGCATAAAGATCAAGTCATTTCAATAGTTCAATTGCTATATGCTTTCTGATACATAGTAACCTAATTCCTTCGACCATGAGATCATGCATATCACCTTTACTGGATGGATGCTTTGATGTCATCAAACACCACACCGTAACAGGGTGGCTATAAAAGTGGCATTGAGTGTTCGGAAAGTATTGGTTGAAACACATGGATCAAGAGTGGGATTTGTCCATCCATATGACGGATAGATATACTCTGGGCCCTCTCGGTGAAATGTCATCCAATTAGCTTGCAAGCATGTGACTTGGTCACAAGGGATCACATATCACGGGAACGAGAAAAGAGTACTTATCAGTAACGAGGTTGAACTAGGTATGCAGAGATACCGACGATCATAACCTTGGATAAGTAACATATCGTGAGACAAAGGGAAATTGGTATCGTATGTAAGTGGTTCATTCGATCGCAAAGTAATCGTAGAAATATGTGGGAGCCATATGAATTTCCAGATTCCTCTATTGGTTATTGTTCGGAGAAGTGTCTCGATCATGTCCGCATAATTCACGAACCGTAGGGAGACACACTTAAGGATTCGACGTTGTTTGAGTAGTTATGGTATTATGAGAAAGAGACCGAATGTTGTTCGGAGTCTCGGATGTGATCCGGGATATCACGAGGTGATCCGGAATGGTCCGGAGAATAAGATTCATATAAGGAAAGTCCCGTTTCGGAGTTCGGGAATGATTCCGGTGTTTTCATCGGGGATATTCTAGAAGGTTCCGGATTGTCCGGCACTCCGGGGGGGAAGGGGTACATGAATGTGTCATTACATATTGGAATGATTGCATCATGTACTAAGTGTTCTTGCTGTCCCAAATATAGGATTAAATTGAATCCTAAAACAGAAAAGTCAAATGTCCAGTTTGAAAGTCAAACTGCCAAAACAAGAAACTGTGGGAAACAAGCAAGAGGAGTTGGAACCAACTTGGAGGAGGAGTCCAACTCCTCCAAGCCGGCGCCAGCCCTAGGCCGAGTTGGGGAGGGACTCCCTCCCTCCCCTGGCGCGCCACCCCATCCCACCTATATAAGGAGGGGCAGGGCTCCCCTCCTACATACAAGTTTCCTATCCTCTAAACTAAACCCTAGATCTAGACCCCGGTTTAGAGCTATTCGGTTTAGAGCCTTCTAATTGGTTTAGAGCCTTCTAATTGGTGTGTCTAATTACTAGACCACTAATAGCCTCTCTCATAAGCTCCACCATACTCGCACCGGCTTAAGGCGAAGCCCTGCGGGATCTCCCCTCTACTTCCGGTACCACGCCGTTGTGCTGCCGGAATCGCGAGGAGAGTGCTACAACCTCCGCTGCCTGCTGGAACAAGGGAGAGGGAGGTCTTCGTCGAGTACCGAACGTGTGACCGACTGCGGGAGCGCTGCTGGAACGTGGCGCTGGAAGGATCGTCTACGCGATCTTGAGATCGGAAAGAGTACGACTACATCACCCACGAGAATCTGCTCTCGTTAAACACTTTGGAATCTTCGAGGGTGAGTTATTCCATCGACTCGTTGCTGCAATCTAGTAGATAGATCTTGGCTTGTTTGTTTGTATGCGATAGAAAATTTTTGTTTTCCATGCTACGAACCCCTACAGTGGTATCAGAGCCGTGTCTATATGTAGATCTGTTGCACGAGTAGAACACAATGGTCATTGTGGGCGTTGATGCTTTTATTGTAGATTGCTTTTTGTGTACTTTGCATCTTGCGGTATGTTGGGATGAAGCGGCCCGGGCTAACCTTACATGACATCGTTCATGAGACTTGCTCCACGTTTGACATGCAACTTGTATTGCATAAGTGGCTTTGCGGGTGCCTGTTTCTCCTAGCATAGTTAAGATCCAATTTACAACGGGTAATCAACAATGCTAGTATCAATGTTGTGGTTCTTGTTCGTAAGTTAGAACGACACTTATGGAAAGCCCCAAACCACGTAAAATATGCAAAGAAAGTAGAAGCGTCTAACTTTGTTTTGCAGGGGTGTGCAGTGATGTGATATGGCCATGATTGTGATTATATTTGATGTATGCAATGTTCCTTATTGTAAGTTGGCAACCGGCAGGAGCCATATGGTTGTCTTTAATTTCTGTTAAGACCTGCGTGTCTATTCAAAATAGTTGTAATAGTTGATGCTGGTGGACGACAACCATGAAGAAGCATCATTGACCTTGATGCTATGCCGGTGATGATGGAGATCATGTTCGTGCTTGAAGATGGAGATCGAAAGCACAAAGAAGAAAGGCCATATCATATCACATATTATGAATTGCCTGTGATGTTAATCCTTTATGCATCTTGTATTGCTTAGTAGACGACGGTAGCATTATAAGATGATCCCTCATACACATAAATTTCAAGTTCTAAAGTGTTCACCCTTAGTATGCACCGTTGCCAAAGCTTGCTGCTTCGAAGCACCACGTGATGATCGGGTGTCTTTGATTCCGCGGGTGAATACAACGTAAGCAAGCCAGATTTGCTTATGCGGTAGCTAAGGTTTGATCTTGACGAGCCTAGCATGTACAGACATGGCCTCAGGAACACGGATTGTCGAAAGGCAGAGCATGAGTCATATAGTAGATATGATGAACATGTTGATTGTTCGCCATTGAAGCTACATCAACTCACGTGATGATCGGTTTTGATGTGGTGGATTTGGTTCGTGTGATCACTAAAACAATGTGAGGGATATTGTTTTGAGTGGGAGTTCACCTAGATTAATTTAATTATTAATTAGAACTCAATTTATCATAAACTAAATCAAAGTGAAATTGCATAGTTGTTGTAGTCATTGGCATCCGTTTACCACCTTGCGCTTAGTTATAATTGAGATGATAGAACTATAGAATTCTGGTTAGTTACTTTACGAACTGGTATCGTATTGTTTTGAAGTGTTAATCTAAAGTTTAAAAGTCCTATTGCAAACTTTCAGTAAGTTCCGGTTACTCCATGAAGTTTAATAATTAGTATTAAATCAAGAGTAACAATTCCAAGTGTTAGTATATAAGTATCATGTTTGTATCCATGATTCTTGATATTCAAAGGATTCCCTTAATATCAAGGTTATCTAGGATCTGAAAGAGTTGTTTCAGAAACCATGATGTGTGGAAGATATTGTGATATCTGAAACGAAGTTTTGGTTGCAACATGATAGAGTATAATATGGCAAAAGTCATGTTCTCATATTTGATGAGAATTTGCAAAAAGGTTGGAGACACTTGTTGTCCTAATCCTCCAAAAGGTTTTGGATAGCAACATTATACTCATAATTCATCGTTATAAGCTAAAAGTAGCTTGATCATGGACGATTCCATGATAAGGGTGAATATTTGATGTAGGTGAAATGTTTACTACACCAAGAGATTACTAAAGAAAGGAATTTGAAAGAACACCAAATATTTGATGATGGTGATCTACTTCAAAGTGCAAGTCCAAAGACATTGGTATTTAATTATACACGCTTTGGACTATATGTCATATGTATGACTTCACTATTGATATTGATAGATTCTTTCAAATAGAAAAGGAAATATTGAAAGAGAATCTCATAAATATATGGCAGAAAAGAAAAGACTAGAATTGTTCAGTTTAAGTATATAGATGATATACATGTTGTGGCTATATTCTTTGCTTATTAAACAATGTGGTTCTTAAGTATTTGATACTGAATTTGTTGGTATGAATCGTCATACGAAACAACAGAATTCATGAACTACAATGGCCTAAGTAACTAGCAAAAGAATATGTGATGATGTTCATCGAGAACAAATAAAGGGTTATTATGTTGCTCGTTAAAACATCAAAGCTTGCCTTCAAGATTTGTTTTATCAGGTATTATGAGAACAAAAGGGTTGTTCAAATAATTGCCGTAATCCATAAAAGATGGATGATTCACAAATCTCGTTGGAGAAATCACATCCATAAAACTAGTGCTAAAATGTCGAAAGACAAATTGATTGAAAGATCACTTAGGAAGTGACATCGCTGTTTGAATTATATTGGAAAGATAACATGAAGAAACTCCATGTGGATGGAATTTTGGAGTCTTCTGATTTTTGATCAAATGACGCTTGTGAAACTTTCCTAGAGATAATTAAAACTTCGTTCATAGGCCAAAAGGGAATGAATGACTAGCTTATTGGAACTTGTACATATTGTTGTACGAAATCCATTATGTGTAGTCAAGAGCGATGGATTTCAACTTCATATGCTTTCTCCAAAAATTTGAGTGAATATATGAATATTTACTTAATAAGGATAAAGTATGAAACACTTGAAAAGTTCAAAGACTTTCAAGATGAAGTGCAAAATCATTGTAACAAGAATATAAACAGTTTATGATAAAGATCATAAAGGAAGATATTTGAGTTACAAGTTTAGCATAATACCTAAGATTTAAGGAATCGTTCCGTAGATTTGCATTTCCCGAAACACCATAAGAGTATGGAGCGTTCGAGATATGTAATTAAACCTTGTTTGACATGGTAAGATCAAAGGTATAATTCATAAAACTGCCATTGTATTTTAAAGATTAAAAGCTTTAGAGATTACCGTTTTTCCACTGAAAAGAGCTCCATCATAATCCGTTGAAATGACACCATATAAAGTTATGGTTTGGGATAAAACCCAAGTTGTCCTTTCTTAAAACATTGGTATGCTATGCATAAGAAAGATGTGTGCAACCAAAGTCGGATGAACCTGTCTTTGTATAAACTGTTCCTCCATAAAACACCGGAGACAAAAGTGTTTGTTACTTAAAACGTCAAGTTTCTTTGAGAAGAAATTTTTCGTGAAAAGTTAAGTGGGAGGACAATAGAAACTTTGATAAGGTTAAAAGAACCTTAGCTATATGTGCAGAGTTGCGCAGCGCCGAAAAGTGTTTCGGAGGCAGCAACAATGCTCATGGTTCACGTACCTCAAAAAGGTTATGGTCACGGAGATCCAAGTTCCTATTGAAACAAGTAGGTCGGATGAACAATCAAATACCAAGATTTGAGGGTTGAATCATTATTTGAGAATAATGAACCGACTACATGCAGAGAAGCGATGATGGGCCCTGACTCCGTAAAATGGCTTGAAGCCATAAAATCCATGATAGTTCCATACACGAGAAATCAAGTTTTGAACTTGAAGGACCCTCAAGAAAGGTGTAAGACCTTACAGTTGTGTCTGGATCTATAAAGAAATAGACATGGATGTTTTACATCTATGAAATAGTCGACATGTTGGGAAAGAATTCACAACAATGTTCAAAGGTTGACTATGACAAGATTTGATCTGTCATAGTGATATTTAGTCTAGACGGATTAATGTAGCAATCACTACATATAATTTTGTTATATGATAGTTGAATAAACAAAACAAGTTCTTCTAATAGAATCGTTACCTAGGCCATGTGCATAACACGGTCCATAGGGTTTTGTTAATTCAAAGGATGCTAAAAAGCATATGCAAATTTCAATGGTTGAAGTAAGCATAGCGGAGTTGGAATCTTCACTGTGATGAAACTGTTAAAGGAGTTTAAAAGTTCATCAGAGACGATGGAGATGCTTGCATTTGCAAGAAATTAAGTGGGAGCGCTAAGACATATTTCTAATACATTATGTGGAGGACATATTGTTGATTAGAAAAGATGTATCTTTTATTAACACATATTAAGAATTTCATCCTGATGAAAGACTTAGGCAAAACCCAAATATTTGGCATCAATAAACGCTAATATGGTTGTGCCAGAAGTACATAGACAAGATATTGAATGAGTTCAATATAGAAACTACAAGAGAGGTTCTTGTTGCACAGAAAGGATTGAAAGAGTTCAATGTTGATGATATATTCAAGTGTATTAGCACTTGGTAAGTGAAACAAAGATTCAAGTATAGATTGATACTTGATGTATGAAATCACAAAGAGTATTTATATCAATCATACTGTGATATGTACAAATCCAGATATGTCCTATGCTCTAAATGTTGTGAGCATATACCAGAATGATTTGTAAGATGATCATTGGACAATAGTAAGGATATTCTTATGATCTTTTGGAAGAACTAAGAGTATATTATTTGTAGAAGTGACAAATAGATGGTTAGTTCATTGTAAAAGTACTACATTGATACTAGCTTTGTCACAAAGTACAAATTAAGTTTATCTCAAACTAAACTAAGGGTGGCACAATATAATGGAAAGTGAGTTCCATAATGGATTTGGATGAGTTCCAAAGTTAAGACATTGTGACAGATACTACAACAAAAGGCTAAGTATATGACTGCTATTATAGCAGCAAAAGAGGGCATTTGTGTCAAGTAGTTTGTTATCAAACTAGGTGTAGTTCACAGCGGGATAATACTATGAAGATATATTGTACGACAATATTGTCAACATGTTTTAACCCCAAAGAACTAAAGGTCACACCGAAAGACCAAATTTATACAAAGCCATCTCATTAGAGAATGAGTGATGCGTAGAGACGCAAAGACATGCAATTACACACGGACCTGGAAGTGTCAGATCCGGAGATCAGTTGACCACTAGCAATCGTGTACATACAACACCGGAAAGCCATAGGTGTTATATACACAAAGGTTCGAAACTAGATTATTGACTCTAGTGCAAGTGGGAGACTGTTGGAGATATGCCCAAGAGGCAATAATAAAGTGGTTATTATCATGTCTTCACACTTATGATAAATGTTTACATACCATGCTATAATTGTATTAACCGGAAACATTAATACTTGTGTGATTTGTAAACTAAAATAAGAGTCCCTAGTAAAGCCTCTTGTTAAACTAGCTTGTTGGTTAATATATGATCATTGTTTCCTGATCATGAACATAGAGATGTTATTAACAACAGGATCATATCGTTAGGAGAATGGTGTGATGGACATACTCCTATAGATAAGCGTAGCATAAAGATCAAGTCATTTCAATAGTTCAATTGCTATATGCTTTCTGATACATAGTAACCTAATTCCTTCGACCATGAGATCATGCATATCACCTTTACTGGATGGATGCTTTGATGTCATCAAACACCACACCGTAACAGGGTGGCTATAAAAGTGGCATTGAGTGTTCGGAAAGTATTGGTTGAAACACATGGATCAAGAGTGGGATTTGTCCATCCATATGACGGATAGATATACTCTGGGCCCTCTCGGTGAAATGTCATCCAATTAGCTTGCAAGCATGTGACTTGGTCACAAGGGATCACATATCACGGGAACGAGAAAAGAGTACTTATCAGTAACGAGGTTGAACTAGGTATGCAGAGATACCGACGATCATAACCTTGGATAAGTAACATATCGTGAGACAAAGGGAAATTGGTATCGTATGTAAGTGGTTCATTCGATCGCAAAGTAATCGTAGAAATATGTGGGAGCCATATGAATTTCCAGATTCCTCTATTGGTTATTGTTCGGAGAAGTGTCTCGATCATGTCCGCATAATTCACGAACCGTAGGGAGACACACTTAAGGATTCGACGTTGTTTGAGTAGTTATGGTATTATGAGAAAGAGACCGAATGTTGTTCGGAGTCTCGGATGTGATCCGGGATATCACGAGGTGATCCGGAATGGTCCGGAGAATAAGATTCATATAAGGAAAGTCCCGTTTCGGAGTTCGGGAATGATTCCGGTGTTTTCATCGGGGATATTCTAGAAGGTTCCGGATTGTCCGGCACTCCGGGGGGGAAGGGGTACATGAATGTGTCATTACATATTGGAATGATTGCATCATGTACTAAGTGTTCTTGCTGTCCCAAATATAGGATTAAATTGAATCCTAAAACAGAAAAGTCAAATGTCCAGTTTGAAAGTCAAACTGCCAAAACAAGAAACTGTGGGAAACAAGCAAGAGGAGTTGGAACCAACTTGGAGGAGGAGTCCAACTCCTCCAAGCCGGCGCCAGCCCTAGGCCGAGTTGGGGAGGGACTCCCTCCCCTGGCGCGCCACCCCCTCCCACCTATATAAGGAGGGGCAGGGCTCCCCTCCTACATACAAGTTTCCTATCCTCTAAACTAAACCCTAGATCTAGACCCCGGTTTAGAGCTATTCGGTTTAGAGCCTTCTAATTGGTTTAGAGCCTTCTAATTGGTGTGTCTAATTACTAGACCACTAATAGCCTCTCTCATAAGCTCCACCATACTCGCACCGGCTTAAGGCGAAGCCCTGCGGGATCTCCCCTCTACTTCCGGTACCACGCCGTTGTGCTGCCGGAATCGCGAGGAGAGTGCTACAACCTCCGCTGCCTGCTGGAACAAGGGAGAGGGAGGTCTTCGTCGAGTACCGAACGTGTGACCGACTGCGGGAGCGCTGCTGGAACGTGGCGCTGGAAGGATCGTCTACGCGATCTTGAGATCGGAAAGAGTACGACTACATCACCCACGAGAATCTGCTCTCGTTAAACACTTTGGAATCTTCGAGGGTGAGTTATTCCATCGACTCGTTGCTGCAATCTAGTAGATAGATCTTGGCTTGTTTGTTTGTATGCGATAGAAAATTTTTGTTTTCCATGCTACGAACCCCTACAGTTTTACCTTCGGGATTAGTTTTAAACCTTAATAAATGTTATTATGTGCCTGCGTTGAGCATGAACATTATTTCTGGATCGTGTTTATTACAATACGGTTATTCATTTAAATCAGAGAATAATGGTTGTTCTATTTATATGAGTAACATCTTTTATGGTCATGCACCTCTTGTGAATGGTTTAGTTCTTCTAAATCTCGAAAGGGATGAAACACACATCCATAACATTGAGGCTAAGAGATGCAAAGTAGATAGTGATAATACTACTTATTTGTGGCACTGTCGTCTAGGTCATATTGGTGTAAAGCGCATGAAGAAACTCCATTTTGATGGACTTTTGGAGTCTCTTGATTTTGAATCATTTGACACATGCGAACCATGCCTCATGGGCAAGATGATCAAAACCCCGTTCTCCGGTATGATGGAGCGAGCAACGGACTTGTTGGAAATCATACATACCGATGTATGCGGACCGATGAGTGTTTCGACGCGCGGTGGATATCGCTATTTTCTCACTTTTACCGATGACTTAAGTAGATATGGGTATATCTATTTAATGAAACATAAATCTGAAACGTTTGAAAAGTTCAAAGAATTTCAGAATGAAGTGGAGAACCATCGTAACAGAAAGATTAAGTTTCTACAATCCGATCGTGGAGGTGAATATTTGAGTTATGATTTTCTCACACATCTTAAAGCAAGTGGAATCGTTTCACAACTCACGCCACCCGGAACACCACAGCGCAATGGTGTGTCTGAACGCCGGAACCGAACCCTATTAGATATGGTCTGATCGATGATGTCTCTTACTGATTTGCCGTTATCATTTTGGGGTTATGCATTAGAAACCGCTGCATTCACTTTAAATAGGGCTCCATCTAAATCCGTTGAGACGACACCGTATGAACTGTGGTTTGGTGCTAAACCTAAGTTGTCGTTTCTTAAAGTTTGTGGATGCGAAGCTTACGTCAAGAAGTTGATGCCGGACAAGCTCGAACCCAAAGCGGAGAAATGCGTCTTCATAGGATACCCTAAGGAAACTATTGGGTATACCTTCTATCACAGAACCGAAGGCAAAGTGTTTGTCGCAAAGAACGATTCCTTTCTTGAGAAGGAGTTTCTCTCGAAAGAAGTGAGTGGGAGGAAAGTAGAGCTAGACGAGGTTATTGAACGTTCTCTTGAGTTGGAGAATAGCGCAGCACCTGAAATTGTTCCAATGTCGCATGCACCAACAATAGAGGAAGCTAATGACAAGGATCATGAAGCTTCGGACGATGCTGCTACTGAACGTCGCAGGTCGACAAGGTCGCGTGCCCCTCCTGATTGGTACGGCAACCCTGTCTTGACTGTCTTGTTAGTAGAAGACAGTGAACCTACGAACTATGAGGAAGCGATGATGAGCCCAGACTCTAAGAAATGGCTAGAAGCCATGAAATCCGAATTGGGATCCATGAGCGAAAACCAAGTATGGACTTTGGTGGACCCTCCTAGCGACCGAAAGGCCGTTGAGTGCAAATGGATTTTCAAGAAGAAAACGGACGCGGATGGTAATGTTACCGTCTATAAAGCACGGCTTGTCGCGAAAGCTTTTCGACAAGTTCAAGGTGTTGACTACAATGAGACTTTCTCTCCCGTAACGATGTTTAAGTCCATTCGGATTTTATTAGCAATTGCTGCGTTTCATGATTATGAAATATGGCAGATGGATGTCAAGACTGCTTTCCTCAATGGCAACATTGATGAAGAGTTGTATATGATGCAACCCGAAGGTTTTGTCGATCCTAAGGATGCTGATAAAGTATGCAAACTTCAGCGTTCCATTTATGGACTGAAGCAAGCATCTCGGAGTTGGAACCTTCGTTTTGATCAAGTGATCAAGAGCTTTGGATTTGTTCCAAATTGCTACGAAGCTTGTATCTACAAGAAAGTGAGTGGGAGCTCGGTGACGTTTCTGGTACTATATGTGGATGACATATTGATTATTGGGAATGACATCAACATGCTTAACGATGTGAAGAGTTATTTGAACAAGTGTTTTTTAATGAAAGACCTAGGTGAAGCTGCTTATATATTGGGCATCAAATTCTATAGAGATAGACAAGACACCTGATAGCTTTAAGCCAGAGTACATACCTAGACAAAGTTCAGAAAAGGTTCAGAATGGATAAGGCAAAGAAAGG
Organism: Avena sativa; assembly: GCA_916181665.1. Taxonomy (NCBI): domain Eukaryota; kingdom Viridiplantae; phylum Streptophyta; class Magnoliopsida; order Poales; family Poaceae; genus Avena; species Avena sativa. The sequence continues at coordinate 78,093,911 of OV702295.1, read as the reverse complement.
TTCGGTGCCTATGTTGTCAGGTAAGATATTGAGTAAGGCTCAGTGTCCAGCTACGGTAAATGATAGGGAAGCTATGAGCAAAGTGCCTTATGCCTCGGCCATAGGTTCTATCATGTATGCCATGCTGTGTACTAGACCGGATGTGTCCAATGCTCTTAGTTTGACGAGCAGATATCAAAGTGATCCAGGAGTGGAACACTGGACAGCCGTTAAGAACATCCTAAAGTACCTAAATAGGACTAAAGAAATGTTCTTAGTCTATGGGGGTGATGAACAACTCGTCGTAAAAGGTTACGTCGACGCTAGTTTTGACACCGACAAGGATGATTCTAAATCTCAGACAGGATACGTGTATATTTTGAATGGAGGAGCTGTGAGCTGGAGAAGCTGCAAGCAAAGCGTGATCGCGGGATCTACAGTAGAAGCGGAATACATGGCTGCTGCAGAAGCGTCAAGTGAAGGACTTTGGATCAGGAACTTCATCACTGAGCTTGGCGTGGTTCCAAGTGCATTGGACCCACTGGAGATATTGTGTGACAACACTGGCCCATAGCACTCGCTAAGGAACCAAGATATCATCCAAAGACCAAGCATATCAACCGCAAGTTTCATATAATCCGAGATTATATAGCAGATGGAGATCTGAAGATTAGCAAAGTACATACAGATCTGAATGTCGTAGATCCATTGACTAAACCTCTTCCACGTGTAAAACATGATCAGCACCTCAGTGCCATGGGTGTGAGATTGTTGCCAGATGTAAACTAGATTATTGACTCTAGTGCAAGTGGGAGACTGTTGGAATTATGCCCTAGAGGCAATAATAAAGATGTTATTATTATAATTCTTGTTCATGATAATGTTTATATTCCATGCTAGAATTGTATTAAGCGGAAACTTTAATACTTGTGTGGTTTGTGAACAACACCGTGTCCCTAGTACGCCTCTATGGACTAGCTCATTGATCAATGATGGTTAAGGTTTCCTAACCATAGACATGAGTTGTCAATTGATAATGAGATCATATCATTGGGAGAATGATATGGTGGACAGACCCAAACTAAGCAAAGCAATTAGATCATGTCATCGTGTTCGTCTTTGCGAAGCTTTTCTTATGTCAAATATTGTATTCCTTAGACCATGAGATAATACAACTCCCTGGTATCGGAAGAAAGCTTTGAGGTCATCAAACGTCATCCTATGAGAGGGTGATCATAAAGGTGTCTCTCAGGTGATCAGAAAGTATCTGTTGGGTTGTATGTATCGAGATGGGATTTGTCCCTCCCAAGTCGGAGAGATATACTTCGGGCCCACTCGGTAATCGATATCAACACCGCTTGCAAGCATGTGGTTAAGGAGTTAATCACAAAGTGATATCGGATTACGGAACGAGTAAAGTACTTGCTATGAACGAGATTGAACTAGGTATGACGGTACCGACGATCAAATCTCGGGCAAGTAAAAATATCACGAGACGAAGGGAATATATATATGGGATTGATTGAATCCTGGCATCGTGGTTCATCCGATATGATCATCGATGAATGTGTGGGAGTCAATATGGGTTTCCAGACCCCGCTGTTGATTATTGATAGAAGAGCATGTCTGCATATTCTCGAACCCGCAGGGTCACACACTTAACGTGTCTCGACGCTAGGATAGATTGGATAATTGGTTTATGAGTTTTTGTTCAGAGTCTTGGATGGGATCCGGGACATCACGAGAGGTTCCGGAGTGGTCCGGAGAATAAGATTCATATAAGGCAGTGTAGTTTTTGGAGTTCGGAATTGTTCCGGGTTAATCGGTATTGTACCGGAAGCTTCTAGAACCTTCCGGAAGGGGACCAACGTGGCCCCACCTTCCGGTAGGGGGCATGGGACTATGAGGGAGTGCCCTGGCTGCATTGGGCCAGGGGCACAAGGCCCCATAGGGTCCAGCCGGCCAAGAGAGGTTTAAACTCTAGATAGAGCTTCTAGAAGGGGGGGTTTCCTTGCCCCCCACTCTTCCTCCTTGGGGCCGCCGGCCTTGGCTTGGGGGAGGGGCTAGGGCTGCGCCCACCCCTCTATATATAGGGGGATGGGGGCGCACCAACCCCCTACACCTTCCCCTCCAACCCTAGCCGCCCTGCTGCCCTCCTCTCTCCCTCCCAACTGCTTGTAGGCGAAGCCCTGCTGCAGAAATTCTCCACCAATTGCACCGCGCCGTCGCGTTGTGGATCCAACCCATATCTCCACCATACTTGCTGGACCAAGGAAGGAGGAGACATCGAGGTGCCGCACGTGTGCATCTCATGGAGGCATCGCCACTTGTGGTGCTAGATCGGATCGGATCGCGAGGAGGAGAAGCGAGTACGACTACATCACCCACGTTCCGACGAACGTTCCGCTGTGCGAATCTTCAAGGGTATGAAGATCTAATCCAATCTCTCTCGTTTTTTGCATCTCCTAGATTAGATCTTGGCTTTCCCTCTGTTCGCATCCGTAGAAAATTTTGATTTACTATGCCGCGAAACCCTTCAGTGGTATCAGAGCTAGATCTATGCGTAGATGTGTTTCATGAGTAGAACGCAACATGGTTGTTGCGGGTGTTGATGTTTTCTGTTGCAAGCCTCTTGTTTGTGTTCTTCTTATGATGCGGGATAGTGAGATTGAAGCGGTCCAGGCCAACCTTACGCGACGTCGTTCGCGAGACCGGCTCCGCACTTGACGTGTGGCTTGTTCCACACATGCGGCTGGTGGATGTCAGTTCCTCTCACTATAGTTGTCATGGGATTAACACCGGAGTTTGGCAACCATAATATCACCGTTGTGGCTTTCCGTAGGTAAGAATCGTTCTTAGCATCTACTCCCATAAGCCACGTAAAACATGCAACAACAAAGTAGAGGCGTCTAACTTGTTTTTGCAGGGAGTGTTTTCTGTGATATGGTATGGCCCAAGATGTGATGTGTATAATGTATGCGATGATCATGTTTTGTAATGTTTCACGACTTGCATGTCGATGAGTACACAACCGGCAGGAGCCATATGGTTGTCTTTATAATTGTGTATGACCTGTGTGTCAACTTCTTATGCGCCATGTAATAGTTTCACTTTATCGCTAAGTAGTTAGCAATAGTTGTAGTTGCTATTCGTGGTGGAGGCAATCATGGTGGAGTGATGGAGATCATGCCGGAACGCACAAGATGGAGATCATTGCGCGAAGATTGGCTATACCATATCACATAAAGTTATATGCATGTGATGTTTATCCTTTTATGTATCTTATTATGCTTAGATCGCGACGGTAGCATTATAAGATGATTCTTCGCTTAAAGATCAAGATAAAAACTGTGTTCTCCCCAAGTATGCACCGTTGCGAAAGTTCGTCGTGTCCAAGCATCACGTGATGATCGGGTGCTATAGACTCTACGCTCACATACAACGGGTGCAAGCCAGTTTTGCACACGCGGAAATACTTGGGTCTAACTTGACGAGCCTAGCATGTACAGACATGGCCTCGGAACACATGAACCGAAAGGTTAAGCATGAGTCATATGAATGATATGATCGACACTTCGTTGTCCACCATTGAAACCACATCTCTTCTCGTGAAGATCGGATTAGGTGTGGTGAATTTGGATCGTGTTCACTAAACAACTTGAGGGATGTTGAATTTAGTGGGAGTTCATCTAGTAATTTGATTAAAAGTTGAACTAGTTATCATGAACATAGTCTAATTTGTACTTGCAAATATTGTAGATCAAATGGCTAAGTCCAACTTCAACTTCAACGTTTTTGCTGAGAAGGAAAAGCTTAGACACAATGGGTCTAACTTCAACAATTGGTTCCGCAATCTAAGAATCATTCTCTCTGGCGGTCAAAAGGACTATGTCCTTGGGAAAGCGTTAGGTGACCCCCCTGCTGCAACTGCGCCGACTGATGAGAAAGCTGTCTATCAGTCGCGCAAAGATGATTATGGTGTGATTAAGAGCACCACGTTGTTTGCTATGGAACCGGAACTTCAAAATCGTTTTGAAGACTATCCCGGGCCCTTTGAGATTCTCGAAGAGCTGAAAACCATGTTTCAGACTCAGGCCCGTTCTGAGAGATATGAGATCTCTGAGAAGTTCTTTAACTGCAAGATGGAGGAAGGGAGTTCCGTTAGTGAGAACGCCATTAAGATGACGGGCTACACTCAACGCCTTGAGCAACTGGAATGCACGATTCCAGAGGAGCTCAAGATTGACAGGGTTCTGCAATCACTCCCTCCCAGCTACAAAAGTTTTGTAGTGACTCATAATCAGATTGGTTCCACTGATACGATCACCGAGCTCTTCGCAAAGCTGAAGGCTGCGGAGGTGGACATCAAGAAGGATAATCATGTGTTGATGGTCAACAAGCCCTCCTTTAAGAAAGGTAAGGGTGCAAAGAATCCCTTCAAGAAAGGCGGCGGCAAGCGCGTTGCCCCTGCTGAGAAGAAGCTCAAGTCTGGTCCTAAGCCGGACACTGAGTGCTTCTATTGCAAGGACAAGGGTCACCGGAAGCGCAACTGTCCGAAGTACTTAGCGGACAAGAAGGCTGGCACCATCAAAGGTATATTTGATATACATGTTATTGATGTTTTCCTTACTAGCCCTCGTTGTAGTGCCTGGGTATTTGATACTGTTTCAGTTGCTAATATTTGTAACTCGAAACAGGAGCTACGGAATAGACGACGGCTTGCGAGGGATGAGGTGACGATGCGCGTTGGCAACTGATCAAGAGTTGATGTGATGGCCTTCGGCACACTCTCCTTAGTTTTACCTGCGGGATTAGTTTTAAACCTTAATAAATGTTATTATGTGCCTGCGTTGAGCATGAACATTATTTCTGGATCGTGTTTATTGCAAGACGGTTATTCATTTAAATCGGAGAATAATGGTTGTTCTATTTATATGAGTAACATATTTTATGGTCATGCACCTCTTGTGAATGGTTTATTTCTTCTAAATCTCGAAAGGGATGAAACACACATCCATAACATTGAGGCTAAGAGATGCAAAGTAGATAGTGATAATACTACTTATTTGTGGCACTGTCGTCTAGGTCATATTGGTGTAAAGCGCATGAAGAAACTCCATTCTGATGGACTTTTGGAGTCTCTTGATTTTGAATCATTTGACACATGCGAACCATGCCTCATGGGCAAGATGATCAAAACCCCGTTCTCCGGTATGATGGAGCGAGCAACGGACTTGTTGGAAATCATACATACCGATGTATGCGGACCGATGAGTGTTTCGACGCGCGGTGGATATCGCTATTTTCTCACTTTTACCGATGACTTAAGTAGATATGGGTATATCTATTTAATGAAACATAAATCTGAAACGTTTGAAAAGTTCAAAGAATTTCAGAATGAAGTGGAGAACCATCGTAACAGAAAGATTAAGTTTCTCGATCCGATCATGGAGGTGAATATTTGAGTTATACGCATCTTAAAGCAAGTGGAATCGTTTCACAACTCACGCCACCCGGAACACCACAGCGCAATGGTGTGTCTGAACGCCGGAACCGAACCCTATTAGATATGGTCTGATCGATGATGTCTCTTACTGATTTGCCGTTATCATTTTGGGGTTATGCATTAGAAACCGCTGCATTCACTTTAAATAGGGCTCCATCTAAATCCGTTGAGACGACACCGTATGAACTGTGGTTTGGTGCTAAACCTAAGTTGTCGTTTCTTAAAGTTTGTGGATGCGAAGCTTACGTCAAGAAGTTGATGCCGGACAAGCTCGAACCCAAAGCGGAGAAATGCGTCTTCATAGGATACCCTAAGGAAACTATTGGGTATACCTTCTATCATAGAACCGAAGGCAAAGTGTTTGTCGCAAAGAACGGTTCCTTTCTTGAGAAGGAGTTTCTCTCGAAAGAAGTGAGTGGGAGGAAAGTAGAGCTAGACGAGGTTATTGAACGTTCTCTTGAGTTGGAGAATAGCGCAGCACCTGAAATTGTTCCAATGCCGCCTGCACCAACAATAGAGGAAGCTAATGACAAGGATCATGAAGCTTCGGACGATGCTGCCACTGAACGTCGCAGGTCGACAAGGTCGCGTGCCCCTCCTGAGTGGTACGGCAACCCTGTCTTGACTGTCTTGTTAGTAGAAGACAGTGAACCTACGAACTATGAGGAAGCGATGATGAGCCCAGACTCTGAGAAATGGCTAGAAGCCATGAAATCCGAATTGGGATCCATGAGCGAAAACCAAGTATGGACTTTGGTGGACCCTCCTAGCGACCGAAAGGCCGTTGAGTGCAAATGGATTTTCAAGAAGAAAACGGACGCGGATGGTAATGTTACCATCTATAAAGCACGGCTTGTCGCGGAAGGTTTTCGACAAGTTCAAGGTGTTGACTACGATGAGACTTTCTCTCCCGTAGCGATGTTTAAGTCCATTCGGATTTTATTAGCAATTGCTGCGTTTCATGATTATGAAATATGGCAGATGGATGTCAAGACTGCTTTCCTCAATGGCAACATTGATGAAGAGTTGTATATGATGCAACCCAAAGGTTTTGTCGATCCTAAGGATGCTGATAAAGTATGCAAACTTCAGCGTTCCATTTATGGACTGAAGCAAGCATCTCGGAGTTGGAACCTTCGTTTTTATCAAGTGATCAAGAGCTTTGGATTTGTTCCAAATTGCTACGAAGCTTGTATCTACAAGAAAGTGAGTGGGAGCTCGGTGACATTTCTGGTACTATATGTGGATGACATATTGATTATTGGAAATGACATCAACATGCTTAACGATGTGAAGAGTTATTTGAACAAGTGTTTTTCAATGACAGACCCAGGTGAAGCTGCTTATATATTGGGCATCAAAATCGATAGAGATAGACAAAGACGCCTGATAGCTTTAAGCCAGAGTACATACCTAGACAAAGTTCTGAAAAGGTTCAGAATGGATAAGGCAAAGAAAGGTTCGGTGCCTATGTTGTCAGGTAAGATATTGAGCAAGGCTCAGTGTCCAGCTACGGTAAATGATAGGGAAGCTATGAGCAAAGTGCCTTATGCCTCGGCCATAGGTTCTATCATGTATGCCATGCTGTGTACTAGACCGGATGTGTCCAATGCTCTTAGTTTGACGAGCAGATATCAAAGTGATCCGGATGTGTCCAATGCCGTGAAGAACATCCTAAAGTACCTAAATAGGACTAAATAAATGTTCTTAGTCTATGGGGGTGATGAACAGCTCGTCGTAAAAGGTTACGTCGACGCTAGTTTTGACACCGACAAGGATGATTCTAAATCTCAGACAGGATACGTGTATATTTTGAATGGAGGAGCTGTGAGCTGGAGAAGCTGCAAGCAAAGCGTGATCGCGGGATCTACAGTAGAAGCGGAATACATGGCTGCTACAGAAGCGTCAAGTGAAGGAGTTTGGATCAGGAACTTTATCACTGAGCTTGGCGTGGTTCCAAGTGCATTGGACCCACTGGAGATATTGTGTGACAACACTGGCGCCATAGCACTCGCTAAGGAACCAAGATATCATCCAAAGACCAAGCATATCAACCGCAAGTTTCATATAATCCGAGATTATATAGCAGATGGAGATCTGAAGATTAGCGAAGTACATACATATATGAATGTCGCATATCCATTGACTAAACCTCTTCCACGTGTAAAACATGATCAGCACCTCAGTGCCATGGGTGTGAGATTGTTGCCAGATGTAACTAGATTATTGACTCTAGTGCAAGTGGGAGACTGTTGGAATTATGCCGTAGAGGCAATAATAAAGATGTTATTATTATAATTCTTGTTGATGATAATGTTTATATTCCATGCTAGAATTTTATTAAGCGGAAACTTTAATACTTGTGTGGTTTGTGAACAACATCGTGTCCCTAGTACGCCTCTATGGACTAGCTCATTGATCAATGATGGTTAAGGTTTCCTAACCATAGACATGAGTTGTCAATTGATAATGAGATCATATCATTGGGAGAATGATATGGTGGACAGACCCAAACTAAGCGAAGCAATTAGATCGTGTCATCGTGTTCGTCTTTGCGAAGCTTTTCTTATGTCAAATATTGTATTCCTTAGACCATGAGATAATACAACTCCCTGGTATCGGAAGAAAGCTTTGAGGTCATCAAACGTCATCCTATGAGAGAGTGATCATAAATGTGTCTCTCAGGTGATCGGAAAGTATCTGTTGGGTTGTATGTATCGAGATGGGATTTGTCCCTCCCAAGTCGGAGAGATATACTTCGGGCCCACTCGGTAATCGATATCAACACCGCTTGCAAGAATGTGGTTAAGGAGTTAATCACAAAGTGATATCGGATTATGGAACGAGTAAAGTACTTGCTGTGAACGAGATTGAACTAGGTATGACGGTACCGACGATCAAATCTTGGACAAGTAAAAATATCGCGAGACGAAGGGAATATATATATATATGGGATTGATTGAATCCTGGCATCGTGGTTCATCCGATATGATCATCGATGAATGTGTGGGAGTCAATATGGGTTTCCAGACCCCGCTGTTGATTATTGATAGAAGATCATGTCTGCATATTCTCGAACCCGCAGGGTCACACACTTAACGTGTCTCGACGCTAGGATAGATTGGATAATTGGTTTATGAGTTTTTGTTTGGAGTCTCAGATGGGATCCGGGACATCACGAGAGGTTCCGGAGTGGTCCGGAGAATAAGATTCATATAAGGCAGTGCAGTTTTTGGAGTTCGGAATTGTTCCGGGTTAATCGGTATTGTACCGGAAGCTTCTAGAACCTTCCGGAAGGGGACCAACGTGGCCCCACCTTCCGGGAGGGGGCATGGGCCTATGAGGGAGTTCCTTGGCCGCATTGGGCCAGGGGCACAAGGCCCCATAGGGTCCAGCCGGCCAAGAGAGGTTTAAACTCTAGATAGAGCTTCTAGAAGGGGGTTTCCTTGCCCCCCACTCTTCCTCCTTGGGGCCGCCGGCCTTGGCTTGGGGGAGGGGCTAGGGCTGCGCCCACCCCTCTATATATAGAGGGCTGGGGGCGCACCAACCCCCTACACCTTCCCCTCCAACCCTAGCTGCCCTGCTGCCCTCCTCTCTCCCTCCCGACTGCTTGTGGGCGAAGCCCTGCTGCAGAAATTCTCCACCAATTGCACCGCGCCGTCGCGTTGTGGATCCAACCCATCTCTCCACCATACTTGCTGGACCAAGGAAGGAGGAGACGTCGAGGTGCCGCACGTGTGCATATCACGGAGGCATTGCCACTTGTGGTGCTAGATCGGATCAGATCGCGAGGAGGAGAAGCGAGTACGACTACATCACCCACGTTCCGACGAACGTTCCGCTGTGCGAATCGTCAAGGGTATGAAGATCTAATCCAATCTCTCTTGTTGTTTGCATCTCCTAGATTAGATCTTGGCTTTCCCTCTGTTCGCATCCGTAGAAAATTTTGATTTACTATGCCGTGAAACCCTTCACTAGGATCATCGCCCACGCTATCGTTATTATATTATTCCGCTGCATTGATTGTATTAAGACTGGATCATGAGATCCTTTATTTGTAAGACCTTTATTATGGTTTGAAATGGATGATGAACTATGGTACCAATCTGTTATGTCTCGCAAAAATGGTAATCCTGGGATTGCAATGTATGGCATAACAGGCATCTGGGATTAAAAATCCGTATGTTGACAGAACGTATGAGTAACATAGGTAAAAGATAGGAAATGACTATGAAATATAACTTAGTAATAGAACCTTTTGATGTATGGGGGAATGGATTTCATGGGACCATTTGTTCCCTCTAACAATTATACTCATATTCTTGTTTCTATTGACTATGTTACTAAATGGGTATAAGATATACCCACTTCTCATGCAGATGAAGCCACTTCTATCAAGATGATCAAGGACGTCATCTTTCCTAGGTTTGGAGTACCCTAGTTTTTGATTACCGATGGTGGAACTCATTTTATGAAGGGAACTTTTAACAAGATACTTCAAAAATATGGATTAGACCATGGAGTAGCCTCACTGTAACATCCCAAAAATACCAAACTTAGATCAACAAACACTAATCATCAAGTTTAGGGTTAACAAAAACTTTTCTAAATCAACTCATGAATGTATGCATATGAGAATGCATAGATTTTTGAAATTCTTTAAACCCACCTTGTTTGTGTGATCCATTGCTTGTAAAATGTTTCTTAGGTGAAAATAACATCATATAAAACATTTCCCACACTTTTCCTAAAGACAAGTAAATCAAAACAAATATATTAAGTGAATGGTCATTTTGACCAATTTAACTCCCATGCCAATTTTGGCTATCTCAAACTTTCAGAACCTAACAGAAATTTTTCTGGATCTTTGCACCCCTTGAATGTACTCACACCAGAGTATCAAGGCCCACTTTGTGATCATCCAGAAACTTTCAAATGCATAGTTTAAATGACATTTCAAAATTGAATCTTCTTCATATGGGAAGATCCCATTTTTTTCAAAACCCACTCAAACAAGCTCAATTTTCAAAACCCAAGCATCTGCAGACTCACCAGAACCAATCTAGCAAACCCACCAAAAATCATTTCAAAATTCAAAACTTGAGTTCATGCGGCCATTTCATCAAACAGGTTGCAGACACAAATCAAACAAAACCACAAACACTATAGTGTGCAGTGATTCTTGCCTAACTTGTTCCCTAGTTATCTCACACACAGCTCAGTAGATCATCTAGAAAGATTAGCCCAACACTAGCACCCCTGTGAGCTTGCCATTGCCATTAATGGTGAACAGCCGAGCACACCCATGTCACCCCATTGTAGACAGTAAGCTAGGAGTAGCATCAAGCCTAGCCAGCATGTCTGGGAGGCAGCCCACGGTCCATCGCCACTGCCTGTCCCAGCCGCGAGCGTTGCCAAGCCCTGGACCACGCGCACGAGACACGCCCAGACCTTGCCGAGCGTGCGCTAGAGCGCCACCCGCGACCAGCGAACACAGACTGCGCGCCGCCCTCACCGCGCGCACACACGATCACCACTAACCCAGGACACCGCCAGACACCCCCGTTTGCCGCCCCGTGCCATATAGCCACCGCCCGCCGTCCAAGACGCCGCCTCTGCCGCGTAGAGCACCGGCCGTTCCAGACCAAACCACACCGCCCCATGCCTCGCGACCATGCCGTTGAGCATCGCCAGGAGACACAGCACCATCCCCTACCCGTGCCCATGCCATTAGCCGCCTGTAACGTCCCCCCGATGAGCTCACTTTGCACCCCGACGGTCGCCTCGCTCGACTATAAATAGAGGCCACCCCCGCACGAATTCATCACACCATCTCACTCCCCTCTCCCCACTGACCGTGCCACACCATCCTCAGAGCAAGCCGAGCACCACCTCGCCGGAATTTCACCGGAGCCCGCCGCCTCTGGAGAAGAAGGGAGCCAGCAATTGGAGCCGCCCCAGGAGAAGCCACCGGTACCAGGAGGTTCGCCGTCGTCGACTTCATCGTTCGCCCGCCTCGCCGACCCTCGCCAGTACCCCGGTGAGC